>CM055646.1:24204356-24804356 GCA_029378325.1 Elaeagnus macrophylla | reverse complement strand
CTGATTGGAGTTAATTTAAATTGATACAGTTCTATCGACTCAAATTTAATAAGTTAATAAAATTGAGTTTCCATAAAAAATAAACACAAACAAATTTATCTAAATTAGTATAAATTGTTAATAAATTTTTTATATATACTAATTATACACAAATATTTATTAAAAAAATGAAGAATATAAATAATTTAAAATATCACTCAAAAATATAAGTTTTAATTATTACATAATACATAATTTTTGACACAATAAATTAGTTAAAAAGAGAATAGGACATTACAGGTTGATAAAATATTTAAATTTTTACTGAAAAAAATTAATGCTAATCAATTTAAAAATATAAACTTTATAATAGTAATTAAAATTAAATATGTGTATATTTTTCTTTGTTTAAAAAGAATGGTAGATATAAATGTTAAAATTAAAATAATATAATATAATATAATATAATAATAAAATAAAATAAATTAAATTATAAATATTTATTTTTTAAATAAAAAATTAAAAAAATAATTAATATATCATAAAAGATAAAGACTAAAAGAGATAGAAGATTTTAACATATCATTTTATTTTATTTTTTATTTAAAATTAAATTAAAATTTATTTTATTTCGAGTTAATAAACTGACCTTTGCTTAATTTTTTTTATTTTTTTGAATTTACCTAAATTTAATTTAATTAGCGTTATGTTTAAATTCTTCAATTCAAGTTTAATTTGGTCCGTCGAGCAATAACATAAATTATTTCCATATTATTATGAATAGTTAATTGACACATGTTAAGAGAGATATTTTTCATTTTTGAGCTAATTTAAATAATAATAATGTTATATGTATCAAGTAACGTATCAATTATTAACTGAATATAAAATTAAATATGTGTTATAAAAAAATAATTATGAGATCTATTTTTAATAAATAATTAATTAAATTATATAATTAATATATGTAATAAATTATAATAAAAATTATTTTTAATAAAATAATTATGATTGACTTCAAAATTTGAAAATATAGTTCGTAATCATACGGTAGGATAGTACTGACAGGTATGAAACGTATTTGATAACCACTTATTTTATGAATATAATATTAATAATTATATAAAAGAAGTTTTTTATAAAAATAATTATATTAATATAAAATAATAAATAAATAAAATTAAAATTAATTAATACAATCATTTGTGATAAATAATTTGTTAATAACACAAATTTTATACATATTTTAATTAGTTATATAGGTTATATTGTGATACCTATAAAAATAATTTTTAAATAAAAAAGTTATTCACTTTTTGAAATTTGTTTCAGCTTGGTACTTCCATAATTTAGATGAATAAAAAGATGCACATAAATATTTGTGCATTTAACATTTTTTATAACTCATAGTTTTTTTTTTATAACTTCATAGTTCATAATTTTTTTTGGCCGTTATATATATATATTTTTTGGAAACAGAAGTTGTTTGTATTATTATAAATAATCGATTAATACAATATAATTAATAATGATATGCTCTGAGATCAAGCATAATTGTATGTAGATGTTAAATTAGAAGTTATCATTAAATTATATACAAGTACTAAATTAGATCATATTTATAATAATGCTCAAACATGCAACCTTATGTCTTACACAACTTAGGTATGATTCATAATTTTTTTTTTATCAGAAGAGAAAATTTTATTTAAAAAAAAAACAATACAAACTAATCATTCTAACATCTGCTATACACAATGCATAGTCTAAGGAATAAGATAACCAACTAACTAGCAACATAGCTAGCATAAACTCAACAATATAAGCAACAGTAAATTCTCTCCCTAACAGTCCAGCTAAGTAGTATGAGAAAAAGCAATCAAGCTTATAGAGTCGATACAACCAAACAATACTCATAAAATCAAACAAACAACTAGAGTAACAACAAAGAAACAAAAAAAAAAACACCAAAAGAACTATCATCAAGATCCAAACTACTATCCATGAAATCTTGCCAGGATCCCACACTTTTCTTCCATTAAATATTTGTTGACTTATCTCATCCTGAAAACTTTGTTGAACTACAAATAAACCATATCTAATCCATTTTTTCATACAAACAACAAAATATTGTTGAACTTTCTTGATGCTCATCCCAATCATAATTCCAAGGTATGAGAGATCACCTCGGTGAACAAAAAATTCTAATAGACCTGACTGATTTCTTATCACTTCTATTGTAGTTCCAATTAGCAAAATTCAATGAAATCCAATCAACTCCACAATTAGCTCACACAAAGGTAACAAATCTCAGAACCAAATCACACAAGTAAACTTCAAGAGAAGAAACAAACCAACACAAAATTGGAAGAGGATATCCAAAGTGCGTGACGCTGCTCGGAGAAATTTGATATACTAATTTAACAACTAAATCTGCAACTTGAAATTTGAAACTTTCACAAACTGATTACTCGAAAATCGCCACACTTATCACACACAAGATTCCATAACTTTGTCTCTAAAAGTCTTCATCAGAGGAGAAACAAATTAATCACATAATCAAAAGGTAGAGACGACAAAACTGTAGAATATAAATTAATTTGATCTTAAAGCTTGAAGATTACAATGAGGAAGACAATCGAGCACCAACAAGAAAACAATGACTTTAGAATTCTAAAAACTTGCAGAGAAAACTTGAATTAAAACCAGAGCAAAAAGTCAGGCACAAGCCATGAGCAGGAAGAATCGAGAAAGGCGATGGCAACGATGAGAAGGAAGGACGAAGATGGCGAGCCTAGCAGAAACGTTGAACAGGAAAGAATCAAAAAGAGACAAATAGTGCACAAGTTGTAATCACCAAATCAAACGATTCTTGATCTCCATCATCCATGCTTTCAACAAACATAGGAAACCAGGCAACCAAAAGACCAAGGAGCAAAACCTCCTTCACACTCTCAATGAAGATTCTAGTGGAAACGACAAAACTCTAAAACCACCAACAAACTTGAAAACTTCCTCTGTTTTTGTTGTGTGATTATCTCTGAATGGAACTAGAAAAACAATCGACGAAGAAACCTAGCACCAAAGAAACTCGCAATCGACCAAACCACTACCGGAACTTCAGGGACACAAACCGAGAGTCTTGAGGAGCTTCAATGGTCTCATTAATGGCGTTACTAGTTGATCGTGAAGATGCTTAAAGTTGATGACGAGCGAAGCTTGAGATTGATGATGAACGATGAAGATAGCAAACTATGGCAAAAATCAACAAGAAATTTAGGAGGAACGATGGAGATGATAAAGAAATTAGGGAAAAAAAGGAACTCTAGCAGAGTAAAATTTGGGGGCGAGGAGCGATGCACACAAAATGGGATTTTGTCTAAAATAGGCAAAATTTTAAGATAGTTTAAAAAAGTGCAGACTTCTGTTATTTTTTAAAAATGGGCTTTTTTTAACCGCTTACCCAAAATCTCATTTACTAGCCGGTAACTTATTTGTAAACAGTTTGGAAGAATTCGAACAGTTCCAAACGTTTGCACGACTCTGAGCATTACTCTCCCTCTCCCTCTCCATTCTCTATTATTGAATCCCCACAAATTTTGTTGAGGAAAAAGACGAACAGTGAGGATGCACAAAACACTCGACCATTACTATCTCATTGTGAAGCTCTGCATTATCTCATTGTTGAGGAAGAAGATGAATAGTGTGGTATATCAAACAGGTATATTTGGTATATCTCAGGATATATCTGGTATATCTCAGGGTATATCTGGTATATCTCAGGGTATATCTGGTATATCTCAGGGTATATCTGGTATATTTGGTATATCTCAAGGTATATCTGGTATATCTCAGTGTATATCTAGTATATCTCAGGGTATATCTGGTATATCTCAGGGTATATCTGGTATATCTCAGGATATATCTGGTATATCTGGTATATCTCAGGATATATCTGGTATATCTGGTACATCTCATGGTATATCTGGTATATCTGGTATATCTCAGGGTATATCTGGTATATCTGGTACATCTCATGGTATATCTGGTATATCTCAGGGTATATCTGGTATATCTGGTATATCTCATGGTATATCTGGTATATCTCAGGGTATATCTGGTATATCTCAAGGTATATCTGGTATATCTCAGGGTATATTTGGTATATCTGGTATATCTCAGGGTATATCTGGTATATCTGGTATATCTCATGGTATATCTGGTATATCTCAGGGTATATCTGGTATATCTCAGGGTATATCTGGTATATCTCATGATATATCTGGTATATCTGGTATATCTCAGGGTATATCTGGTATATCTCAGGGTATATCTGGTATATCTCAGGATATATCTGGTATATTTGGTATATTTAAGGGTATATTTGGTATATCTAAGGGTATATTTGGTATATCTGGTATATCTCACGGTATATCTGGTATATCTGGTATATCTCATGGTATATCTGGTATATCTCAGGGTATATCTCATGGTATATCTGGTATATCTCAAGGTATATCTGGTATATATTTGGTATATCTCATAGTATATCTGATATATCTCAGCATTTTAATGTGAAATTATATATTTGATCGTTTTTGTTGAATAATAATCTATCTAAATTATTTTGTCCCACAACATATTCTTAATATGGTGTTATATATATATATATATATATATATATATATATAAAGTATACTAAATAACACTTAAATTTATGATACCAAAAATAATATACGCATACCAACTATAAGATGACTTATTTTGCTACAAAAATATTTAATAATGCGTTGAAGTCTACCAAAAGTATTCAATTATATCTATCTCTGTATTCTCTCTCTGATTCCATAAATCTATCTATGGGCGCACTTTGTTTAATTATTTATCTCTTATTTTTCTTTCTATCTATTCTACTCTAGTCTCGAAACCAATCAACTAATAATTAAACTGAAGTCGGCACTTTCTATCTATTCCATAAAGTATTCACGGAATGAAACTTAGAGAGGTTTTGTTGATTTGCGAGAATCATAAAAGCTAACAAAGAAGAAAATCAGTGAAGAGAAAAAGAGAGAATGCGTAGAGAAGGAGGGAGAAGAAGAAAGAAATTGGTGGGAAACTAATGCCCTTTTTCTAACCAAACCGGCTACTGGGAGAGTAAATAGAATTTTGCCCATTTTTAAACTTTAACACAATTTTGCCCTTTTTTAAACTATCTTAACGAAAATGCCTATTTTAGATAAAAACCCCACAACAATAGGTATGGTTCATAATTGATATAGCATTATTAGTGAAGTAATTCATGCTAATGAATTGCCTAATAAAATTTCTTCAAAATTAGTACTGCATACTATCTTTATTAATATGAACATTTTTTTAATCTCAGGTCCCACGTGTTACTAGCCTAACTCATGTAATAAAATTTGGATTGCGTCGTTTTTTTACTATCAAAAATAATATTTATAAAATTTATAATAATAAAACTAATATCTTAATTATATTAAATAATATTTAATTAAACGATATTTAATATTAAATAAATTTAAATTATAATAATTAAACTTAAATAATATCTAATTAAAAGAAATTCAAAAAAAATGATGTAATAATTTTTTTTAATAATAAAAATATATTATTTAAATTTTAAAAATATTATTTTTATTATTTTATTTTTGTGCTCGCCTTTGAAAGTTCAAAGTCACAGCACCACTTTTGACAACATGGGCCATTTTCTGGTACCAACGTTAATGATTCCCCATTATTGGAAAAACATGAAAATGAGTGCTTTCAATCCATCGTAGTTTGGACGCAGAGTAACTTTGTCCCACAAGCCATTTGCGCGAGAATCACAACGTATGAAGCAGCCAGCACCTAGAGAGCAAAGATGTACAACCCGCATAGAATAGTCTCGAATAACTTACGGCATAAATTGATTTAAGGATAATTTAAATAAAAAAATTTAAATGGGAGTTAAAAAAGAAAAAATGTTCTATATATAAATCCATGTAATTTTATTATCATAACATTTTTTAGAAATTTTTTTTTTTATACAACCGTTGTATATATTACGTGATGAAATAAATAAATTTCGATCATCAATTTTTAAAAAATGAGAATTAATATTAGATACGTAGATAACATCAACGATTTAAATTTATAGAAAGCATACAACATATTATATACAAAACTTTCTCTCAGAGGTTTTCATTTTTCACTCTCTTGTACATTATTTTATTTTATTAATGATTTATGCACAAAATTAAACACTTGTTTAAAAATGAAACTTATTAACAAGTAGTATGCATGATTTAAAACTTTTCTTGTAAGCTTACAATATAATTTATCAGTATTTCGATAATTTTTGTTCCTAAAATTGTTAGAACTATGACAACTTTTATATTTTGAGCATTTGTATTGAGCGATTAAAAATAAAAAAAATCTTAAAAAAGGTGTACATGTTATGCAATATTCTTTAAATAAAAAAAATAAAAAAAAATAAAAAATATATATATATCATTATTTTCCATCGTATGCATGTATACTAACATACTAGTCCCTTTCCATCTTCCATGACATTATGTATAATGATGAAGTTTTCCACATTTTTCCATTCTTGATTACTAATATTATTTACGCATTTTCTTTATCTTTTGTTAGTTTTATCGCTATCGTTTTGGTACTCAAAGTCACCTCAAATTTACTTGAGAAAACAAAAAAGTCACCTCAAATTTTCTTGCTACTTCATGTGTCAATTCTGTATGTCATTTACTTTAGGAAGACAATATTTTTTGGACATGTAAATAAATTTTTGCAATAAATACAAACTAAATGAGTGAAGTACACAAATGATCCCTACATTTTTTTTTTAGTATCCGCAATATATCCAGTAAAGTCCAAGTCACCACCCAACACATTTTCATATGCTGGGACAAAAAAAAAAAAAAAATGAATTTATAAATATTATAACTATAAAGTGTCACTTGCATTACCAAATTATATTTTGATTTTTCCTCTTTCAATACACTATTTATAAAAGGCAATAGTTAATTGTGTATATCTTGTTTTAAAGAATAATTTGTTTATAGCCTAACTATAAAAAAAACAGAAATTTACTTGAAAGAAAAGGGATGAGGAGGACATTAGTATTATTTTACTTCCAGCATTAATCATAAAACTAATTAGGGGTTGATAATTATGTCTAAAATTGGAGGGTTTACACTTTAACACATGATTTTAATGCTATTGCATTAATGAGAGGGGCATGTTCTGTAAAACTGTAAAGCAACATGGTCACATGTTCTGCTTAAAAACAAAATATTGCCATCATTTGCTGATCTTACGTACACACATTACTTGTGACAGCTTGCCAAAAATTACCAATGGTGCTTTGTTTGGGTCGGGTCTAAAAAACGTATCTTCAGTCCACCTACAAAGGAAAGGCATACTCTATTATTGAGAATGAAAATAATAGAGGGAAAAGAAAATAAAACACTCGCAGAGAGAAGTGTATATATGTATTTGTGACTACATTTGCCTAGGAGCCTTCTAAAAGAAAATATGTGGCCCAGAAAAAAAAAAAAAATTTAATGGCGGACAAAGTGCAAATGTCGATTGAATTGGAATCTAGATAGTAACAAAATTAATATTCTAATAATATTCAACGTTTAATATTTAATTTGAACATAAAATATTGAATGTTCAATATTAAACAAGTCTAAATTATCGTCGTTCAATTCTAATTGGATGAATGTTAATAAAAAAATGACATATTAATTATTTTTTTAATTATAAAAATATAAATTTAAACATAAAAAATATTAATTTTATTATTAAAAATTTTAAAAAATATTAATTTTATTATTCTCCCAACAAACTTTAATGACAGATTCACGAAGTTTAGAGTCTTCATAAAGCGAGTCTATTATTAGGCACATGCCAAAGCACAAAATGTCAATTCTTCAACCCGGCTTATTTTTCTTTTTTATATCAAAAAGTATTCGAATAGGTGATAATAAAATCATGTTTTAATTATATAGAATAATTTTTTTATGTATAAATTTTTTTTTTTAATTTTTTTTTAAAAATATGTATATATTTATTTTTTTTTATAATATAAATAAATATATATTTTTTAGTGTTAAAAAAATAAATATATTTTTTTATTACAAAAATTAAAAATAAAATTATTTATGTTAAAAAAAATATCTATGTTATGTTTTAAATAATTTTTTTCCCAATTAATCATATTAAACTCGACATGTGCTTTTTAAAACATTTTACTGCCCTTTTCTTGTTGAACTGGCAATTAAGCAGTGATGTCATAAGCCCATATGTCAGAAATTTCTTATTTAATTACAGCGATAACTGATTTATATTTTAACTTTTATCGCAACTTAAAAAAAAAAAATTAATAAAAAAACTATTAAAATAATATTATCTAAACAATCTAATTATTTAACTAATTTTATTTTTAATACTTTCTTAAAAATATTTATTTTCTTCTAACATTAAAAAAACATAAACTTATTTATAAAAAATAAATATATATTTTTTATGAAAAATATAAAAATAAAAATCTATTTATGAAAAATATTATTTATCGTCATTTTTCTCGGAAATAATGAACGAAAAATAAATTTTTTAATATTTGAGTCAGACTAGACTAGACTTCTACATCCCACTCTATATTTTTCATATTATTCAGTGAAAACTGAGAGAAGTAGATCATAAGTCATTACATGAGTTAACAAAAGAATAGGAGAAAAAAACTCATCGGCCTGATTGGATAAATGCAAGAAAAGGTGAGAATTACAACTAACAAGTAAAAATTACAGAAACGTATGTATTACATATGTGCTACAAGCTATTCAAAGCAACTGCATTTTCAGTCTCACTACTCATCCAGTACTCTCGTTTAATAATATTACCAGAAAAATAATTTATATTTTTCTAAACTAAACTATACCATTGACGCATTGATTTAGTCTTTTGTTTGAAATTATATTTTAGTTAATGCCGTGGATGAAGCTTACGGAAGCCATCACTTGGATATTGGCATTTTCCTGTTTGTTTCTAGAGAGGGCGACCGCTTTGATCACCTAGAAGTGATTGTGATGCTGCAACTGCAACTGCAAAAATAAGAGAAAATTACTGACCAGTAATTAAAATAGTATGATTCGTGAATATAACTCTAAGAAGATTAAAAATGAGTGAAATTCACTCGGGATTAGTATAAAAAGAAGAGAGAATATCTATAGCAAGAAGAGGGAGCCATTTTAGTCAAAAGTGTAGCAATTTTTAGTCGCATTTCCAGAACAACGAAGGTAGACATGGATTCTAACACTTCCAATATCATTATTCATGTTTTCAACAATTCTATAATAGATTAAGCGGGTATTCGCACTAAAGCTTCCTCATGCTTTTGTCAGAATTTAAAATCATTAATTTCTGCAACCGCCTTCACAGTTCTGGTTTAATTATAGTTTATTTAGCTCATATAAGGATGCACTCACCCAAAGGAGCTTCAATAACCATAATAGTTCCATCATGGAATGTAGATGCATACAGTAAATACTAAGAATCAGCACTCACATCACATGGGTGACTAAACATTTTCTCCTTAAATCATAGATTCAGGGTGCTTAGTTAAATAATCATGCTCAACATGGTTTAAAATCAGTTTCTCGAAAACACAAACAATATAAGACCCACTGTCATTTTATACTACCAGAAAGAGAGTACCAACCTCCATCAGTTTCTTGTCCACAGGATACGGATGCTGGTTTGCAAGTTTTTTCAGAAATTTCAGCTATGACCAGTCGAGATAAAAGAAGTCCAGCAATAAGAGCCCCAATCATTAGCATTAGAAATACCATATCCCAACCTTTTGTTGAAAGAAATCCAGTAACAAGAGGTCCAAGAGCAGCACCAACAGATCCAGTACCATCAATTATGGCAGTGACTGTTGCTAAAGCTCGAGAATCTCCTTTGAGAGAGCAGTGAGTACCAAGGTCAGCTGAAACTGCTGTTGTAATCAGTGCATAGGGACCGTTTACGAACAAGCCAGCTATCATCATGAGAAGGATGTTGATAGTCTGGGAGTGATGCCCATATGAGTGATACAGAAGAATGGAAGGGATCGCTGCATACATGAAAGTAGCGGCTGTTGTAGCCCGGGCGTGAAGCCTATCAGATATAAAGCCAGCAAGGATTCCACCAACAATTCCCCCTACATCAAATAAAGTGGATAGATTTCCGGCAGATTTTACCGAAAGATACTCTCCACCTATTGCTGCAAAATTAACAAAACCAAAACAATCTTAATGATTGATCTTTTTTTTAAACTCAACTTATTGGAAAGAGCTATCAGTTTTCAATTAATATAGCATCCCTAAAAATAAAAATAAAAAAATATGTTTGGATAAAGACACTACTTTAATTCATGAAATAAACAGTAGGGGACTCATTAATAGTAGTTATCACAAGATTAGCTACCTTACTCAAGATTCAGAAGCTATCATACAATTCAGACACCATACAAAATTACAAAATATCAAACAACATTTGGGGTATGTTTGGTTAAGTTCTTCTAAAAAAAAAAAAAAAAGTCAAAGTCAAAGTCAAAGTGAAAAAGATAATTTGCCATAGTAGAACATAAAACACATTTAATGCGCTATAAAAGCGCTTACTACGGATATTAGTTTCGGGTAAAACTTCTTTTAACATATGCATAAGTTAGAGTTATAATGTACACGACAGGTGAACCAAGGAATTAAACAGTACCTGTCTCACTTAAATAGAATGGTAACCAGTACAAAAATGTGTAAGCTACAAGCTTTGAGAAGAAAAGGCACAATGCAAAGGGTATGACTCCTGGTATCATGCAGGCCTCAAGAAGCCCAACACCTTTTCTACCGACAGACCCATGTCGATTAAAAGGTTTGGTTTGGCCTTCAATTGAAGTTCCTTTCTCAAAACCAATTTCCATATCATTAGGCACTACTTGTAAACTTGAAGCTGAGCCGTGTGGAGATGAGAATCCAATATCCTCAGGATATGCAGCCAGGTATAAGAAAACCATAATCCCACCTAATGCAATAAATACACCAGGAAGTATAAAAGACCAGCCCCATCCATAATCTAGAACACAAGCAGCAAGAAGAGACCCACTAATGTTCCCAACTGAAGTATGAGCATTCCAAACACCCATTATTAATCCTCTTTTTGACTTTCCAAACCAATTACCAATTACTGCAACAACTGAAGGCCAACCAGTAGCTTGGAACAACCCAGCAACCATTTGCATCACAAGAAAATACCCAAAAGCATGGATGTCCCAGAAATATCCCATTCCAAATAGCACAACAAAGAAACCACTCCCAATCATCCCAGTAGTCAGAAACAGCCTGAGGTCTAAGGAATCCCCTAAATGCCCAGCAATATACATTCCGAGGGCATAACACGATAGGAATGCAACATCAATTTCCCCCAATTTGGATGTCCCGTCCGCTTCATTAAACGGAGCCCAACCCTTTTCTTTCCCATATTTCCCATTGCTACCCAGTCTCTCCTTCACAAAAACCTTGCCAATTGGCCATGGGTAGACGAAACCGTTGTCTTTTTTTGGGTCAGGATACAGAACACTCTTAACTATACTAGTTGGTTTTCGAGAAGCATGGTAACAAGTATATGCTATGAACGTAACCAACAAAATCACATATCTATATGTAGAAACACTCCAATCTTTGCCTCTAAATCTTCTAAGAAGCAAAATCCCAGGTGGGATTGCCCTCATTGAATCAAAATTCTCAGCCATCTTGACAATTTCTCAAATCCAACCAGACAAAACTGAGATATTCCTTCTTTTCTTGTCACACCCTTCTCATCAGACTCTTTACCACGTTCATCTTTCTAATCTAAGCAAAATAAAAATTCAAATATACCCAAAACTCATACTAATTTTTTTTAATATATTATCAATTACAAGAGAATAACTCTAACATGGTGAAAAAAGAAACTAATCGAGTTGTTGGGTCACATCAAAGCCAAAATATGACTGGCTTGCATTGTTTCTTAGGGAGCGAAGCGATAGAGAAATTGACTGTGGGTGGATTTGAAGCAAAGCGAAGTAGACGGAGAGAGAAGAAGGATAGAGTCTGTGTTTGTATGTGTACGCGTGCGCGCGCAAGAACCGATCTAAAAACGTGGCAAAATTATGATTGTGCCTTGTTTGGAAAAGGCCGATCGGGATGCTGAGACGATTTGACAATTCTGATAACATCACCCTTCTTTTTCTACAGACCATCATTGATAAGTGTGCTCCCCACGTGGAAGGTGTAGGCCTAATCTGAAGTGATGAGTCATAATTCTGGTATAATTTATTTTTTTAATAATAATTATATATATCACAATTTTTTTTTATTAAATATAAATTTATAAGCTTAATTATAATTAATATTATATTATTTATAATTCATCTTAATTTTAAAATAAATAGTATTTTTTTTATTTATGGTATGATTTGGTATGAATTTTTTTAAACTTTTATAATTATAAAAATATTTTTATTATAAATTTTTGCATATATTAATTTATATATTATAATATAATTAACTTATATTAATAAAAAAATTTAGAATTATTTTTTATTTTATATCATTAATTTTATATTTAATTAATAGTTAATATATTATTTAAAATATATTATAATTTAATACATATAACATTTTTACTTTTATACGACCTAAAAGAAAAGCCACAAAAATATGTAATTTTTGTTATGATTAAAGTTATCGTAAGAATATTAATACTTCAATTTTATAAATATATTTAAAATATTATTATTATTGATAAAAATATTTTTAAAAATTATATATAAATAAAATTATAATTTTTTTAATAAATATTAAAAAATTTCAACATTAATTATTTTATTCAATGCATATAAATATAAATACATTTTATAATTATTTTTTTAATAAATTAAAATATTATAAAATATATAATTAAGATGTTTAAAATAAATATGTTAATTAGTACACTTATGATAAAAATAAATAATAATATTTAATAATCAATTATTTAAAAAAATATGAAATATAAATATTATTTTATATATACTATTTAATATTTTATTGATAATATTTACATTATTAATTTATGTTTTACCAATTTTTTTCATACATCAATATTTTGTCATTATTATTACAAAAAATGTGTATAAAAATTGAGATTTATAAAATATAAATGTTATCAATAAATTGTTAATAATATTGAATATATTTTCATGTCGGTTACAATGGGTTTGCTATCTACCTAAATTTATTTATTTATTTTTATCTTTTTTACTATTATTATTAATTAATATTTTAATGATGATATATATATATATATATATATTATATATATATATATATATATATATATATATATATATATATATATATATTAATTTGATACAATTTTTATATATAATTAGCACATGTAATTTTAATAAAATAAATTTTTGATATTTTTATCTCTTTTCTCTTTACAACAAAAATATTAATTTTTAGTCATTTTAGCTTTTTTATCCAAAAATTTTCGTCCTTCTTTATATTTTTTCATCTCGTAAATGACACATTATCTTAACCAATATTTATTTAATATGTTTTTGTCAGATAAATTTTAATCATAAAATATAATTTTTGACTGCAAAAATATTAAAAAAAATTTCAGTTTATTTTTTCAAGTAAAAAATATATAATAAATTGAACAAAAATAAAAGTATGGTACGACCCATTTTTTTTAATTAACTAAAATTACTCTATTATTTTTTATATTTAGCTCATAACTTTTTTTTTCTTATTTTATTTCTCAATTTAAATATATATTTTTTGTTTTTCACTTATGTAATTAGCTAAAATAACTTTCTTTCTTCCTCTTTTTTATAATATGAATTTATTAGAGAATAATGCTTTAAATAAGTATTGACTAATTATAGTAATGTATCGTTTATAGAGTATGAATTAAATAAAAATGTATAAATAAAAAGAGGAAAAAAAAAAAAAAGGCTAAAAATGTCAACAATGACCAAAAAAATATTGTTTTATTGTATGTGAAGAAAGAGAGAAAAAAACTAACTAAAAAGTCAAAAATGGATGAAGAAATAATGTTTCTATTTTAGGGAAGAGGAATTACGGAAAAATTTGGTTGAAAATGTCAAAATGATTTTTTTTGTTATAAGGGAGAGAATATGTAAAAATGCTACAAATATTTTTCATTGAAATTGTATGTGATAATTAGGTACAAAAATTGCATCAAATTAAATTTTTTTTTTAAATATTAGATATTATTAAAATATTAATTAATAATAAATAAATAAATAAAAGGTAAAAATAAATAAATAAAATTTGATTACAATTGAAAAAATAAACCCCAATATAAGTTTGTTGGAAGCTTTAAGTGACGCTTTGAAGGAGTAATTTGCATGTCTTTCTTAATGTGTGCGCTCTGAGGTGAATTTGATGGCGCTTAATTAGTTTTAACTGATAGCGTTGGAACGCCGATCATGATTTATTGATTTATCGGTCCTGACTAATAACTATAAACAGAATTGATTAGTATTATTCAAAGAATACTATCGTTTTGAATTAATACACACTCAAAACTCAATAGAAAAACGATAATTATGAAAAATGTACGTATATTATATGTATCTCCAAAAACGAACTACTTTATCTGTATTATTCATGTTAAAAATATTTTTTTACTCTTCGTGTTTGCATATTATAATACTCTGTCTTCCTTGTGTACGAGGAAGCTACATCATAATTGATATAATCAACTTATAAATTTGCCAAGACCCAAACAAATAGTAGGATCAAATTGATCAATAATCTGTGATAAAAAGGAAAAATCAAAGCGAGGATCTTCCAACTTTATATATATAAACAACATTTTTTTAATGACAATTCTTTTATTGATTTTTTAAATTTTAATTAAATTAATTTTAAAAATTTTAAAATTTTAAATTCTATAATTTAATTTTTAAAATTTTATAAATAGATCTTTAAAATTTTAAATTTTATAATTTAATCCATAATTTTTTTAAATTTCATACATATATTTTATCTTGAGTATCAAAATATATGTTTTTAATCAAAATTTTATGATTTATATATAAATTTTTAAAAATTTGAGAATTAAATTATATGATTAAAATATTAAAATTTTAATTATAAAATTTTAAAAATTTTAAATTAAATTATATTATTTAAAAATTTGAGTACTGAATTTAATAATTTAGCTTTTGTTTTTTAACACGAACGTAATAATTTAATTAGTTCAGAAATACAAATTTTGAAAAGCTTATCTTGTGGTATAATGATGTCGGTAAATATGTCGGCTATAATATATCAAATTAAAATGAACTAAAAAAGATTGTGATAATATTCATATGGGTTTGGAAAGTGGACTCTAACAAGTTAATAATTTAGCTTTTTTGTTTAATACGAACATAATGATTTAACTAGTTCAGAAATACAAATTTTGAAAAGTTTATCTTGACGTCGGTAGATATAGTTGGCTATAATGTATCAAATTAAAATTAACTAAAAAAATATTGTGATAATAATCATATGGGTTTGGAAAGTGGACTCTATCGTTGCTTATCAGATGGTCCAATAGTTCAAGTTACATGGACGTTTACAGTTCCATCTGTCCTTTAAAAGTTCCGACATAATAATAAACGATTAAGTAACAGATAAATTACCTGTCTTTTTTATAACTTGAAGAATTAAAAATATATCTTGAGTAAAACTTGATGTTGAATCTAAAATTTGGTGGGGAAAAAAAATGATAAATCTGAAGTTTGGCGAAAAAAAATAATAATGATGAGTCTAGGTCATTTGTTAAAATAATTTATAAAATTAAAAATTATTTAAATTTAAATTTTGTTTACATATATTAATTTGGGTGCAATAACATCATCGTGAATAATTTTTGAAGTTATATAAAATAATATTTTTAAATTATGCCATAAATATAATACCATAATAATATTAAATAATTTTTAATTTAACAAATTTAATATTAAACGTATTAAATTAACTTTTTACAATAAAAATGAAATATAATACACACATTAAAATATGATTTACAAATTTAATACAGTCATAAGTCATAAGTATTGTTTTCCAATACTTTTACATAATATCATACAATCAAAATAAGAAGGAAAAAAATTAAAAAATTACTAAAAATAACATATTTAAAATTTATAATAATAAAACTAATATTATAATAATATTAAACGTGTAATATTGAACGTTTAACATTAAATACAAGAGGTGCTATTTTTATTATTACAGATTTTATTTGAATGATATTATTTTTATTATTTTTTCAAAAACAATTATACCACCACTACACTACTTAAAATTATTTATATGTTCTAAATTTAACTATATTCTATATTTTAATAAAATTTAATCATATCTATCTAAATAATTTTGGTGTCTGTTTGTGCCATATAAAATTAAACTAAAATCGAATAAAATTACTTTTTATTATAATATTATAAATATATTAATATATAACATATAATTTAATTAATCTCATAATTTTTATTTATTTTATATTATTAATATTATATTTAATTAATAATTAATAAATTATTTAATATACATACCAACTAGTTAATATATATTTTTATTTTCACCTTAGAGGAGTTTTATACAATGTGGTAAAAAATAAAAAAATAATAAATTTTTTTATTGAATGGGAGGACTGCATCCCGGCCTTATAGATTTACAGAAGAAAAAGTACTAATATTGTGAGTTAATTTTATAAATTGTATATATCTATTATTTTTTTAAAATTAATATACATTAACTGTTTAATTATTATAAATATAAATATTTTAGTTTTTTTAGTTTTTATTATTTAATCATTTTTTAACTTTTTATAATATTTTTTTCCTTCAAATATTTACTAATCTTATAATAATAACTTTTAATTCAATTAATTTAAAATTTTATAAAAATATTTAAAAAATTAAAATATTTATATTTATAATAAATAAATGATAAATATATACTAATTTTTTAAAAAATAAATATCAAATTACCGACTACTCTCATTTAAAAATTAAAATGGAAAACGGACACGTCATCTAAGGTAAAGTGGAACTAAAAGTCAAAACCCCTTTAGTTTCTCTCACTTTTGAAGCGGGCGTCATAACTGCCTCAGCTAGATACTTACCATCTCTCTTCCTCCTGAGAGACCTTTTTTTTTTTTTTGTTGAGATAATCCCCCTGAGAAACTTTCTCCTTCGGATTTCTCCGCTCTGTGGAGGGATAGGATCTGATTAGTAACTGACTAACTGTAGCGAACAAGTAACGCAGGTTTTGGGGGCTAAGTGTTCAAAATTGTGTGGTTTGGTTCGTAAGTAACTCCTTGCTATTCGTTCGATCACATTTACCTTCGAATATAAACCATCTTCTTCTTTTCTAATATTTATCATTCAAGCAACCAACTCTTTCTCCCTTTTTCTCTCTGTCTTGAGACAATTTCTCTTAGCTTCTCTCTTTCTATCTGGAAATTTAGCAGATGGGTATTTTATGTTTATTGTAATGTGGACGGAAGAATTTGTGAATATTTGGTGAGTGATTGTGGGGTCATCATGAGTACTGATGGTAATTCTCTGATCTCCGTGCAACCTGATGAGCTCAGGTTACAGTGTATGTTCTTCCTCTCTTCTCTCTTTATTAAAACTTTTTATTACAGCTATGTTCAATCTAGTTTTACAAATCTCAATATTTAACGTTATGCACTCAATTGTTTTTTCTCTCTCTCTTTTTTTTTTTAATACCTGAATTGCATATATTTTACACTTTATTCCCCAAACTTTTTTTTTAATATTTGGTCTCAATTTTTATAGATTTTATTTTTTTTCCCTTAATATTTAGTTCCACTTGTGAACGCTGGGATGTGGAGCGATTTTTGTTGCATAGAGGATGATTAGGTGAACTGCACAAGCGAAAGAAATTTACAAGTTACGACTCTAACTAATAATACATTGACAACGATTAAGGACGGCTTAAGAAAATAATCTTACTAAAATGGGTGAAGAGATACGTTTAATCGAGTACCTTGGATTGTTGGGTAATTCTCTTGTTTTTCTTGGATTCGGTTATGGGCGGGTATCTAGACAAACGAGCTATATGACAAGACGTGGTTAGAGAGAATGTAAAGATTAATAGATACTGAGGAGTCACAGCAGGCTCCAGGGCATAATGGACATTTTACATGACCCCCAAGGTCATATAGCATCTACTGATGGAACTTGATAAACCTTGGATATTTGTTTTCCTTCTAGTTTCTTTTGATTGGCCTTTTTCTTATTGAATATGGAGGTACTTTATTCATTGTGGAATTTTGTAGAACTTAGGGTCTTGCTCGATACAAGTTATCCCAATGAATCAATGATAATCTTGTATCTTGCCTCATTGATCATTATTGGCTGATTGTATTAAGAATCAGTTGAACCAACCTTGTTATACTAATATACAGTTGCTGGGAAAACCTTGTATCTTCTGTTTGTGAGGCTTTTGCTTCATTTTATTTTGGAAACTTCTGAAGGCTGCTACATGAAACGTATTTTTCTGCAGTACAACTTTTTTTGGAATGTCCGAGCCTTGCCGATTATGTTAGCACATTTTTCTAAGCTTTTTACCGGTCCTCTTAGACTTTATTCAATCGAATTCTAAACTTCTAATAAGCTTATGGTGATGATATTCATGCTATCAGTTGAGCTGGAAAAGCAAAGCTTTTGTGATCTTAGAGTTCTCAACAACACAGAAAATGATGTTGCTTTTAAGGTACCACTTCTCTTACTCTGCTAGTGTACCCACCCATATTTGCTATTGAACATCTGTTTCCTTAGCCATATCATGATATAATAATCAATGATTGTGTCTTTTTTTAAAATAATTGTTTCTTCCATTCTGTTTTGCTAGGTCAAAACCACTTCACCAAGGAAGTATTTCGTAAGACCCAATACTGGCATTGTAAAGCCTGGGGAGTCATGTGTGATCAGAGGTACTACTTTTCTGAAGGACACACATTACTTTTGTATTTAATTCATGTTTTCCCACTTTCGTGTTTCACCTCCTTTTCATAAAACTAATGTGATACATACGGAGATATCTTCTGGATAGACTACCCAACCATTGGATGAATGATTCTTTTGTTACATGTGCATAATAGTTAGTTAAGATTTATTGACATGTATTTCTGGGTGATTTAGCTTGTTTTGTTTTTTATTAAATAACTGTTTTACCTTGATCAATCATATCACATTGTAGTAGACTTTTGTCTGCTTGCTTGTGGTACTCTTAAGTCCTAACTTTTTCTCTTATTATTTCGGGTTTGAACTACTTGAGTACTAGTTTCCGACTATATGCTTGATTTACAGTAACCCTCCAAGCCCAACGAGAATATCCTCCAGATATGCAATGCAAGGATAAATTTCTTTTGCAGAGTACCATGGTGCCTGCAAACAGTGATGCTGAAGAGCTCCTACCAGATACGGTAAGATATAGTGACTCATACACTTTAGTCTTTGTTTGAATAATTTATTTATGATTCCCCCCACTACCCTGAGGTTGATTAAATGTTGTTTGATGTTCAAAATAGTTTAATAAGGAGAGCGGAAGGCCAATTGAAGAGTGCAAGCTTAGAGTTCTGTATATCTTACCTGACTCAGTTCAAGCAAACATGGAAGATGAATCATTTAAGGCCTCTTCTTCATGCAGTCTTGATGGCAATCCTGTGAGTTATTCATGAACACTTTTGCATGTGGTACTGTATATTTCTTGTATCTTAAGTCTTAACTCTCATGTTTTCCTTTTGAGTTGGGCATTCTGAATTGCATTACTTGACCATTGACAAGCTCAATACTGGAAGCTTGAAATCATTTCTCCTCTGTCGGAAAAACGCTTTCATTGACCCCCTTCCTTATAAGCAATAATATATTAATTAACAGAATATTAGTAGAGTAAAATGAAATCAGTGAATGAGTTGAAGACTATGTGTACTTTTAAATCTAAATGTTTGCAGAAAATATGAAAAGTTCTTTTTGCATGATAATATGATATATAACGTGTCTTCTGTTTGGTAAAAAAAAAAAAAAGTATTCTTCTCTGTAGTTAGATATGTTTAGAAAGAAATTTAGAAAACATGACAACTATCTTGCAATTCAAAATGTCTCTACCCCTCTACTCCCACCATTCGCCTACACCTTTCCTTGATCACATCGTTTGACCTTTAAAAAATTATTCTTTCACATTCCTACCATTGTCACTAAGTGTCTTGCACTATGTTTTGAATGTTTAATCTGCATTACTAGTTTAGCGATTTGCTTTTTTATTTAGAATGAGGCTGCACATCTGAAGGAAGAAAGAGATGCCGCTGTTAGACAAACACAGCAACTTCAACAGGAACTGGTTAGTATAAACTGTCCTGCTTGCTTCTGTGCTTAATTAGTTCCAAATTTATTCACATGGTATGTTCGATTATGATCTTTTAGCTTTGAGCCTATGACTAACGAATAGATTCCATTCTAATGCATTTGAACAAAAAAAATTAAAAGAAATCTATTTTCATGCCAGAGAACGAAATTTGATTTCTTCTTAAGATAAGTAGAGAAATAGTTGTAAGTGCTACTCTGTACTCTCTAATGCTCCGTATTGAAACTTAATAGTGTGTGCTTTGCTCTAAATTGGATTTTCACCAGTAAATGTGAACTGAAATGAATCCCCCTATTTGATATTGAACAGAATAGAGACCAATCTTCTATGAGATATAAATGTGGCAGTAACATCATAGCAAAGAACTAGGATTTTATTTGGAATATTGATAATTTACAAATGAAATTGAAGAAATATACCATTTGGACCTTTGAGTTTTTTTTTTTTTTTTTTCATTTTTATTGTATTGGAATATATTTTATAAACTGAACTTGCAAAACACATGGTTTTTTAAGTAGCCAGATCTTACTTTGTAATACGGTACAGTTTGATTGTATGAGGTTGAAGGTACTAACAGGTCTGCTAACATTTAATCTTTCACATATCTTGCTTGCAGAACATGCTGCGGAAGCAGAGAAATCGGAAAGGTGAACAAGGCTTCTCCTTTACATTTGCAATCTTTGTGGGACTGATTGGAATTATGGTTGGCTTTCTCTTCAGCCTTTTATCATCTTCGCCATCTTCAGAATAGACTTGATAATATTCGATACTTCAAAGAGTCGAGACATTTTATTTTGCAAATTTGTTGTGTAGTTCTGAGTGCTGTTGGATACATAGCATCAACATACCTTCTTTGTATATTGAAAATGGGCCCGAATTTGTGATTTTTGGTTGATTGTTTTATTGATAGTGTTTATTTTTATTACTATTGCTACCTCCGGGTAATCTCGTTACTTTTGGCCTGCATTTCTCGTACTAGTTTACTAATTGCAATCTAAGAAAATAAATTTTTGTATATAATATGTTATAGGTGTAACATTTAATCCATAACAATATAAGATGAAAATGGAATATTTAGTCCATATCATCACAAAACAAAGGAAAGGAGAACAAACTTGAGACATCATCTTATTTTTCTTTAGGATGCGAAATATATTGGAATTAGAGCAAAGGATAACCATAATTTTTTTTTAGGGCAAATAGTTGCTTTAGTTTTATAGGTAGTATTATTTGTGTTGTTTAGTTTTATAAGTTAGAATAAGAATTTTTTTGTCTCGTTTTTAAAAAATGAGCTGAAGAATAATAATCTGAATATTGAGCATTATTTTAATCATGAATTTATTATAAATGGAGATAAAAATGTCATTTTACTGTATCTTTTCTCCATTTTCACAAACAAATTGATTTTTTGTGCCAAAACACACATTTGTTAGCTTAAAGTCAGTAGTTTAACTACTTAGTTATTTTGCTTATAATTTCCCTCTATGCATCTATGTTTTTTTTTTTTTAATAACAATCTGTATGAATAAGAAATGTGAAATAGGAACTATAATTCCTATTTGTTTGTTTATCATTACAAAATAAGTATACAAAATATACTAAAAAATCATACAATTTTATATATAATCGTAAGCTATGACAATCTAAATAGTGGCTTACAAATTGGGTAGATGCGACGATATCGTGTGTTGACAATAAAGAATAAGTGGGCGAATATATGATATCATGGGTAAGTAATGATATAAAATCGTGAGAAAATCTAGGATAATCTAAAATTGGGTGCAATAAAAAAGGAGAATTTAAAATTGTTATGTGATATTTATTTTCACTTTAACCCTTTAAAAAAAATTAATAAAATTGTTTAAATAAATAATAATATTTTAGAATTGTATTTTTTAATAATTTTTGTCATTTGTTAACCTTTTTTAAAAAACAATGGGATAAAAAATCTAATTTCTATTTTAAATGACTTTTAGACACTTAAGATTGTGTTTGATTATAGTGAATCAAAATAAGAATGAAAAAAAATTTCAGGATTCATTTGTTTGGCTGGGGCTCAATTAAATAAGAATGTAAAGATATTTCCTGAACTAACCGAAAAATTCATTTCATAATTCATCCTTTGCAATAAGTTTTCCGCTTACTTAATTTTTCGTAAAAATTCAACTCTTTCTTATATAGCAAAGTACAAATTAATATTACTTTCATTTTAATTATATTAAATAATTTAAAATATAATTTTATTTCTAAAAAATGAGTGTTTTTTTTTTTTTGGCTAAATGTCTTTAATTAGTAAGTTTATCAAAAAAAAAAAAAATTGATTTTAAAATTTTAAATTAATTAATATTTTTAAGTAATAAATATTTAAAATAATAATAATTTTTAATAATATATTTTATCTGATTGAAGAAATAATAATTAAATGATATTAGTTTTAATCAAATATTAGAATATTGATTCATTGTTTATTCCAAACAAAATGATGTAATAATATATATTATTTTTTTTACATTTAATTTTATTATAATTATCATTTATATTATTTTTACATTCTGATGAATGTGCCATTTTTTTTTTTTTTTATGGGTAGCAATACCACTTACATGCACACAAATATGATCATTAGTTTTTGTTAAATTGCGCACAATTATTATAAATGGTATTTATTTAGCTGTTCAACGATGCTTCCAAGTGTTTTCCTAAATTTTTTGTCACAAACTGGGTAATCATATTTAGAAAGGAAGGAAATTTTGGTGGCGAAAGTAGTGCCCTGTAACTTTGATATTGTGGTACGAACGTCACAGTCGTCACTAAAACTATTTATTTGTAATCTCAGACCTAAATTATTCATAATCTTTTGGGGAAATTATCATTAT
Source organism: Elaeagnus macrophylla (assembly GCA_029378325.1). Taxonomy (NCBI): domain Eukaryota; kingdom Viridiplantae; phylum Streptophyta; class Magnoliopsida; order Rosales; family Elaeagnaceae; genus Elaeagnus; species Elaeagnus macrophylla. The sequence goes on along the minus strand of CM055646.1, from coordinate 24,780,994 downwards.
TGCTATTATTTAAAAACATGTATTTGTTTTTTTAATGGGAAGAGCTTGAAGAAACCATAAAAAAAAAAAAAAAAAAAAAAAAAGGATATATTATAAATAATTTCTTTTATAAGTGGAACATTTTATTCATTTTTTTTTAATGACTCACATCTGCTTTTAAAAATGAACAAAGTCACTTCAATTTAATTATTATATTTAAATTAAAGAAAAATACACACATAATAAAAGGTATCATTAGAAATGAATTAATCTCTTTCATTTACTTCAATCTTTTTATACTATCATCTCATGTTCACTAATATCTTATATATAAATTTTTTTAAATAATAAATTAATTTTATAAAATTACATTGATTCTAAATTTTGACTTTTGGATATATAACTATTTAAAAAGAGAAAAAAAAATAGTATATAGCTATTTATTAATAATTTTATCAATATTTATTAAAATTAAATCAAAATGTTGTTTCAATAATGTGTCTAAATAATCGATCATTTTTTGTTTAATTCTTATAATTATTGAAAAATAAATGAATACTATTATATATACAAATATATCACAATCTTAACTGAAGTGACAGTTTTTTATTTATTATAATTTAGTAGGCATGATTGTACTTAATAAAAATATTCAATGTCATTTGTGATATATTTCAAATTCATATCATTTTTTATAATACATAGTTAGTTAGTTACATTCTCTATTAACAAAACATATATTTAATTGCATAGCATAACCCTATTTCTTTTAGAAAAAAAAATATGCTCATTTTTTTACAACATAAATGAATATATGTTTTTTAATATTGTAAAAAAAATAAACATATATTTTTTAACATTATAAGAAAATGAACATATATTTTTTTACTGATAGAGTTAAAAGTGAAACCAATTAAAATAACTGAATTATTTATGCACTAGAGCCAAAAAATATATTTATATGCTTAAAAATCAAAATGTGGAATATTTATTATTATGCTAAAAACTGGTAGCAAATAAAACATATGTTTTTAACATTGTAAGAAAATGAATATGTATTTTCTTATTGATAGGGTTAAAAGTGAAATTAATTAAAATAACTTAATTATTGCAATAGAGGCAAAAAAATATATTTATATGCTCAAAAATTAAAATGTAAAATATTTATGAACATGAGATTAATATGCTAAAAAATGGTAGCAAATGAAAAGAATTAGTTGATTTCCTACGATACCTTTTATTATGAAGGTTTTTTTTTTTTATTTTAATATGAATATAATAATATAAATTGAAATAAATTTACTTATATTTAAAAAGTAAAATAACTTGGGTGTAAATTAAAAAAAAAAGAAAAAAAAGTGTCTAAAATGTCCAATTTAAAAAAAAAATCATATTTATCTTTTTCAAAGTGATATCAGAAAATGATTATATCAAAATTATATTTAACACAAGAGAACATATATAGGCTAGTTGGAGAAAGAAAAAAAAGTAAAGTAAAGAAAAGAAAAAATAAAATTAATATTCTTAAAATATATAATAATAAAAAAAATATTTGTTAACATTAATTTATATATTTTTTAATTAAAAATAATGGTATTATTTTTGTTATTATAATTTTTCAGAGAATATTTTAGGTAATTTTAAAAAAAAAAGAGAGGAGACTGGAATGGTGTAAACGACGTCGTTATAGGAATGGCGGGAACTTCGCACGTGCAAATTCTCAAACCCTACGCTTCGTCTTCATTTTCCCGCTTCTCCTCCCGTTTCTAGCCCCGAATTATTTTCATTCATCGCAAACATTTGCATTCGCTCTCTCCGATTTGATACTTAGCCTCTAGAGAGTTATATGGAATCTCGCTGCTCTGACCCTGAGGAACTCAGTATTATTACCAGCTCTGACTCACACAAATACAAGTCTTCCGCTGCCATCGTACCTTTCGCCGAGTCACCCGCGAATTTGGAATCAAACATTACTACCGCGTTTTACTTATCTTCATTGCATCAGAGATTGAGTGAACTTTGTGGGCCAAATCGATTTTTTAATGGTACGGATGCAATTAGGGTTTGCTCCGGGAAGCGGAAACGAGTCATTTTGAACTGTGAAGTTTTGCCATCTTCGAAGAGAAGATTGACTTTGGAATTTCGAGACGGTAACATTTAGTGAGGCGTTATTCATTACTTCCGACTACTGCTTACTCACCTTGTAAAGTATTGGTTACTTGTAATTTTCAAAAAAATTATTGCACTAATCTTACATTTTATTGGTTTGAAGTAACAACATTACTTATTTCCAGGAGGAACGAATAATTAATTTTCAAATTTAGATATTGGTATTTGTTGTTTTTTTCTTTTCGACCCTCTTTTGATTTTGGACTTAATTATTTTTCTTGCTGATTATGGTTTGAATTTGCAGAGAATGTAATGATTCAAGCGATGAAACGGTTTCAATGTACTCGTCCAGAGGTATTTGTGTACTCTGACTTTGAAGAACCATTTTGTAGGATATACTTACCAAATTATCTCATTGATTCAATGTCAAATTAACTCCTTGCTTCCATATTTTTCTTATTACGGACTAAAAATGATTGTTTTCACCCTTGTTTTATATCATAAACAAATTCCCTCCATTAGCTTGTTAGAAATTTATTATTGGTTGCACGTAATGTTCTATTTTTGTCGTAAACAAGCGAGGAATTTTTTTCTCATTTACTCAAAATTCTCGTTACCTAATTTGTGCAGGTGATTTTTCAAATGTACGACTTTATCAACCAGAGAATCAATACGTTACCAAGAGGTGTTACAGCCATAAATAACTTTATACTTACTACCCCTTTGATTGAAAAACTCAACATCGGGCAAACAAGTTGTAAACTTAGGAACATTGGACTTTTAGAAGGTGGAACTGCTGAAAAAGTACTAGAGGAAACTAAAGCTCACAAAGAAACTGTTGTAATTGAACCTGATGCAGAGCTAGCTCTCCCATCCAACAGAGTAGATAATGGGGCAGTTACTGTACGAGCCAAGAGAGATGGGATAGATTTCAAAAGTACAATCAACCATGCAACAACAATGTACTATACTCGAAGGAAGAAATCGTTTTTGGAAGTTAGAGATGTGGATGGGCATAGTAAAGTATCAATTGTTGGAATTGATGGAGACAGGATAATTATGGAAGGTCAAGTGGAAGAACCACCTGTTGCTGATTTTTGCAGTTGTAAAGAAGAATCAAAAAATCTGTATAAGTCGCTTAATACTATGCTTCTGGACAAGCCACACAAAGTTGAGGATGAAATGGTGAAAAATGTGAATAATGATGGTACAGCCCTCTGTTTTGGCATAGACCAAACAAGTAGAAGAATTGGAAGTGGGGTTATCTATCCAGCTGCTAAGTCGTCTATTGCACCAGAGCAATTATCAGAATGCTCTGACAAGGCTGTTCATGGAGATGCAATGTCTCGACGAATACAACCATTTCGTGAGTCTTTAGAGAAGGATAAGGCTATTAATGGTATTGTCAAAAAATGCAGTAAGCTTAAGCAGATGCCAAACAAAAATGTAGAGAAATTTAGGGAGGATGATTGTGGTGGTGTTAACGATAAAGTAAAAAAGAGGTTGACTTCTATTTCTCAAAAGGTAAGTTTCACATTGTAAAATTTCATCATTTCATCATGTGGTTGTCTGGTCTCTTATATTATGATTTTTTACCAAGACAAAGCTTGAGTTGTTTTGAGGAAATTTGATTTACAGGATAATGTGGAGAACAAAAGCTTTCCAACATTTGAGTCTTATGTTGTAGAAGAGGAAGAAGGTTCAGGTATTAACCTTCCAATTCTAATTGTAAAGTTCCCACCAAATTCCTTTACACTTATTTATTCTAATTTTGAAATATCAGGTGGTTATGGCACTGTTTATAGGGCAAGGAGAAAGAACAATGGAACTACGGTTGCCATTAAGTGTAAGTAAGGAAGCACTTGAATATCACCGTTGTGTATTCTAAATATGAAATTTACAATGCAGTACTTTTGCTGGCGAATGTTAGTGTGCAATATGCACTACCTTCCATAGCATGTAAATGAGAATGAATCCACAACCGGTTAATTTTTTCTCCCCATAGTTTACGAATGGGTTGAAAATCGGCATTACAGTATCTTTTTTTTTAATTTATCAATTATGTTTTGCAGGTCCTCATGCTAATGCTCAAAGGCACCATGTTAGAAATGAGCAGAGAATGTTGGAGCGGTTTGGGTAAGGATTTAAAATATTCATTACAGTTTTCATGTTGTTTGGAGGCAAAGCTTGGGCACTTACATGCTAGTTTTATATGCAGGGGCAAAAATTTTGTTATAAAGTACGAAGGTTGTTTTAAGAATGGGAATACTGATTGCTCTGTCTTGGAGCATGTTGAGCATGACAGGCCTGAGGTAATTATTGTAATTTTAAGTTATCATTTTTTGCATTCTATGCTGATCTAGAATAGATTTTGGTTTCAGGTTTTAAAGAAAGAAATAGATGTGCTTCAGCTGCAATGGTATGGATATTGTATGTTCAAAGCACTTGCAAGTCTTCATAAGCAGGTAACCATTGTTGCTCTTTATGAAAAATAAGGGCTCAAGTCTTTTTCTACACAAGATAAGGTCCTAAAAAATCTAGCTTTTTGTATGGGCAGGGAATAAATCATAGGGATGTCAAACCTGGCAACTTCCTCTTCTCTTGTAAGACCAATAAGGGATACCTCATCGATTTCAACCTTGCCATGGTTAGTTATATACCATTGTTACTTTTACGCTCCTGCGTAATTTATTGCTTCTAATTCATTTTATTTGCACGAACATCCTGCAATATGTTGGTTCATTATTCATTAATGAATATTTTACGGTTGGCAGGATTTGCATCAGAAGTATGGAAACCCTGGTAAGATCTTGTCCCCTCTCAGGATTTGCACCAGAAGTATGGGTCCACTATATTGATTGATTGCAGGACAATGAATAACTTGGTATTATATAATATTATTAGTTGATTAAGTCACTGAAACTTTTACCACGTCTTGATTTAACTGTTTGCCTATGTGCACCGTCAATATACTATCTTATGTCAACTCTCTTTTTCTACCCCATGCATATTTTAACGCAAACTACTACAATTATGTTTAGGGGAATTCGTTAATTAGCTAACCATTTAGTCTGAAGTTCTTGCACCTTAATAGCTCATGAATATAAGACCAGGCATTAAAAGGAGATGACTCTTATTTACATGTTTTCACAGCCAAACAGAAGGTGGGACATTACCTTAACATTAAGAACGTCAAATTTGACAATGCAAAAGATGTACTTCAAACCAAAGACATAAAAGGTTCCAAGTCAACTTTAGATCAGAATAGCCTGAGAAAGAAAGCTCTGAATCAAACCAAATCTAATAATAACCATTTGAGCAATCTGAATATTAGCAAAAGTCAAGGCGCAGATGGCTCGGGCATTACCTCGACAAGGGATGCAACAAGTGCTGTAACTCCTTCAGCTGAAAGGCTGAGGGAACCTCTTCCATGTCATGGTAGGAAAGAGCTTATCAACCTTGTTCAGAAAGCAAGACAAAGTCCAAAGGGTGAAGTATCTGGTGTTCCATCACCACTGAGAAAGAGAGTGGCTGCTCCTGGAAATGTGGATAGTACCCTGGTCTATCCTACACCGATGCCTCTTCACTCAGCTCTCATATCTCTTGGTGTTTCAGGCTCGATGAATATAGGTATGTTTGTCATAGTTTGTGTTTATGGTTTGACTATAAATGCTTAAAAGTTTTAAAGTAGTCGTACTAAAATTTCATTTTAGGGGATGGAAAGCAAAAGAGAGAAGGTCCTTGCGTTGGAACCAAAGGATTCAGGGCTCCAGAGGTAAGAAATTAATTTAAAAGTTAATCGTTCAAATTCTATGGTTGCCTCAGATCTTTGACTCGTCAATTGGATCCTACTAAGATACCAACGATTGTTGCAAGCTTAGGTTGTCTGCAAAATATCATTTATGTATTATTTAAAATTCGTAGAGGGTGTACTTTCAAGAACGTAGTTTTTCTTTTGGATGCCTTGGGAAATTCCTTAAAATTACATATATAAAATATATTTATTTTCTAGTGATTTTAATGTTATGTTATGAATCCTGTCAACTTTATGTAAATAGTTCCCAATTTGTTGAAATATTTAATTGTAGATAAAAACTCCTAGAAGATTTTTCAAGAGTCAATAGAAAAAATGAAAATTTTGACTTCAATTTCTTTTGTTACCATAATTGATAAGTTACATTTAAACTTAACTTTGATTTTTGAGTTTGGAATATGGTGTTTCTCACCTATCTGGTTTGGCAGGTTTTATTAAGATCTCCATATCAAGGACCCAAGGTGGATACCTGGTCTGCTGGTGTCACCTTACTCTACCTTATGATTGGAACAACACCATTTGTTGGCGATCCGGAACAGTAAGTTTTCATCCAAATGGTTTCTGATACATTTTTTTATCATCATGTTTCTTTACTGTCTATGACTGTGATCGTCAGGAACATAAAGGATATAGCAAAACTAAGAGGCAGTGAAGATTTATGGGAAGTTGCCAAGCTACACAACCGCGAATCATCATTTCCAACGGTATTAGTTCTGTTTCAAGGACTAGTTGCTGATGTAGTAATCCAAAAATAACATACGAGTATTATTTTGTCACAGGACCTATACAAAGCAGAGTTTTTGCCATCCGTGAAACTAAGGGATTGGTGTGAACTAAACACCAAAAGGCCAGGTTTCTTTAAGAAAATCCCTGCATTGCTTTTTGATCTGGTGGATAAATGCTTGACAGTGAACCCTAGACTGAGGATAAGTGCAGAGGAATCCCTTAAGCATGAATTTTTCGCTCCATGCCACGAAGCCCTGAGAAAACAGAAGTTATATCGGCGGGCGTTCAGCCAGAACTCTATTAGTGATTCCTCCCACGATCAAAACATCATCAAACAAGCAAGGCCTTCTAAATTAAAAGGTTGAAAAGACTTAAGATTTCTGAGGAGTTGGCCATTACGTGCATATGCAAGTGTTAATTCTTTTTCTCGTAAACTCGTAAGGCTTCCATTTTTAGTTTTTATTTGTTTTTACTAAATTCCATTCAATCGTATTGTATAATTTGTAATTATTTCAAGGAAAATGACTTTTATTCACGTTATGCATGCATCATTTTGCATGTCTTTTAAGTGATAGTGTTGATATTATTGAAAGTCGTTTTATTTGCTATACGAGATAAAGTAAATATTGGTTTTCATTTCGTTTGGGATAAACCAGAAAGGAGTTGTAAGTATCCAGATCATGACTTTCAAATTATGACCTTCGTTGTATGTTCTGAGAGGTAACGATCTGATGATAAATATCTATGAATATTTGTTTAGAATTGTTCAAGTATGACTTGATGGTTATGTTATGACTAGACAATAAAAATATATTTAAGATTATCCAAATATGACATGATAGTTACAACTTGATAATGAAAACTTATTCAAGTTATGGTGGGATTTATGTACTTTTGAACTATTATGTGACACCTAACAAAATCAATTCTAAGACAAATTTAGATTTTACATCTTACCATAGTGTAGACATAATTGCATTTATCATATTATGACACTTAAATTTATATATTTATATATACTTAAATATAATTCTAATTTAAGGATCCGAACATGTAATACTAAGAATCTTAAAAATTTTCTAAACATGAAGTAATATTTTGTTTCAATTGGTAAATGCAATTTGGTGTTTGGTAGTATAAGTGATTGGAGGTAACTCTTATCACCATAGGAAACTTTTGTTAGAGTTCTATTGTTATTATTATATATGTGGTGTATCGTATTAAATATGTTAAATATAATCGTATTAGAATAAATTGTATCGAATTGTATTATAATTACTTTGTATAGTGTTTGCAAAGAACTCATATAAAATAATCGAATAAACTTGATTATAAATATTTTAATAAAATAATTTTATTATTATAAAATTTATTTAAATTAAGAATTAATTTATTTTTATTATATTTTAGAAAAATAATAAAAATTATTTTTAATTTGAAATTAAAAAAAATTAAGTCACATAATTTTATTATTGAATATTTAGGTAGAGTTAGTACAGTTTATATTCATATCTTTTAGTTATGTAAAATTTTTATATAATTATATTATTTTTATACCGTATAATATAATTTAATTTTAAAATTAAATACATAATTAAATAAAAAGTATATAATCAAAATTTTTACTACTATTTAACAAACATGCAATTAATGGGTGGATTCTTGATTTCATATCGTATTCTACTTAATTCCATCTCTCAATTCTTCATTATTTGGCATGTAGCCACTTTTTCTAAGTACCCATTTTGTAATAAAATTGATATTCTGTTATTTAGTGTTTTCACAGTTACTATTTTTTTTTAAGTTAACATTTGATGGTTATGCAATTATTTTAACTTTATGAGCATCCTTTTCGCACACTTGGATAATCCACGTGCATTTTTTTATTTAAATTTTTACATTTGATGGTTATGCAATTATTTTAACTTTACGAGCATCCGTTTCGCACACTTGGATAATCCACTCGTGTCTCACGTGGCAAGTGATTATTGGTGATGCGACGTAAACTCTAGCCTTTGCCCCCATCAAGGCATGGCTTTGGCTTCCGAGTGTTCGAGGGATCAGATATTTTGCTTAGTGGCAAAGCGATGTCTACTATTATGGGTGAACTCAATTCCCAAAAAAGCTCCGAAATTTCTAGGGAGTCCCCTATTGTCCCTTTTACCCTTGTTGACTATATTATTTGTCATGTCACACGCTCACCACACAGGATTTATATTTGCCGGTCCATTTAATGGTATTATAGTGATTTAAATTGAAATTGAGGGTATCACGGTAATTAAAAGTGGCCTAGAAATTTCTATGAAACGATCTCTTTAGCTCCCCGTTATATATATACACAAAATTATCGAACCAATTTCTTCATATAAATTGAGTCTCATCGTTTCTAGCATTTTCCTAGCAAATTCCATTTCAACTTTTTTCTCGGAGTGAACATGGACGCTTTCTCATCATTCTTTGGCTCTCAGACCGCTTCAAGAAACCATTGGAGCTATGATTCTCTCAAGAATTTCCGTCAGATCTCTCCCGTCGTTCAGGCTCATCTGAAACAGGTACTCGTATCTATTCTCCGGACATGAACGAAAACCTTACAGGAATTTGAATTCTATTATATTCCTGCAATTCGACGATATTAAGTCATTGTGAAAGCATGATCGATCTTATTTTAGTTTTCTGGATTTGTTGGTCGAGTTATTGGTATTTTAGGGTTCGCTGCAATTGGTAAAAATTTCGATTGAATTCGTTCTTTATTTTATATATTGTTTACTTTCATTTAATTAAATGTATGTTTGATTTACTTAGGTTTCTGAGTTAGAAAATCGTTATTCTTGTGGAAGATTTTTCTTTCAATTTCCTTTTTCATTTTGTAGCAATTGGTAAATTAGAATCACTCACAGCTATAGTTCGTTTCTTGAACTTCTTAATATGTAGGTTTACCTCACCCTATTTTGTGCTTTGATTGCATCTGCTATTGGAGCTTACCTGCATCTTCTCTGTAACATTGGTGGTCTGCTTACAACTTTTGCCACTTTTGGTTGTATTTTCTGGTTGCTGTCTACTCCTCCTTATGAAGAGGTATGGTTTATTTTCTGTTTTTGATTAGGTTTTGTTGTTAGTTTCATATTCTATATTGAATTTTCACTTCTATTTTGGACAGCAAAAAAGGGTTGCACTTTTGATGTCGACTGCTGCCTTCCAAGGGGCAACCGTTGGTCCTCTGATTGACCTGGCTATTGAGATTGACCCAAGGTATTTTGTTATTAGTTTTCTTTTGTAAGCGTTATTTGGATTTTCGAAGTTGGGTGTGTATCTGGTTGGATAGTGATTTCTACTTCATCGTTCTGATTAGTTGGTATTGGGCGTGAAATTGAAAATTTGATGATTCAATTTTTTTTTTTTTTTTAGTGATTGATCACCTATATGCCTGCAAATTTTATGGTGATCCATAAAAGCGTTGAATGTGCTTATAACGCCTGGTCTCTTGCTTTTATGGTAATCTAGGGTGGTAATTGTTGTTGTTGGGTGAGAGCAAGAGTTAATGTTGTTGAACTTATTAACAATCAAGTTAGGTGCATTTTATTTTCTGAACACTTGGATAGCTGAAATGTAATTGTTTAAAGTATAGCTATTGTGGTATATTTTTTCTGATATATGACATACATTAAATATTTTTATTGTTCCAGCATTTTGATCAGTGCCTTTGCGGGAACTGCTTTGGCCTTTGGTTGTTTCTCAGCAGCAGCCATGTTGGCAAGGCGTAGAGAGTACCTCTATCTCGGTGGGTTGCTTTCTTCTGGCTTGTCCATCCTTCTGTGGCTACATTTTGCTTCTGCTATATTTGGGGGTTCCACAGCCATTTTTAAGTTTGAGGTGAGGCGATCGGAAGTTACTTTTGATGGCCTGAATTTTAAAAAGCTTCGTAATCTGACATTTTTCTTGATATTTGCAGTTGTATTTTGGTCTTTTGGTGTTTGTGGGGTACGTGGTAGTGGACACTCAGGATATTATTGAGAAGGCTCACTATGGGGATTTAGACTATGTGAAGCATGCCCTGACCCTTTTCACTGATTTTGTTGCTGTCCTTGTCCGAATTATTATTATTATGGTCAGTAGTATTTCTGCATTCAGCTTCACAATTTATTTTTGGATTATCTTGTCCGAGAAATTGTATGTTGTGTTTTGTATGTAATAACCAATTGCTGTTATCTATGCAGATTAAGAATTCAGCTGAAAAGAGTGAGAAAAAGAAGAAAAGAAGAGAGTGAAAGGAGAGTGAGATGGATCTTCCTTTATTGCACTGTCAAGCGTATGTCCTCACATTTGTTTACAGGCTTTCTTGTTGTTACAAGTTTTAAAAAACGGACATAAAAGAAAAGCAATGTTAATAGTTGAAACTTTTACTAACTGGTTGTTGGGACTAGTTTTACCAATGGCATGTCATTGGAGTGACATAAAATATTATAATTTGACTCTGCATTCTTTTGATGTGAAATGATAGCAAATATAGAATCATTATTACATTTGAAACATAATTGAAGAGTGTGAGCTCTAGTGTGGGAGAAATTTCGGTTGCCAGTATTGTTTTTCTCGTATTTTTTGTGTGACAAGAGTAGTGATATATATATATATATATATATATAGTTAAAATTAGGGTGTGAAATATTAAGTGATTGTGAGACTCCATATTAATAAAGCTCATTTAAATTGTATCATGTAAATTATTATATACAATTTAAAAAAACATTGTTCTTGCAAAAATGGAATGGATGCAGCTCTTTAATGACCATGATGGACATTTCCTTTTGTGGGGCATCAAGTTCTTTTAATGCGAATACATTGGTACAGAAATAAATGTGCCGTTGAAATCTATATATTCGACGTGTTTCTAAGGAATATGATCAGAGACGAACTTCTTGAAGTCTATAATAGTAAAATACTTGACGCTATTCGTTTTTTGGACGTGCTTCCCGTCGTATGAAACAAATACCACTAGTCCACTATGGCACTATTGTCTATTGGGTCGGGCCCGGAAGGGAAAAACAAAATAAAACAACGTTGCTTTAAACTATTGCGAGATTAACCTATACACGATAAATCTTTGCAAGAATAAAAAATAGTCAATTAAATTTATATTTAATTTTCTTTAAAAGAAATACCTAAACCATTGTTTAGCAAACAAAAATAACTAACACAATATGTCAAAGGCTTTCTTGTTGATCTGTTTTAATAAAATATAGGGAAGGTTGATAGTAATTATTAATTACATTTTCGAAGTATATTATAATTGCCTCTTGCAAGAGAACAAATGAGATACTTTAGAGAATTCTTATTTGCAAGTAAAGTTACTTTCGTGACTATTTAAGAGGGTGAGAAAAGAACCCGTGGTATGAGGAAAAAAAATAAAAACGCACAAATGTCACAAACCATTTTTATATGCCTATCGAAGAAATAGGAATGAAAAAGAAAAAGAAAAGGAAGAAAGAGAGGGGAATAAATGGGAACCATACAACGGTATGCCATCTTATTTGGACGCATGAGTGTATCCATTCCTAGGAAAGATAAGCCGATCATTTAGAATAAAGTAGATTATAGTTCCTGATTTTCAAATCGCCAAGTCTCTCTTGTTTCACAGTTTCAATCCCCAGCCAGCATTGCACTCAACGGCTTGATTGGTTCGTGCACTTATAGGTTAGTGATTTCGCCCTCTTTTGAATTGAAATTTTTCGGCTTTTTTTTATTGAAAATGCCAATGTAATTTTTTTTAGGAAGATCAAAACTTCTCGGTGTAAATAAGCTATTAGAATTTGGAAGGAAAACCTTATTCTATGTGAGGGTTCTTTCTGGATATGAAGAGCAGAGAATTCGATCCGTTAGATTGCAGCTCGAGAATCGTATGCAACATGTTTTACTCATTTCTTGGTGTAGAAAAATAAAACAGGAACGAAGAGAAGAGAAAAATGTTGAAGTCCCACATCGACTTAGCATGAAGCTTATGTTGCACTTATAAGTCTATGGCAACCCTTCCTCTTTGAGAGCTCTTTTGGAGGGAGTTAGGCCATGGATTTCTTCATGGTATCAGAGCCAGGTGACTCGGTCGGTACCCGGCCGGTTGTAGGGGATGAACCCTACGCCGGTGTGAGGGGGAGGTGCTCCATATCCCCGGTCGGAAATCGATGTGAGGGGGAGTGTTGAAGTCCCACATCGACTTAGCATGAAGCTTATGTTGCACTTATAAGTCTATGGCAACCCTTCCTCTTTGAGAGCTCTTTTGGAGGGAGTTAGGCCATGGATTTCTTCATGGTATCAGAGCCAGGTGACTCGGTCGGTACCCGGCCGGTTGTAGGGGATGAACCCTACGCCGGTGTGAGGGGGAGGTGCTCCATATCCCAGGTCGGAAATCGATGTGAGGGGGAGTGTTGAAGTCCCACATCGACTTAGCATGAAGCTTATGTTGCACTTATAAGTCTATGGCAACCCTTCCTCTTTGAGAGCTCTTTTGGAGGGAGTTAGGCCATGGATTTCTTCATGGTATCAGAGCCAGGTGACTCGGTCGGTAGGCGCCGTCTTCTTTGATAGGCGCCGTCTACCGTGAATTGTTGAACGTCGGTGCGTTCATTGTTGAATTCAACACTCCCCCTCAAGTTGGTGCATAGATGTCTGTCATGCCCAACTTGACTGAAACTTCTGTGAATACTCGATATGAGACTGCTTTAGTGAGAATATCAGCCAATTGATCTTCTGACTTAATTTTTGGCAATTCCAAAGAATTTTCTTCTATTTTTTCCTTAATAAAGAATCTGTCCACTTCAACATGTTTTGTACGATCATGTTGGACTGGATTGTGAGCAATATCACATGCTGCTTTATTGTCACAAAATAATTTAATTGATTCTTTAACAGGATATCCCAAATCATTCAAGAGAGATTGTAACCACAAAGCCTCACAAAGTCCAAGTGCCATGCCTCTGTATTCAGCCTCTGCGCTTGAACGGGCAACAACATGTTGTTTCTTACTTCTCCATGTTACAAGATTTCTACCTACAAAAGTGAAGTAGCCTGATGTAGATCGCCTATCATTTATTGATCCAGCCCAGTCAGCATCAGTATATACTTCTATTCTTTGGAACTCTGTAATTTTTTTGAACAATACTCCTTTTCCAGGAGCAGACTTTAGATACCTCAAAATACGAATAACTGCATTCATATGTTGTTCTCCAGGATTATGCATAAATTGGCTAACAATACTTAAAGCATAGGCAAGATCTGGTCTTGTGTGTGCCAAATACATCAACCTTCCAACAAGCCTTTGATATCTTTCTTTATTTACTGGAACTTGATCCACCTTGATACATAACTTTAATCCTTCCTCCACTGGTGTATTAACTGGTTGACATGCCGACATACCAGTTTCTTTTAATAAATCCAAGGCATATTTTCTTTGAGATAAGAAGATTCCTTCTTTTGATCGAGAAACCTCAATCCCAAGAAAATATTTTAAGGAACCAAGGTCTTTCATTTCAAATTCTCTAGACAAATATCTTTGTAGAGCTTTCCTCTCTTCATCATCATTTCCTGTTACTATCATATCATCAACATATACAATAAGTGCAGTGATCTTACCATGCCTTTTTTTCAGAAATAAAGTATGGTCTGAATTGCTTTGCTCGTAGCCAAATGCCTTCATAGACTTTGTGAATCTGCCAAACCATGCTCTTGGAGATTGTTTTAAACCATACAATGATTTTTTTAATCTGCACACCTTTCCATCATGTATTTCTGATTTCTTGATTCCTGGTGGTAGATCCATATAGACTTCTTCAATTAAATCTCCATGTAGAAAGGCATTTTTTACATCAAACTGATATAATGGCCAATCTAGATTTGCAGCTAGAGATACCAAGACTCGAACAGTGTTGATTTTGGCTACAGGTGCAAATGTTTCTGTATAGTCGATCCCATATGTCTGAGTGTATCCTTTTGCCACCAATCTTGCTTTATAACGTTCAATCATACCATCTGCTTGGTACTTTACTGAAAAAATCCATCGACATCCAACAATTTTCTTTGTTGGTGGACGATCGACAAATTCCCAAGTTCTATTTATTTCTAAGGATCTTAGTTCCTCATTCATAGCTTCTTCCCATTTTGGGTTAGCTAAAGCTTCCTGCACACTGTTAGGAATAGATACAACAGATAATTGATTCACAAATGACATGTTTGATTTTGACAAACGGTGTGTAGACACATAGTTATTCATGGGATATTTGACTTTACTTGAAATCTCAGGTTCATACATGGTTTTAGGAATACCTCTGTTAAGACGTGGTGGAAGTGTTTTTCTGGTTGGTTCAATAGTTGAAACATCCTCTGCAAACGATTGGTTAGGTATATCAGCAACTTGTGGAATAGGAAACTCGTACTCACTTAATGGTAGTAATGAATTTGTTTGATGATCTTGGAGTTGACGATGACTTGATTCCATTTCCCTTGAATCTCTTCCATTTTGGGAGTTATTACCATCTGAATCCAAATTATTTGTGTTTTGATCACATATAATTTGTCTTTCTTCATAAGGTAACAATTTATATGTGAGGGTCTGAATTTCATCATGGTTGTAGTTGTACTCCCCCTGAAATTCAGGCTTAGAAGAGAAATACATTGTATCCTCATGAAAAATAACATCCATGGTGGTAATCATTTGTTTTGTTGGAGGATGATAACAACGGTACCCTTTTTGTTGTGTAGCATATCCCATAAAAACACAACGTAGTGCTCGTGGATCCAACTTGCTACGTTGCTGTTTATGTAGGTGTACAAATGCTATTTGTTGAAGTCCCACATCGACTTAGCATGAAGCTTATGTTGCACTTATAAGTCTATGGCAACCGTTCCTCTTTGAGAGCTCTTTTGGAGGGAGTTAGGCCATGGATTTCTTCATGGTATCAGAGCCAGGTGACTCGGTCGGTAGGCGCCGTCTTCTTTGATAGGCGCCGTCTACCGTGAATTGTTGAACGTCGGTGCGTTCATTGTTGAATTCAACAAAAAATAAATCAACCCAGAAGTTATAACTTGTCTAAGATCTTGACTGTATTGTTAAAGACCAGAATGTTATATCTACTAAATTAAGTTGCTCGAAATATCAAAATATAAAAGAGAAAGAATTTATGTGTTTCAAAAAATATTTTTGTGTTTATGTCGCGGAAAAAATAATTTCTCAGAGAGATTTTTTCTTTCTAAGAGATGTATCTATTATGAGTTGTGTAAAAATAGAGTCTTATTGCTCTATTTATAGCTGAAAAATGATCATATAATTGTCACAAAAAATGGTTAGTAGTAAGAGTCGTAGATGAGAATAAATTTGAAAAAAAGACTCATTTTAAATAAGGATAAGGATAATTTTTTTTAACCGAGTCTTATCTGATAATTGAGAAAAAATAATTAAACAAAATAAATTTTATTTAAAAAATAAAGTGTCACTTCACTTTGCACATGCATTTTGCTTGACACGACATGTGGGGAGTGGACTCACAATTGTTTATCTCAACACCCACCTAAAAAGTGGGCATTCTTTGGAGCTCAATCTCAAGTCTATTTTTAATTGCTTATATAAATATAAAAAAATAAAAAGAGTAAGCTCATTCACACTATTTCTTTTATTTTTCAAAATTCACAATAATTTTTAACAATTTTTCACTTGAATTTTTTAAAAATAATTTTCATCAAATAACCAATCAATCAAAATATAAGATTGTGCATAAGTAAAATATGCCTATCAACTTAAAACTTTATATAGTGAAGATGATTTATAATATAATACAATAATAACTCGTAATTTTGAATTCTATTTGTAACAATATTACACATACAATATTTCTAAGGTATAGTTTAAAAAAGATTGTGCTTTACCATGCACGTTTATTCCAGTCCAATGAATGTTCTAGTGAATTTTGCTAAATAATTCCCTAAAAACCAGCCACATTTCTACATTTACATATGTGAATCTATCAAGAATACTCATATAGCTAGGTACTTCACTGTACATAGAGTATAAAACTCAGTAAGAGTTAATAATTAATTCTTCTTTTTATTGCTTTAGGATTTTATGCTTCCAATAATATTATAGAATAAGACTTATAATATCATGATTCTTTTTATATCACGTCATGACTTGTTATTATCCAGTAAACTTATTTCTTGGGATCTTTAGTGTATAGAGCTTTAGTCTCGTTCCTTTCGAGGTTTTGAAAACTTTTTCTCTAATTAGTCCTTTCGTCAAATAATCAGCTAAGTTATTATCAATTCGTACATGATTCACTTTTATAACTCGTGCATAGAGAAATTCTCTAACATTCTTGTTCTTACGATGTAGTCTCTTGTTGTTATAATAACGATTTTGAATATTTGCAATAGTCGCAATACTATTGCAGTGGATTAAAATTGTTGGAATCGGTCTTTCCTATAAAGGAATTTCAATTAACAGATTTCTTAACTAGCTTGCTTCTTGACTAGCAACAACTAGTGCTATAATCTCATAATCTATCATAGATTGAATCAAAATATTATGTTTCTTAAACATTCAAGAAACAACTCTATCAACTATGCTAAATATGTAGCCGTTAGTTGCTTTGAAATATTCTGAAAGGATGTTTCAATTAGTATTATTGTATCATTCTAAAACAGCAAGAAATTTTTGATAATGTAATTCAAGGTTTATATTCATCTTTAAGTAACTCATGATCATTTTAATTGCATTTTAATGCCCTATAATAGATCTACCGATAAACTTACATAATAATCTCACACCTAAGTTATGTCGAACCTAGTATAATAAATAGTATAGCGTAAGCTATTAATAATACTTGCATGCTCAATTTATTTAACACCGTTTTCAATATTCTTGAACAATCTTATACTACGATTATATGGATTACATGCAGTAATAATGTTACTAATAAACCGCTGGATTTTTTTCCCTCATGAATGAATTGCAATCTCTTGTTAAGGAAAAGAAAGAGAGACAGATAGATCATTAACAGGGGCGAGTATGTGGTATCATTAGAATTCGAGGAATGTAAGAAATAATAAGTAGTGGCTGCAAAAGACCGTCGGTAACTTTCATTTTCTTTTGCTTAATACCCCATATTCAATTTTTTTTTTTTTTTAATCATATCACATAATCAATTGCGTGGTACTTGTGGCACTACTCACAAGCTTAATATGATATTATTTATTTATTTATATAATATAATTTCATATTTAACTTCACAAAAGACAGACCAACTCCAATAAATGGTGACACGCATCAATTAAAATAATGACCTTTTCTCACCGAACTAGTTTTAGCATTTGTTTAACAATTATTAATTGATTTTCAGATAATTTCGATAGTCTTTATGTACGTATTTTTATTGAGTTTATGATAATAAAATACAATTTTTTTTATTACACAAAACAACTTTTTTTTAAGAGCCAATAAAATTAATTATACATAATCAGTATATGCCTATTAAATGTAATTAATCAATTATTCTTCAAGTTTTTTAGTTACGCATTGATATGGCACTTGGTACCATCTAAACTGAGACTCCACAACTTCAACTAATAAGTAAAATTATTTTATATGTCATAAAATACAGAGTTAATAACATTTTCATCTTTCTATTCATTATATCGGTTTTGGTTTTAATTTATGTTAAGGGATAATATTATCTCTTACTTGAAATCATAATAACTACACGCGATATTAATAAAAGTTTTGACATTTCTTTAAATAAGATTTTCAATATATTTTGGTAAAGCGAAAGTGTATGAGTGGGCTTGACCCGGTATTCTTTAGTGGGCTTTGTGGTTCATGACTAAATAGCAGGCCCAGTTTAAGACAATGAAAGTAACAGTATGCCCCAAAACCAAAAAGCATTAAAGTCCATCCCAACCCAAAGAAGTAAATATTTTCATCTTATTACTCACATCAACATAATCAATTCATCCATCGTATTCAATAATGGGGCATATGGAATCTTTTCCCAAAACTAACTATATCTTAACCAGTAAAAATTCCATGGCACAAATATATGTGCTTTTATGCTACTTTTTTGGTCTTGTATTTTAGTACTATTGTCTGAATAGTATTATCACTATGTTTCTTTCTTTCCTACAGTACCTTTAGTTGGATTACTTACTAGTTAGTTGTTAACTACTTATTGTTAGCGCTTTGCTTTCTCAAGGTCAGAATGTTTTTTCCTTTACTGAAAGATATGCAAAATCTTAATTTATTATTTGGGGCCTGTTGTAAGATTTACATGTGTCTCATCAATTGCATATCCTAATCAGACCCCACAATTAATTGTGGTTTGTTTTTACTCTCAGTCTAAATCTACACATCGGGTTGATATATTTAATAAACAAAATGGGCCTTATCATCTGACTTAATCACCACCCGTTTAAGTCTTAATGGGTGGTTAGCTTAATGTTGTCTTCTATCACTTTTAATTTATTCCAGTGCTTATTAGGATCTGTTTTGAATCTTTAAATTGAATATTTGCTTGATTTTAATAACTTGGATGAGTTTTCCTCATTATTTTAGAAATTTGTGGAATAAGATTCACTCTTCAACTATTAATTAATTTGAAGATCAATTTCTTTAGCTGAACCATTAAAGAAAAAAAAAACGTTTTTTGAGAATTGTGCAAATAAAATCAGTTTGTTCAAATAATAGTAAAGAAAACAGACACATGAGGCTTCAACTTTAAAAAAAAAACAAACACATCAGACCTCAACTTTTTTCATAATATCATATATCTCAATTATGAACGTGATCAGTTGCGACAGGTCAGTAATTTATATATCAAAATTAAAATATTGAGTTTTTATTCACATATAATATGGCACAAGTTCGAACATTATTAAAGTTACTTTAAAAGGACATTCGAATACAAATATTTTTGTTATCGGGCTCCAATTTCATGTCTTTCTGTGACTTACCTGATCAATATTAAAATAAAAATGATGGTAATTTTTGATAGTATGATAGTATATAATACTCCTTAAAACAAAAGAAGCCTTATTTCAATAAATAAATAAATAAATTTTATAAACGTGCTCATTTTATGACTTTTTTTAACAATATTTATAATAATATTTTATGTATAATTTATATATTTTTATTATAAAAATAAATTTTCAATTTAATTTTTATATACTGAACCTATTAAATTGTACTTTACTTAAGTTAGATTGACTCATTAGATATATTTAATACTAAATTTTGAATAATATTATTTAAAGAATATTTATTATTTTAAAATTGAAGGGTATTAATGTTTTTTTTTTTTTTTTTTTATTTTTTTATAAATTTTTAAAATATTATTTTATGTTTTTATACTCATTTGCCGGACTACAATAATTAGCATGGGAGATATTCCAAACATAAATTAAAAAAAAAAATTTGAAAAAGATGATAGATAACCTTTAAAATATATTTTTAAAAATTATATAAAATAATATAATAAAAATAATATCTTGAACAAGATAAAATTAATTAAAAATTAATATTTAACGAAGTTAATTAATATAATTTTAATTTTTTTTTCAAAAAGGATACTAAATTTTTTTTTTTTTATTAATAAGAGAAAATATACTCATATATTCGGGTATAATTTGAACTTAAAATTCTTGGTAGGAAAATTGAGAGCCTTACTACTTGAACTATAAGAAATTTTTATTAATATAATTTTAATTTAAACGATATTTAATTGAACAATATATAATGTAAAATTTTTGAGATATAATTCTTTTTTTAATAAAAAATATATGAGTTTATGGTATTAATTTTACTGTTATAAATTTTAAGAATTGTTTTAAATATTATTTTTTCAAATATTTTTTTAATGTCATAGTTGTAAAGTTTCTTGGCAACAGACCAGTTGTAAAATAATTCATTGAATACTATCTCTCAGATAAAAGAATAGAAGAAGAATATAATGATTATAATTGAAATAAAATAATCAATTCAACTGTTTTAATTTTAAGTCACGATTGGTTCATTAAATATAAATATAATAAGAATAGGAATAGTAATAGAATGTAATGTAAAAAAAATAGTATTATTATTACAGTATTTAATTTAACCACTTAATAAAAAAAGAATTAATATTACAATATTTGGTTTCATTACCGTAATGAAATAGAAAACACAGTAATATTACATTAATATCCCATACTCAATAAAATTTAAATAATTTTATTTTACTATTATTTTCTAAATCAAATAAAATATATTCTTTAAAATTATATAATTATTTTAAACAATTATTACTTAAAAGTTTTAAAAGAAATTAATATTTATAATCATATTGAAACTAAAATTTTAATAATACCATACAATAATTATTTATCAAATTTATAAACTCAAATATCATATCAAAATATAACAAGTGTTCACAAACTTAAAATATGAAATACAAATACATATAAAAAAATTTAATCATAACAACAACAAAAAATCAGCTCATACAATTTCAACAATTCATAAAATTTAATCACAAAAATTCATAACAACAATTTCAGCAATAAAATGCACTAAAAACAAAAGGACGGTTTTGAGACAAACTTAATGCCAGTTGGAGAAGTGACAGCGCATCGCGCACGGAGGAAAGCTGGTGCTTGGAGGAGAGGTGGACAACGATAGAGGGTTGGAACTGCTAGAACGGATGGAGAGCTGGAACGACTGAATGCGAAGAGGCAGAAGCGAGGCGCGACAGAACTCGATGGACAGTGCACAGAGGAACTCGAACGCGCTGGACGACTGGACGCTCGACGGCTGGACGGACAGCTTCAGTGAGAGGCAGAGGCAGATGCAACGAGACGCGATACAAGTAACTTATGTAATGTAATGACTTTTTTTTATATTAGATTGTGTAATAACTTTCTCTTTTTTTTTTTTTTTATTTATGTAATTCATTACATTACATTACATATATTTAATATAATCAAATATTTTAATGTGCATAATTTTTTTTTTTTTTCATTACAACCGATCAGGCACCCCTATGTTAAATATTTGCAACTAATTCGAATATAACAAGCATGAAAGATTAGCTTTTATACTTAGTATTTTTTGTCATTTGTTTATTTTTTAGGTAACATATTTATTAATTATTAATAGCACTTTAATTTAGTCAAAAATTATCAATAGCACTTATAATGGTACATTTAAACAATAAAAAAAATGGACTTGTAAATAAATGTAATAATAACGCAGCATATGGCATATGAATTAGTCTATTCAAACGAGTAGGTGTTTTTTTTTTTTTTTTTTTAATTTTGCTATGCAGAATAGTAGTCGAGTACTAGTCGCCATGTACATGGATTTATTATTATGTTAATGTTGGGAAAAAACTAAAAGGATGATTATGTAATTGGATATAATTCACATTAAACAATAAAATTTAAATTTCACTTTCATCAGTTTCATGTGCTTCTTACTTTGCGTTCTGCCAATCTAAGGTTCACCGTTGATTGTTGCTGAAAGTGATTTCTTTGACATCTAAACGTTCTAGCTAGCGTAATATGATTTCTCCTAAATCAGATTAAGAAAGGGCTGTGTTTAGATGTGGTGAATTGGTAAATTATTAAGTGATTTTAAACTTT
The DNA here is from genome assembly GCA_029378325.1 of Elaeagnus macrophylla. Taxonomy (NCBI): domain Eukaryota; kingdom Viridiplantae; phylum Streptophyta; class Magnoliopsida; order Rosales; family Elaeagnaceae; genus Elaeagnus; species Elaeagnus macrophylla. Next base: position 24,758,718 of record CM055646.1, on the reverse strand, counting down.
ACGGGTGGGGAGGATACAGTCTTGGTTTTATTTTTGTTTAAAATAATAATCAAATAGATATTTATTGATTTATTAAATAAAGAGTAAAATTTGACCTATAAGTTATTGGTCAAAGAATATTAAAATATCTTATTTATGTGGTTTGATAAGTTCTGTTTGAAATTTAGATCTATTTATTTTTAAAATAAGTTTCATTTATTTTAAATTTATGTTGATATTAAATTAATGAATATAATTTAATATTTAATAAATAATTTATTTAAAAAACAGTTATATTAAAATTAGACTTGTTCACCAATTTTCAAGCAAAAAAGAAGAAGTTATAAATATGAATAATTATTGAGAAATTTTATAACAAAAAATAATTTAATTATTGCCAATATTTATAAAATATGTATTATAGAAGGATAATTTAAATTATTTTATCTACTCAACTCACATAAAATATAACTAAAATTAATAATTTTAAATATATATATTATATATTTTATAAATATGAAAATAAAAAATAAATATATGTAATTGTAGTTTGGTTAAGTATTGTTTGCAAATTTTAAAACGTTAATCAATTTAAAATAAATCAATTTTTATATCTTTAAAATCAAATTAATACATTTGAACTTATAAAACACTTTTTATCTCGATTTGATTAAGCTTAATATCACTCGAGTTAATTTATTTATCGATTATTATATTAACTATTGTATTATAAGACAACACATAAAATTTAACAGTTAAATAATTTTTATAAATAATAAATATAAGTCAAAATAGAAATAATTATTTTTATATTTAATTAATTATTTAAAGAGATACAAACTACAATATATCAACAAAGCATATATTTAATTTTGTCATAACTATTTCATAATATAAATTTTTTAAATAATATTATACTATTCACGTATAGATATAAAATTTGTTCCAACCATATCTCATAAAAATACTTTGATGCTACTAGTACTACAAGCACACTGACCTTTCAATGATAAAGTTGAGAACACTATACAACATAGATGATGAATTACAACTATGTTCTAACCATAATAAATTTAAGATATTTTTCATGAAACTTGAAAATAAAATAGGAAGTTTGAACTTTAAAAAATTAGACTATAATGTTTATTTCTAAAATATAAATAAAACAAGCATATAATATTAAAGTTAAATACATAATAAATATATAAATTTATAAAAAATAAAAAATAAAAAATTTGGCACATCTTATTTGAGGTTTAAAGCGGCAACTCCACCTAAGGCAGAAGCAGTAAAAGTAAAAAAAAAAAAAAAAATAATTCCATTTCTAATAAAATAAGAAAAAGAAGAAAGGGATAAAAATATGAGAGAAAGCCAAACAAACAGTCTCTCTTTGTTTCTTTCTCCTTTTCTTTTGTTTTTGTTGGGTATAACTTATCTATTTCTTCTCCCTTTCTCTCTCAAGTTTTAATTTTGGTCAAATTCTTTTCCCAAATACTCAGTGTTTCTCTAACAATATTTAATTTTTAATTTTTGAAGTTGTCATTTATGGTTTTGAAATATTATGAGCATAGAGAAGAAAAGTCTATAGTCAACAGATTATGTGCCATGATATTCTTCTAACTTGACTTGAATTACTGGATTAAAAAGTATCGTTTTTAATTTCTATATTACCATTATATTAACAAAAGCATTTGACAATCGTTCAAATAAATCAAAATAGAGAAAAAAGAGACCTCAACATTTACTTCCATAACCAAAATACAAAGTCGTACATACATACATACATCTCATCTCTTTCTCTCTCCCATTTCATCTCCCCTTTTCACACCCATTTATGATTCTCAAATGGTCTTTTCTTTTCTATTGGATTGTACAGATTCCTAGCTAAAACAACCCCTCCCAATCCCTCAATTTTTTTGTTGATTTTATGCTATTTTCTGTGGTTTTTTGTAGGATATAAGACATAAAACACTTCTGGGTAAATTTTTGTGTGTGTGTGCCTTTTGCTTTGTTCTGCGAACTCTATTTCTGATTTTTCTGCGGAAAAAAAGCGTACCCAATACCCAGTAGTATACGCTATTAAAGGCTGAAGAGAACAATATTTTTTGCATAAATTTTTAATTTTTCTCTATTTGTCAATAAATCAGTTTTTTTTTTTAATCCTTTCTTTCTCCTCTTTATCAAATTTCTCTGAATTTCCTTTCTCTTCACTTGTGGAAAAGAGAGAGACATGGGAAAGCAAGGGCCTTGCTATCACTGTGGAGTTACAAGTGAGTTCTTGTTTCTCCATTTTCCTTTTATGTTCTCAATAAACATACAAAAAAAAAAAAAAGAGAGGAGGAAATTGGACTTCTCATTCTACTGTTCATATATTGTCTGGAAATGAATATGCTAAAATGATTTTATATACTCACAAATAAGCAATTCAATAACAGAAGAACATAATTGTTGGGAAAGAACAAGGAAATTATCTGGGCATATACTAAACTGCAAAACCTATAACTCTTCTGCTCTCTCTAATTTTCTGTTCGCACATGAATTCAGAAGTAATAGCATTCTTGTTTGTTTAAAAATCTATAATGAATTGGGTCTAATTTTGTTTGTGACTTTCGTTTCCTTTATCAATTAATCTTTTACCTTTACCCTTTTTCTTTATGATTCTTGTTCTCCTTCAACGCTCAACATTTTTTTTCCCAAAGTGTAATTTAACTTCTGAGTCCTTGTCTGTCTTCTGTGCATTTAAAATCCACAAGTCAGTAGAGCAACATTCCAACTGAGAACCCAAATACAGAGCCAAAGTCTTGAATTCTTTTTGTAATGTTAGTGAGTAAACAATGTACGTTTTACAATGCACATGTTTCAAGGCTTCCATCAATTCAGATAGGTTCATGAATCATGACAGTATGATACTGTTCTAACCAATGGAACCATTTCCACTGGTTGTCATCTTATGACCTGTTCCCATTCTTTGATTTCTTTCAGCATTTTTTGCTTATGTTTTCTTCTTTTACTTTTACTCCAAATGAGAGCTGCTTGAATAAATACTTCCCAAGTATTGATCTTAATTGTCTTGTCATGTTTCTTGGTATCCAATTGTATTTTCAGAATTACACTCTTGAGTTGATCAGTTCATTGGAGTTTGTGTCGCTTTAGCTAAGGAAAGCTTCATTTAAGTATTTTTTGTCTTGTCATGTTTCTTGGTATCCAATTGTATTTTCAGAATTACACTCTGAGTAGTTCATTGGAGTTTGTGTCTGTTGCGTTAGCTAAGGAAAGCTTCATTTAAGTTCTGAAACCATTATTTTTATTTTGGTAGGATAGTTGAACTTTTCAACCAAGCTTCTTTGGACTCTATCCCCATTTAGTTAATCCTCCGCTCATCACAGTCTTTATCTCAGGCGAAAACTTGTTCGAAGGAGATTTTGCTATTTCCTCATAACCAAACACTGGGAATGTTGATTGAGTTATACACGGTTCTTTAGCTTGCTATGTTTAGAGGAAACACAACTGGGCCCATTATTGTTCAATTGCATATTGATTTGCTGTTTCTATAGACTTTTATAAATCTATTTGAACACCCCAAAATTTTGCTTTGTCTGTCCCAGTTCTCTGAACTTTGTCTATTTGGAGCAGTTTTCAATAGATTTTTATGGTTTATGGGCATCATTTATTGCTTGACCTGGGCTTATGATATATAAGATGAATGACTTGGTTTTGAGTATGGCTGTTAATTGCTATAATTTTGATAATACAAATTAAGTGGGATTCTTGCAATGGTGTAAAAACCTTGTTCAACTATACATGCATCATATCTTTACACTTTTCTGTGAAGTTGTATAATACTGACTGCTAAAAATTGATTATTGCAACAGGCACCCCTCTTTGGCGCAATGGGCCTCCTGACAAGCCAGTATTGTGCAATGCATGTGGATCTCGGTGGAGGACTAAGGGTACACTAGCAAATTATACCCCTCTTCATGCTCGAGCAGAACCTGATGATCTTGACCATAGAGTTACGAAGGTGAAGAGTATATCCATAAATAGGAACAAAGAAATGAAACCGCTTAAAAGAAAGCACAATCATGACAATGTGGTGGTTGGAGGGGTTACCATTGAATACAACCAGGGCTTCAGAAAGGTAGTAGATGAAGACACAAGTAATCGATCAAGTTCTGGTTCTGCCATATCAAATTCTGAGAGCTGTGCCCAGTTTGGTAGTGCAGATGCAAGTGATTTGACAGGTTGAGCACTTTGCAAAAATTTTGTTCATTTGGAGATGATATAAATCAAGTCTCAACCTTGGTTTAAAATTGCACCTTTGAAGAAGTTATTCTCTATTGACATCATAAAGCCAAAATGATATTTCTATTAGCTTTTCTAGCATCTAAGCTTCTGAAATAAAGTTCTATATTCCTGCTGTGCAGTTGACTTGAATACTAATTTGTAGTCAAAGCTCAATTTTTCTTGTTACCTCTTATTTATAATTAGTTTTATTATGCACTTTTAGTTTTTATCTAATTGAATAAATATGTATCTGAAAAAAATTACCTGGAGTACTTTTCTTTACTCTGAAATTTGTATGTCAAATAGAGCTCATAAACTAGTGAAATTTTTTTAATATTTATTTGATGATCCTCTCTAGGTCCAGCTCAGTCTATCGTATGGGACACTACTGTACCTTCTAGGAAAAGGACCTGTGTCAGTCGTACCAAACAATCTTCTGTTGAAAAGCTCACGAAAGATCTCCATACCATTTTACATGAACAGCAGTCTTCATACATCTCTGGTTCCTCTGAAGAGGATCTTCTTTTTGAAAGTGAAAAGCCAATGGTCTCTGTTGAGATAGGACATGGAAGTGTTCTCATCAGGCATCCCAGCTCAATTGCTCGAGAAGAGGAATCTGAAGCTAGCTCACTTTCAGTTGATAACAAACAATCCCATATTAATGAGACTTATTCCCATTTTAGAACCATTGATGCTAATAGCAGAGCTATAAATTTTACCAGCCCTGTGAGAGATAAAATGAAGAACACTGCTGGACAAGGGATGCAACAAGAATCACTTAAAAGGTACTTTTCCTTCACAAGCTTATCAAGCTTCTTCATGCCATTCTTTTTTAATATTCTTATCAAAATCAAATGCATGAACATGGTTCCAGAACTCAGCGAAGAACTTTGCACATTCAGTGTAACCAAAACTCCAAAACATGTGTCAGAAAAATATGGTATCTTCATATGCAAAATGGGTATTGGACATCCAATATGGCTTGGAAAAAGAAAAAGTTTGACACACTTCCTAATACAAATATTCATTTCTTATTGTTTTGCAGGGACAAGTCTCAGCATGAGAACCTGCAGACTTTGACAACACATAATTCACCACTATGTCATGTTGACTTAAATGTAAGTTGCTTTCTTGTGGTTTAGAAAGCAATTCTTTCATTATGGTGTACTCTTAATTTATAAACGAGGCATAAATAAATTTCCTTTAAGATATGGAGCATACATATAGCGCATTGTACTCTTAATTTATAAACGAGGCATAAATAAATTTCCTTTAAGATATGGAGCATACATATAGCGCATTGTCATTGATGTATTAATGATGCCGATAAATCTCCAATTGAACCAATTTCCTAATAATTAAAGAGTTTATATGTTACAACTGCTTTGATATTTATTCTTTCTTCAGTTGTTTAATGTGCTTTTCATATTGTAATTCATGTATGGCGTAGGAAATTCTGAATTTTGAGGAGTTTACAAGACACTTGACAAATGAAGAGCAGCAACAGTTACTGAAGTATTTATCTTCTGTTGATATAATGAAATTTCCAGATAGGTTAGAATCTTTGTCATTTGTGTTTTACTGTTCTATGTGAGATTATGATGCTGGTAGTGAATAATATTAAGTCTCAGAAGTTGCAAGGTTTAGAATATATTGTATTTCAACAATTTGTCATATGTGCACAAAGAATGCTTAATTTGCCAAATCCTGTCAGGGAAGTTTATACCATGCAGAAATGAAACAATCTCATGTGAATCATCTTAGCAGTAGATTTCATAAAACTCATATTTCAGATGAATCATTTTACTACGTAAAGGTATTACACCTTATTATGAAATGCATTGGAGATGAGTAGTCCTGTAAAATTGAGGTAGCAAGTTTTAACTGGTTGATATATGATTCAATTTTTTTTATTGGTTTACTTGTAAATGCAGTGTGGAAAGCTTATTTGGAAGCCCTCAGTTCAAGGAGAACTTAACCTCGTTTCAGCAACTACTTTTGGAAGGGATCTTCAATTTTTCCTTTCCCGGGACAAAAACTGAAGATTTTGAAACTTTGACCAAGCTTGCATTGTTCAGTTTGTCAAAATGTAAATGGGTTGAATGCTATCAGCTTCTTAAGGTTTGAACCAGTTCACAATTTTCCCATGAGATAAAATTTCGAAGTACAAGTGATTTTAGGGCTCATCAAGATTCATTTATTTTTCTTTTTCTTTTTCTATGCAGAATCGTAGACATAATCCTGGAAGGTCTGTTGTTTCTGGACCTAGTGCCATGTCCTCAAGTAATTTAATAAATTTCAAGAGATTACGAGATGGCCAAAACCAAAATTTTCAAGGTTTGCTTAAAATGTTCTCCTTTTGTCATATGGCTTAATGATGTAAATTCTTCTATAACGTTGGCCAAAATAGAAGCACCACAAAGGATTGAAGAATGATGGTGAGTTGCCGGAAGATAAAAAAGTTTGGGGAAAGGAACGAGAATCAATAGAATATAAAACAAATATAAATCCTGTCAAAATAATAAAATGAAAAATAAAGTTTTAAGGAAAAATGGAATTGGATAATGCTTCAAACATGTTGAGTTATTATGAAAGGCTTAAAACAACCATTTTTGGTTGCAAATCTAAATTCTTGAGCTTCAATGTGTACCCAAAAGAGGTTTCATGCTTCATGTATTCCAATTATTTTTTGCAGTCTCAATAATTCCTAAGAACATAAACAAGTCATTGCTATGCTATTCCTGATACTCCATTTCATTCTTACGCTTGCACATTGTATATCGGTCACGCCTCAATTGTTCTTTGTCCTGTGAGTACAAGATAAAAGAAATTTGCTGATGTTGTAAGCTTAGGATTGTCTCTTTCGTTTCTTTAAAGAGCCCTGAAAAATATGCATCACTACTGCTTTCACTTCACATGAGAGACTAATCTCACAAAATATAATCTCTGTATCTCTTAAAGAGATTATTTGTATAATTAGAAATGCTTATTCTTAAAGAAGTGTCTTGCATCTTTCAGAAGCAAAGGCCATGATGAAGAGTCCGAAAAGGATGATTGTGAAAGATAGCCATGAAAACAAGGAACTCATAGACAGTGATGGTTCTTCCTTCAGTCCGAGAAGCCTGTTCGCTTCACCTTCTGATGGTAGCCCGTTCCTGCTGGATCCTATCAATTTTGTCGAAGAAAGTTCTGATCAGGATCTGCTGCTAGACTTGCCATCTAATGGGTCATTTGCTCAGGCAGAGCTTCTTCATCCATCATTAAGTTTTGGTTCTCAACAAGCAAGTAGCTCAACTTACCCACACGTAGTCAATCCCTGACAACATGATTGGCATAATTGATCATATTCTCGTAAGGAGCCATGGTTTAAATATTTGCAGTGTCTAGACACAAAAAAGGATTGTGAATGAGATTTCATGGTTGTTCTATTTCTTTATCCTTGCCCTCCTTGGATCTTGGATTTTAAGGGATTTTTTTTTTTTTTTTTTTTGTATAGGATAAGAACAGGTTGTAATATATGATAACTGATAAAGCAGAGAGTAGTAAATTATTGAGTTCTGTATGAATTGCAGTTTGACTTTTAGCCTTGCATAACAAAGTGAAAAGAGCCTTGCTTCTTTTCATGCTGATGACTTTTACTGGTAGAAAATAAAGAAGAAAATCTGTGAGGCATTTGACCTTGAGGTGGCTGTGTTGTGACCATCTAGGTTGCTTGTTATAATTCTTGGTGAAGCTGAAGGATGTGATAGGTTGACATCATTAAGGAATTGTTTGAACGTGTGACTTGAATGGGGGAGGGATGAGTTTGCTCGTGAAAGGATGCAGTGAATGAGATTTTATTTAATGATCAGAAGATTGGTATGAATGTTAGATGGAATGTAAGGAGTTTACTTGTGGAAGTACAATTCATACCATGGAAAAATACACTTTTAAGAAAGAAAAATAAGATTATCAATATGATATGAAAGAAGCAAGGTTAACAGAAGTAATGATGGTGGTGTAATTTTAGAATTAAGATGTAAGAGCAAGCCACCATGGTCCATGGATACCAACACGGACCTGCAAATACGATTTTTCGTGGTGGTTTCTTTCCCGTCCGGTTGATTTTCGTTCTTTTTTTCAAAGAAAAAAAATATATATATGTGAAAAATTGTTGGAGGCATATTCAGGTTTGATCGATGAACCAATTACTCGCGTTCCCCCCTTTTTATTTCAAATGGTTTCGTTGTGATAGCGACATATTTGATATTGTAAGCTAGGATTTAAAGCAGTTTTGCACGGAATCGACATCTGCCCGTCGGACTCAGTCGGTAGAGCTCATGGCTCTTAACCTTGAGTTTTAAGGTGGGCGATTGTTTTTCCGGTTACTTTTCAAAATACGAAGACGTTTAGCTTGAAGCAAAAAAAAAAAACAATCTTTTGAACTGAAACTAGAAGCAAAAAAATGGGTCTCTTTTGAGGCGATTATTGGGAAATCTTACTCAGCTTTTTCAGTGTTAATAATATCTGATCGTGCAAGTTATCGTGATTCGAATATTTTAATTGTTTGTAAATTGTAATCTAGCCCGAAATTTATCAATAATTCATCCTCTGTTTCACAAAATTTTTATGTGCACCTGGTTCTGTCCACTCTGATTATCAATTTGATTTTCTTTTATGCATTTGGGTGATAACGTTTGAAAGCTGAGGAAACAACGGATCAGTAAACCTAAACATGATCACGTTTTTCTGTGTGTTTTTTTTATCAATAACGAGCTGGAAGAGAGGGATAGTTATTTGGTTTACTCTGGTAAAAATATTATATTTCAAGCAACAAGTCTATCCCAAAAAAAAAAAGTTTCAACCAAGGAGGGGCTCCCCAATATGTCATACAATTACTAAATTCAAAATTGCTTAGCTATTAATGACGCTTAAGGAGTGCCAAACAATTTCTCCTCCTTTTTCTAATGAATAATAATAATGAATGAATGAAAAATATCAACACACAAGAAAAGTGGAAAACTATATTTATATGTTCCTTTCACCAACTCAAAGTACAAATCCCATTAATTTATTTAGGAAAGGGAAAGAGCACCTTTGCCAACCCAACATAGTATTTATCATAATTAAATAAACACAAGCAAAAGCAAAAGCAAGGCAGCCAGAAAAAAAAAAAAAAAAAAAGCAACACTTGACGAGTAACAATAGCTATCCTAATTAGATAGAACAGAAAATAAACTTTTAAAGGGATCTATCTCAAAGAGACAATTAAGTAAGCTGAATAGCTGAGTCATAAGTAGCCCCAACCTTCCAATCATAAGGAATAACATTGGTTGCCTCAACCCAAGTGTAGCCTGCACCTCTCACTTGGAACCTCAATCTGATTGAACTCTTTGGTGGGTTTTCAGCATCAAATACTGCACCATATGCTCTGCGCATTGGCCTCCATTCTTTGCAATCCTCCTTAAGAAAAAAGAAAAAAAAAAAAAAAAAAAAACAAGAAGTTAATAATTTTCTATTTGGTGGGATTTTCATTTCATTGTTTGAAAGTGAATTAACTCAATTACCTGATATAGCTCAACTGCTGTAATGTCATTTTGTCCTCCAACATAAAAAATCACTATAGCCAAGTAATGGGGGTAATTGCTACGCTCATGGACCTTAAACATGACGTTGTAACCCGAGTACTGGCAAGAAATTCTTCGGTATTCAACCTCAACCACGCCATAAGCAAACAACTCCGGGGCTGCACCTGGCCTTGCCAACCTTCCGTAGGCTCGGGGGCTGAGGATGAAGTCAGTGTTGTGTCCTTCACCATGGTCTGTCACAACTATGTTCACCCCATCGTCACTACAACATTGTGGGGATTTACATCTAACCTGAATCATTAATTAGTAAAATATTAATTAGCATAATGTTGGAGCCTACGTTAAAGAAGTTAATTAATTCTTTATAGTAGTGGTAATTAACATGATTAGTGTCCTTAAAGTAATATGGTAGGTGTTTGAAAATGCAACCAAATTGGATGACACATGCTTTTGTTTAAGATTTGTTATTAATATTCCTCATATTATTATTTTTTGCTAATAATAATTTAGATCAAATGAACAACTGGATTCAACATACCTGGTAACATGCACCACAGCCAGTTCCATTCCTGTAGAGCCTGTAGGAAGCCCCTGCTACATTTGCATCGTTCACAGTCCTTCCATATTCACCAAACCCACAAGCTCCAGCTAAATCATTAATATTGTAGCTCATTAGTATTTAATACAATATTATGATATTTTTAATTATTTAATGGCAGAAAATTATTATTAACTATTTTGAAAAAGAATAATAATAATATGAAGAACGTAAGATAGCTATCACATAGCTAGGAATAGGATAGTCAAGACTACTTGTAGCTAGAAAAAGATTAATTAATTTTCTCTAAATAATGAGATGCATATAATATAAAATATATATGATCTTAATAAAAACACATAGAGATATGGTAAAGACTCTACGTACTTGGGTTTCCTTTGCAATCTGGACTTCCATAATATGTAGCTCTAGAGGGTGTAAAGTCCTGAGAGGTACATAGAACAGGCAAGAGCAAAATGATACCTAGCATACATGTTTCCTTTTCAAGTGAGAATCCCATTTTTATGTGACCAATTATCTAAGAGAGTTACGTAATAGAAAAGTAAGCTCAAGTACAAGGAAAAGTATACAAGTGAAGAGGTTGTGAGATCGAACAAATCCAATATCTCATATTTATAGTTGAGACATGAGGTTTAGAGGAGGGTATATTTGGTGCGCTAATTACTATTAGCTACTTTTTTCTTCCACTTTGGACTTGAAAATTAGCTAAAGGGAAGCTGTACTGCTGTAATTAATTAAAGGATTAGAACAATGATGTGTTAAAATGTACACTAAACTGTTTAACATGCTATTAAACATTAATCATTGTATATGTCATTTTACACTTTAGAGAGATTAAAACTATCTCAACATCTTGGAGCAATATGATAGAACGTGACATGCTATAAATGGTGTAAGTGCAAAAGTGTAATAAAAAATGAGATATTTTTTATATTGTTTCGAGGAAGAAGAAAAAAAAAAGTTATAGTTGTTAAGTGGAAACATTTCGAAAAAAAAAAAAAAAAGGGCACTTTATAACTTTTCATCTCTATTCAATGTTCACCTTTTCCACCCAATTGTACTTGAAGAGCTAATTTTTAAGAGAATTGGATAACACTAATCTTGTTTTAGCATTTTTGCTTTGAGAGATTGGATAACAGACAAATTAGTATTAAACTTTTGCAGTTTGTTGTTAATCATAGACATTGAAGGAGAAGATTTTAACCTGTCAATTTATTGAAAACTCTTCCATACATATGTTTCTTATATGTCTATTTATTTTACGGGTTTTATTTTCAACGTTATCTAAAAAACAAAAATATGTTCGACTTTTCATGCATTTTAAAAATATAGTCAAGAAATTTTTTTTTTTTTTTTGTATAAATATGTTGTCATAAATATAAATATACAAAAATAATCATATTATAAAATAATTTTTAAGAAATTATAATAAACATACGTTCAAAATGTTAAAAAAATTAAACATATGTTTAATCCACTTATGAAGATGTGCATTAAATATATGTTTATCGTATTATAAAAGATTGAACATGTCTCCTATAATTAAAAATAAAATTTTATACATAAAATGAGATTAATTTATGCTCTTAATCAAGATCATTTCATTTCACAATCTTCAAAATTGAAAGCTTTGATGATAAATTACATATATCGGCAATTTTAAGTAACGGTATTTAACACAAAATTAGAATATTATTTTGTTTTACTCCATCATATATTCATATCTATGAAAATCTAAAAAAAAAAGAAAAAGAAAAGTAAAGTAAATAATAAAATTAAAACTAAAATAGAATAGAATAGTTACACAAAACACGGTCCTAAAAGTCAGCATTTTATAAGTCATCAACCAATGGTCCATTTTATTGGCCCTCCAAGACTTGGTTGGTCTGGTTTCATAATACAAGGAATGGATTAGCGAAATCCCAAAGCAATGTGCTATAGACAACTGGATTGACGAGAAATATTCAGCATGTAACACTGAGATATTATTAATTGTTCTTGGAGTATATACTTCACTAGTTGTATTATTTTTTTTATTTATTAATATTGAATATTTGTGTGTTTTTTTTTTTTTAAATATTTATATTAATATTAAATTTCATTAGTTTGTAATACTTACTCTAAGGATAAGAATGAATTTCTCACTTAACACCTACCCATAGCCATTGCCGTGTTTGGTTGTAACGCACTAAGGGGTCTACTGTCTATACTTGTATCATCTACTTCTTATTAGTGGGATATTGGTTGGGGATTCGAGCACTATGATTTTCTTGTTACTACAAATCTACAATTACCATAACATATTGAATTCGATCGTGCTTCTTCAAAGATCGTGTACAACTAAAAGAGAAAAACGAAAAAAAAAAAGAAGAACACTTTCCTAATAGCTGACGTCAGTTTATTCGTGTTAAAAGAGAGAGAGAGCGAGAGAAAACCAAGTGTAAAATGGCAAACAAAATTACGGCTAAGAGTCACAATTTTAGTAGGTGACTCTTGATGCTTACCGTCCATTTAATTGTTGGCCTGAAGGAGTATGTTGGTTTCTTGGGTTTGAGAGAGATAATTACCATGCCTTTCAGATCTAATATCATTTCTACATTCTAATTTCAAGGTCGTTCTAACAATAGCTTATGTTTTTGTTCAATATTCTTACAACGTATTATGTACACATCACCATACAAATGCAACAATTAGACCCAAAAAAAAAAAAAAACAAGTGATTGAGGAAAGGAGGCTCCTATTCCTGCCACACAGCACACCATGCAGGGCCAACTTATATTGCGACTCTTGCTCAGATTCTCACAATTTTATGACTATACGAACTTGTCCCCTTCCTGGTTCAAGCCCTTTTTGGGCGTGGATTCAATCTCCTCCATTGCTTTTAGAATAGTAGTTAGTTTACATTCTGTCCAATCGTTTTCAGGAAGAATGAATAAAGTTAAGTGCAGCATTGGGTTGTGAAGAATAAAATACGTTGTCTGTTTTTATGCATGGGTGAATTGAAGGAATAAAATATTTACTTACTTATAATTATATTGTGAGTAACGAGAAACATATATAATTAATAATTAATATTAAATTATTTATTCTATTCGCTCGCATATTTAAATTTTTCATTGTTAATTAGTCTTGATTATGATACTAAAATTGTGTTGTATTTTTTTAAAATAAATGTGTCTTAAATTTGTAATTCGGATATTTATTCAATGAAATTTATGACTTGTTATAAAAAAAATGTTAAATTATTTAATAAATTAATTACGTTTTATGCATAAAACGTATAAATGATTTGCAAAAATGCCTAAAATATTTATTTATTTGTAATTATACCCATAACGCTATGCATAATGATAAAAACATATCTAATTAATGACCGACTTTAACTTATTTAACAAAATTACTTTTGTTGATAAATGAATAATATATTTATATGATTATTTGTGATTATGATTAAACTTATAATTTCTTTGATATTTTTATAAATACATAATAGCCATATGATTACTCCATAGTAACAGTGAATTCATATAATTTTTAAATACAATTTATTTCAAATTCATATAATAATGAATTCATAATTCATTTGATTATTCCTATCAGTGATAGTGATAGTCACTTTTTTTGAGTTTAACTCTTTCTAAAATTCGTAATGTAAATTTTTGATATAAATTTAGATATGAATTGTAATATGTGATGTTGTGACATAAATTGTATTTGACAATTATATGAATTCATTATTATTATTATGAAATAATCATATTAATGTTATAACTTTACAAAAATGTAAAAATGATTATAAGTTTCACATATAAGCAAAATATATAATTAATTTTTCAATAAAAGTAATTATGTTAAATAATTTAACATTATTTATCAGTTAGATATGTTTTTATCTTTATACATAATGTTGATGACATAATTGCAACTAAATAAATATTTTAGATATTTTTGCAACTCATCTTATATTTTTTTGGATATTTTTGCAACTCATTCATACATTTTAGATATAAAACGTAGTTAACTTATTAAATAATTTAATATTAATTATTAATTAAACATATTATTATTATTATTATTATTATACGTCATGAATATAATTATAATTAAATAAACATTTTCAATATTTTTAGTACTCATTTGATATAAAATATAACGACGCAAGTTGACGTGTTTTTTTTTTTTTAATGTATCCCAATATTATTTAACAAGCTCGTTAAGATTAATATTCTTTGATTAAATATTGATTATACAGAATGTACGGAAGAAATTTGGTGTTATCTTGATTTCACCTTAGTTTCTAGAACTTCAACCTAGTTCAGTTCATTTCAGTACAGCCAACAGCAAACCTGAAAAACTCTTAAATTATTAAAGGCTCGCGCCATATTATGAACGCTCCAAATCCCCAAAACATATTTAACTAATCTAATCATATCAATAATATGATAGTTCTAGGAGCCAGATAGACGACCTAGAAAGAAAGTGACTTTTACAGAACACGGGTATAAAGAATGACACCAACCTCCATAAATGGGTCATAATCATCTTGTGCTTATTTTGCTCTAAACCAGTTAAAGACGAGATGTTATTTATTTGATTATATAATATATTTTTAATTAATTTTGGTGGATTGAAGTAAACACGTAATCATTTACGAGGAAAGCGATGAATAATTGCTTATAGAGACAAGGGACATCAGTCTGTGGTGTTGCCTTTGGCGCTTTTTTTTTTTTATTTAAATTATTCAATAACTCACATCTCCTGCGTACACTTGTAATTAGGGATTAGAAGGGGAAAGGTGAAAAACCATGCCACGAGGAAAGAAACCAGAACTGTCAAGCAGCAAAATGCATCACCAACTACAATGCCTCTTCAATCACTCTCAGTCCCAACTTCAACAGTTATAACAAAAAAGGAAGGCAATAATGGTGTAGTGCAAATTAACCATACAGGGATAAATGCACCTTTCCACCATAATATGAATCCAGGTGTCTAATCGTTCAGCCTTCTGGGATGAATGAAAAATAATGGTATACTGTATAGCATGAAAAGACAACCACCATATCAATACTGAAAACATTACACTCGACCTACCAATAAAAATGGTGAAAAGAATACCGTTCCCTATTAAGAGAATTGATCCAGAATACAAAGGATTTTATTTGGGTTTGATATATATATATTTTTTAATGAAATAAAATAAAGTGAGTTAGAAATAGAAGAATGAAGAAAAACAATAATAAAATCTACTCACTTTCAATCTTGGCCTTGGCATCAATCCATATGATATTGTTCCATAATATATAGTTCAGAAGTTCTCAAGCCAGAAATCCAACCTCCCCGGAATTATGATTGAACAGTTGAACAGCATAAATATGTACTAGTTGATCACATCTGCTGCACAGGAGAGAGAATTTTGAAATTTTACTGGAATAATGCAGATCTGGTTTCTATTTTAGCATGCAACATTAAAAAAGAAAAAATAAGTTAAAACTTTGACAAGAACATTATGATTGAATAATGACAGTAAAGACTTCAGATGAAATCAAAGAACTCTCGAGTCCACAGAAACAAGTAACATAATTTTACAGGACCATAGACAGACTGTTTTTTTGTTGTGAAAACATTTCTTTAATCAGTCTAACAATCTTCCTTTCGAAAAAGGCATGGCAAAAGAAAGAGAAGAAAATAGGAAAATTCTTGCCATTCTGGCTAATAAAGACAACAGGCATTCTAGCTTCTAGTAATGGATGAATGTACAAGACTACTTACCACAAGAGATCTACAAAGGAAACTACTACTCTAATGTACCTTAACCAATAAGAACTTTATATATAAGAGGAATGCGCCAAAGAGCCCTTGTCTTGCCTGCTCTGCCTTTTGACCTTCGAGCCTGGCAACTAGCTGGAGATTGATAAGAAAAGGGAGAAAAAGAAATAATAGGTTTCACATCAGAATATAATAGTTGTAGTTGTGCATATACCGCCCAACAAAGGCGTTGCAGCCACTGGTAAATACCAGATAGCCTACCATAGTGTTAGGTGCCCAATGTAAATGCCACCAAGTGTGCTTGTCCAAGGTCATTAGTAAAGCCTATGGCTGCATGCTTGTGTGCATCTTAGAATAAAGAAGGGGGTATTCTTGTAATTTTATAGTCCTTATGTCCACTCAAGCAAAGTGATGTTTGTTCCTGCCAGAAGGGGAATGGTCATAAGAACTCTATAGGGGGAGGTGGTAAGGTGACCCATGAAGGGGCCAAGCCATCGGAGGTGTTGGGCTTAACCGTGTACTCCCTTGCCCACATCAATAATAACAAGTAGAGGAATTTCATATACAATCCTTGTGCTATGATTTATGATCTTTGCTTGCTTTATATTTTCTTGGTTGCCTCGGTGTTCTTCGTTGCCTCGATTGTTCTTGCCATGTTTGTATGCTTCGATGTGTGTTTGTTTCGATGTTGTGCCTATGTGATGGATGTGTGATTACCCCCTTGCCTACTTGGTGTTTGCAAGGTGCATTTCGTGTTGCCATGTGCTAATCAGGCTGACTTGCTTCCTTGTAGGTGTAGCAAGTGCCGAACGATTCGAGTGTAATTAAGCAGATCGTTACAGTTGGTATCAGAGCTTGGCGATATGGTAGGAAGAGGCACAATGACGAACCAACAACGCTTCGATTCCTACGATCAACAACTAGGTGAGCTAGCAGGCTTACCAGAGACAGTACATGATCTGAATGCAAGACTAAATGCAATTGAAGAAGTCAACCTTCGAGGTCTACTGGCAACCATTGAAGGTTTAAAGACAAGAGTCACTGCCCTTGAGAGAGATAAGGGAAGAGGATCCCCGTTGACTTCTGGATCATCTAGTGATGAGGGCACAGAAGGGGTTCTTAATGCAGCACAGGGGTTAGTAGGTGAACTCCGAGATGATATTCGTGTGGCAATTGATGGCATCAAGGCAGAATTGGGTGAGATGAGCACCAAGCTAAATGTCACTTATCGAGCAGTTGCCAATCAACCACTAAATCCTGTTGGAGCAGGATATAGCAGAGTCAAGGTACCAGAACCTCGAGCTTATGGAGGGGCACGGGATGCCAAAGAGCTTGAGAATTTCATCTTTGATATGGAGCAATACTTCCGAGCAGTAGGTACTGACTCGGATGATGCAAAAGTCAGTACTGCCACCATGTACCTCATTGGTGATGCCAAGTTGTGGTGGAGGACAAAGTACGATGAAATTCAGAAGGGGAGGTGCTAGATTGGCTCGTGGGAAGATTTGAGAGGAGAATTGAGAACTCAATTCTTTCCTGAAAATGTGGAATACATGGCTCGAAAGAAGTTGTTCAACCTTAAGCAGGTTGGTCAAGTCAGAGATTATGTGAAGCAGTTCTCGGCATTGATGTTGGACATTCAGGACATGTCAGAGAAGGATAAGTTGTTCTTCTTTCTAGAAGGGTTGAAACCATGGGCAAGGACTGAATTACAGAGGCAAAGAGTTCAGGACCTTGGGCAAGCGCAAGCTGCTGCAGAGCGCTTAAATGACTATGCTGCTGAGCGCTTAAATGACTATGCTGCTCAGAAGGGGAGGTGCCAGATTGGCTCGTGGGAAGATTTGAGAGGAGAATTGAGAACTCAATTCTTTCCTGAAAATGTGGAATACATGACTCGAAAGAAGTTGTTCAACCTTAAGCAGGTTGGTCAAGTCAAAGATTATGTGAAGCAGTTCTCGGCATTGATGTTGGACATTCAGGACATGTCAGAGAAGGATAAGTTGTTCTTCTTTCTAGAAGGGTTGAAACCATGGGCAAGGACTGAATTACAGAGGCAAAGAGTTCAGGACCTTGGGCAAGCGCAAGCTGCTGCAGAGCGCTTAAATGACTATGCTGCTGAGCCTAGTCAGAACAAAAAGTCTCAGCCAACTTCTAGTGGAAACAACAACAGCAACAAGTCCTCAAAGCCGAACAACAGCAAAAGTGGGGGAGTGACTTTCAAAAAGCCCCAAACTGGAAAAGGACAATCCTTATCACAAAACTTCAATAATCAGGGTTGGAAACCAAAACCCTCATCTGGTTGCTTTTTATGTAATGGGCCGCATAGAGTAGCTGATTGCCCGAATCGCAACCAGCTGTCTGCACTACAAGCTGCCTTGGGTGGAAAAGAACAGGCAGAAGAAGAAGAGACAGAAAGTGAAGAGGAAGTTGGGCGCATGGATGCGCTACGTTTCTTGGGGGCGTTGAAAAACCAAATGCAGAACTCAAAGAAGGTTGTTGAGAAAGGCCTTTTGTTTTTGGAAGGTACTCTTAATGGCAAATCTGCAAAGACTGTAATGGTGGATTCTGGAGCCACCCATAACTTCATCACAGAGCGTGAAGCTAAGAGACTGGGCTTGAAGTTGGAGAAAGATACCGGCAAAATGAAGGCTGTTAATTCTCAAGCAAGAGCCACTGCAGGGTTGGCCAAACAAGTGAAGATCAAACTTGGAGAATGGGAGGGATGTGCCGACTTTGTTGTTGTCTCTATGGATGATTTTGATGTAATCCTAGGGATGGAATTTATGATGGGACAGAAAGCCATTCTTGTGCCAGCCGCAGAGAGTCTCTTAATCATGGGTGATCATCCAAATGTGGTACAAGGAAAGATGAGACAACCTGGAGAATCAAGGCTCTTATCTGCATTACAGTTTAAAAAGGGTTTGAAGAAGGGTGAGCCCTCATTCGTGGCAATTCCCATGCCGCAAGAAGAGAAGAGGAGTGATAAGGAGGTAGTTCCTTTCCAGATTGTTCAGTTATTGAAGGCTAATGAAGACATCATGCCAGAGCAACTTCCAAAGACTCTCCCACCAAGGAGAGATATTGATCATCAAATTGAGCTCTTACCTGGAGCCAAGCCACCTGCTAAGGCACCATATAGAATGTCACCACCGGAGCTAGCAGAGCTTCGAAAACAATTGAATGAGTTACTTGAAGCTAATTTCATTAGACCGTCAAAAGCCCCCTATGGAGCGCCAGTGTTGTTTCAGAGGAAACAAGATGGGAGTCTGAGATTGTGTGTTGATTATCGGGCTCTCAACAAGGTGACGGTGCGGAACACTTATCCTATTCCTTTGATAGCTGATTTGTTTGATCAACTTAGTGGGGCCAAATACTTCACCAAGTTGGATCTAAGGTCGGGGTACTATCAAGTCAGAATAGCAGAGGGGGATGAGCCGAAGACAACTTGTGTTACAAGGTATGGGGCATTTGAGTTTGTGGTGATGCCGTTTGGGTTAACCAATGCTCCAGCCACGTTCTGCACACTAATGAATCAGGTTTTCAGAGAGTATCTCGACAAATTTGTGGTGGTCTATTTGGATGACATTGTGGTGTACAGTTCTAGCCTTGAAGAACATGTAGAACATTTGCAGCTGGTATTTCAGAAGTTGAGGGATCATCAGTTGTATGTTAAGAAGGAGAAGTGCTCCTTTGCTCAAAAGACGATCAAGTTCCTTGGTCACATTATTGAACGTGGCCATGTGCGCATGGACATGGAGAAGGTGAGGTCCATCCAAGAGTGGAAGGTACCAGCTAATGTGAAGGAACTAAGGTCATTTCTTGGACTAGCCAATTACTATAGAAGATTTGTAGAAGGCTACTCCAAAAAGACAACATCCTTAACAGAATTGTTGAAGAAGGGTGTCACTTGGGTATGGAACGACCAGCGACAAAAAGCTTTTGAAGATTTGAAGGAGACAATGATGAAAGATCCTGTTTTAGCTCTACCAGACATGACCATGCCGTTTGAGGTACAAACAGATGCTTCAGATTTTGCTCTAGGAGGAGTCTTACTTCAAGACGGACACCCTGTGGCTTATGAGAGTCGAAAGTTGTCCGATGCTGAAAGAAGATATACAGCTCAAGAGAAGGAGCTACTTGCAGTCATTCATTGCTTGCGGACATGGAGGCATTATGTCTTGGGGTCAAGGTTTGTGGTCAAGACAGATAACTCAGCAGTGAGTCATTTCTTGTCTCATCCTAAGTTGACTGCGAAGCAGGCAAGGTGGCAAGAGTTTTTAGCAGAGTTTGACTTCCACTTTGAGCACAAAGCTGGTCGCACCAACCAAGTAGCGGATGCTTTAAGTCGCAAGGCGGAGCTTGCGGCTCTAAAGATGATGGCAGCTTTGTCAGCTAGTTCTGTAGGCACATCTGTAAGGGAGCGCATTAAAGAGAACCTGGATAAGGACCCAGTGGCGAAAACAATCCTCAAACTGGTACGTGAGAGGAAGACACGTCAGTTTTGGGAGGAGGATGGTTTACTGATGCACAAGGGAAGCAGAATCTTTGTTCCTAGAGCAGGGGACTTAAGGAGGACACTTATGAAGGAGTGTCATGACACCTTGTGGGCGGGTCATCCAGGTTGGCAGAGGACATATGCTCTATTAAAACAAGGGTACTATTGGCCTCAAATGCGCGATGATGTGATGCAGTACACAAGGACCTGTCTCATATGCCAGCAAGACAAAGTTGAGAAACAGAAGGTAGCAGGGTTATTGGAACCTTTGCCAGTTCCAGCGAGACCATGGGAGAGTGTCTCAATGGACTACATCAACAACTTTCCTAAGGTAGGAAATCTAACAGGAGTTTTAGTTGTGGTTGACAGGTTTTCAAAGTATGCAACATTTATTCCTGTGGAGAAGTATTGCTCGGCAGAGGAGACAGCTCGCTTGTTTTTCAAGTTTGTTATGAAGTACTGGGGTGTTCCCCAGAACATAGTGAGTGATCGAGATACAAGATTTACAGGGACCTTCTGGTCAGAACTTTTCAGGCTTCTCGGATCACAGCTTAACATCTCTTCGAGCTACCACCCGCAGTCGGATGGCCAGACGGAGAGATTCAACGGGTTATTGGAAGAGTATCTGCGACATTTTGTGACAGCAAATCAGAAGAATTGGCCGCAGTTGCTTGACATAGCCCAATTTTGTTTCAATGCTCAGAAGAGCTCTTCTACCAATAAGAGCGCTTTTGAGATTGCTAATGGACAGCAACCATTGTTACCCCACACAGTAGAAGGGCCTTACACTGGAAAGAATCCTAGAGCTTTCAACTTCACAAAAGAGTGGAGAAGCAATGCTGAGATTGCTCGTGCCTACTTGGAGAAAGCTTCCAAGAGAATGAAGAAGTGGGCAGACACTCACCGTAGACCGCTGGAATTTCAAGTGGGAGATCTTGTAATGGTTAAACTATTGCCTGAACAGGTTCGATCTTTACGCACAAAGGATAAAAGACTTATTAGAAGATATGAGGGACCAATTCCTATTGTTGCTAAGATTGGAAGGGCATCTTACAAGGTAGTTACCCCGAATTGGATGAAGGTGCATCCTATATTTCATGTTAGTAATCTGAAACCCTACCATCCAGACGTCGAAGATGAAGAGCGCAACCAGCCCACCAGAGCCGGAGTCGACATCAAGCTGCAGTCAACCAAAGAGCCAGAAGAGATTTTAGCAGAAAGGGTCGTGAAGGTCAGACATCAACAGAGACGTCAACAGCGGCAGGAATACTTAGTAAAGTGGAAGAATCTGGGAGTCGAAGAAACCAGCTGGGAGCCGGCAGAGCACTTGGAGCAGTACAAAGGTTTAATTGAAGACTTCAAAGCCAACCAAGTCGACGAGGACGCCGACAGCTCAAGTGGGGGAGAATGTTAGGTGCCCAATGTAAATGCCCCCAAGTGTGCTTGTCCAAGGTCATTAGTAAAGCCTATGGCTGCATGCTTGTGTGCATCTTAGAATAAAGAAGGGGGTATTCTTGTAATTTCATAGTCCTTATGTCCACTCAAGCAAAGTGATGTTTGTTCCTGCCAGAAGGGGAATGGTCATAAGAACTCTATAGGGGGAGGTGGTAAGGTGACCCATGAAGGGGCCAAGCCATCGGAGGTGTTGGGCTTAACCGTGTACTCCCTTGCCCACATCAATAATAACAAGTAGAGGAATTTCATATACAATCCTTGTGCTATGATTTATGATCTTTGCTTGCTTTATATTTTCTTGGTTGCCTCGGTGTTCTTCGTTGCCTCGATTGTTCTTGCCATGTTTGTATGCTTCGATGTGTGCTTGTTTCGATGTTGTGCCTATGTGATGGATGTGTGATTACCCCCTTGCCTACTTGGTGTTTGCAAGGTGCATTTCGTGTTGCCATGTGCTAATCAGGCTGACTTGCTTCCTTGTAGGTGTAGCAAGTGCCGAACAATTCGAGTGTAATTAAGCGGATCGTTACACATAGGAAGCCTCTGAAAGCAAAAGAAAAATGCAAAACAGTTCGAATTGCAAACTGCAGGCAGCATACGAGAGAAAAACAGAACAGTTATAGCCAAATATCACCAACTCAAGTAAGCCAGAAGCATGGGATGATAATCAGATCTAAGCACAATTCATAAAATAGAAGGTTTAAGACATCATTAAAAACTGTCACAAGATGCAAAACAACATGTCAAATTTGGTTAACAACATAAGTACATACTACAAAGAGAACATCGGATGAATGACTAACATGATAGCACACGTTTTTGTCTTGCGGATGAACCTAAAACATGTTTAAAAACAATCCATCAAATGGACAAACCAAAGCATACCATAAATGAAGTAAAAGGCCATAGTTTATGAAGCACGGAGTTCTACATCACCATGATATAAATCTGAAATCAACATCCAGAACAATACAATATGAACAAAATCACAATTTTTATGTATTTATTACAGAATCTCATTTTTCTGCTGGATATAATGTTAGAACTAACAGTTGATAGTTAATGTTAGGACAACCAAAGCAAAACATCCATTGAACAGATAAAGCTTTATTTATGTCATTAAGTCATTACAACTATTAACATAAGCTAAGATCTTAAGGGTAAATTGGTAAGCACAGAAACACGCACAAGATAGAATAATACTAGCTAATCGAGGTTTAATAAAGCTACAGACAAGACCTAAAAAATTATCACACTGGATTCTCCAGAGTTCCAAATTATGAAAGTCCTTCACACCGTACATAATCTAAACCCAATTACCATCTTTGTTGCTACAACATGAACATCAATCAAAGCATAGCCACCTGCACTGACTCACATGGTCTCAGACGACTTCTAAACTACTAATCCCACATGAAGTGCTTTTCAATCCAAACGCAATTCTCATTCGTTTACTCCAAAAAGCTTTTAGATCATTATCATCATGTCTCAAGATTGAATCCCCCCCCTGGCCACCACAATGGCCAAGGAAGAGTCATACCGCGCTGCTTATAGATGTCCAAAAGACTACGACATGGAACACTATCATGGCAATCTTGTCCAAGAATTTTCAACACATCCAAAAAGTTAACTTCCCCATGACCCTTATCAGACATCGAATCGCAATGCACTCTTTTGGCTGTATTCTCTGCATTCACCTGCCACTGAAATGAACTAGGCAGCTTTCGCCGTGGTGTAGCAGGTTGAGTATCAACTGTTTCTTGCAAACTAGAGGTACTATCTTGTTGCAACATTTGCATAGTCTCCACAAACTCTGCAGTAGATAGATTTCTCTTAGAATCGTTCTTTAGTTCAATCAGATTACAACCCACCCTATCCCCTGGACCATTTTCACCACCCCTCTCGTCATTTCCCAACTCCAAGACTCTATCTTCTGAATCATTATCTGTCAAAACAATTCCTGTGGCAGTGTTTTTGTCAGAGAAATTCAGTTTCCTCTTTGCCGAGCTCTCATCGTCAAATTCCTCACCAGAACAGTGGGATTCACTTTTTCCACTGGAACCAGACTTGTTTTCGTCCAGGATAACCCCATGAGAATCCAATCTCAGAGTGGATTGATCATATTCTTGCTCCAAAGTTTTCAATTTGTTTAAGGGATACCCGCCGAAACCCTCCTTGAAACACAATTTCGACCTGGCAGTCCTCTGAGTCAATTCAAAATCCGAAAACAGAGAGTCCGAGTCCCGGTTCAAATCCACAGCTCTGCCACTTCCACCTTCAGTACCGGAGCAGTCGACGGTTATCGGTGAATGATGTTCGTCATCGCTAGGAGGGGCGGAGTGCTCCGGTGGAGTCTGGAAGACGTCTTGAGAGGTGTTACTACCTTCGAGATCCGGGCTCTCCGGCGGCGAAACCATCACAATCCCAATGGACTCGACACGAATACCATCATCGGCTTCCGACGACGTGTCGTTTTGGGAATCGTAGGGATCAAAGGTAAATGGACAACGCCGCAAGAGTTCTTCTTGGGAAGATGATACGTTGCACAATCGGATAATGGAGGCGTATGGATCATCGTCGCTGCTGTTGGCGCTCATATCTCAGTGTGCGTTTCGATGTTGCTTCCGATGGTTCAATTCTTACATGCCGATAATAACTTGGCACAATCCATTCCTAATTTCTCTGCCATTGATATTTTATGTCTGACACATTGGATGGCTGTGATGTGATCCAAAACCAGGCAAAGGTTCCCGCTTATTTACGAGGGTTCTTTATTAATTTTTGGCTGAATTATATTGACCTAAAATAAAATAAAATTATACAAAGCATTTAATTATTATTTTTTAAATTATTAGCATAAAAAAAAACTTTTATTTTTTTAAAAAAACTTTATACTTTGGTCAATAGTAACTATTTTATACTATTATTTTAGGAAAATATTGTTTTATAATTTTTTTTGCATTTTGGTATATTATATGAATTAAACATGCGTTATTCTAACTAAAAAAAAATGTAATATACATCTTAAGTTTGAACCATTAAATTTTTTGAAGTAAATTTCAACAATAAAAATATAAATGTAATAACCACACAAAAATACCATGGAATGTATTAAGTTTTCATCAAACACTAACCAATTTAGTGTGAAACTAATTTTCACCAAATAATTTTTAATTTAAATACTTATAGTATAATTAATAATATAATTAAAAAATTAAACTCATTTTTAAAATCTAAATCATTTATATTAAATTATAAAAAATTAATAATTATAAATTATTGAATTGAATTAAATAATAATTACACATTTTATAAATGTGACAATGAAATAACTAATTTCTTTAAATTTTATTGTGCATATCAAAAAGTAAAGTGAAAACAATACAAATAGCATTTTTAAAATTTGTAATAATAAAAATAACACATATTATATTTAAATAATATATTTTTATAATTTAATTAATTAGATGCCGTTCAAACTGAACGTCAATAATTTAGACTCTTTAAATATTAAACGTCATTTAATTAAATATCGTTTAATATTATTGGAGTGCTATTTTTGTTATTTTAAATTTTAAGAGTGTTATTTTTGATAATTTTTTAAAAATAAATTCTAAATTTATTATCGGTTATTTAAAATAGTTTTAAAAAAATAATTTTCCTCAATGTAGTTAATTACTTTTTCATCATCAGTAAATGTTAATAATGAGAGAGTATTTTTTGATAATGTATCAAAATTTTTTTTTTTTTTTTTTTTTTTTTGAGATTTAACGGATAGAGAAGAAAAAAGATGTAAGTTAAGAAATAAATCAAATGTGTTATATTAATTTTTTAATACTATTTTAAATTTAAATTGCTATTATTAATAAAAATATAGTAAATTTTTTTTAATTCATTATTATTTTTAAAGGGTACTTTTTTTTTTTAAGGCTTTAAAGGGTACTTTAGAAAAATTATGGGAGAGATGTATGAATGGATGAATTTTTTTTTTTTAGAAAAACAATAAAATTAGCACTCCTTAAACTTGTAATAACAAAACTAGCATTCTGTGTTCAAACTTATATTTTCACAATTAAAAAAAATGACTAATATGTCATTTTTTTAAACACTCATTCAATTAGAATTGAACGACGATAATTTAGACCCGTTTAATATTTCACGTTCAATAATATTATTGGGGTGCTAGTTTTATTATTACAAGTTTTAGGGGTATTATTTTTTGTAATTTTTCAATTTTTTACATATTATTAATGTGACTATTATTATTGATAATATACATTAGTGATATATTTTAAAATGTTAAAAGACATTCTGTGAAATGAAATGCAAATCCTATGACTTCCTATTAATTGGTCGTTTCGAAGTTTCTTTTTACACACCACTACCAGTCGGAAAACTGCAACTTCAGTTTTTGCCCTTTTTATTCTGTTCTTTGTTTTCCCAATTCTTTAATCAGGTATGGTATTCCTCCAAAATCCAAATCCTGATGGAGTTTTCCCTTTTTTTCTATTCATACACGCATGTATGTACTTTTAAATTTTTCTTCATTATTATGTGTTTGATTTTCTATTGTTAGCTTTGGTTTTTGATAAAATTTTATTTCTTGAAATCTTTCTTTTTTACATTATCTAGTTTCAAGTAACATATTTCAAGAATGATGTTCATCATTAGATTATACGATGATTCAACCGCTTATTGAGTGTTGCCAGTTGACATACACACACACACACACAATTTATGGAGTCGGTATTGATTGGGTTAGGGATTGGTAGATTCTTTAAATTGATTTTGGAATGAAATTTAAGGTTTTTTTGGTAGGACTAATTTTGTATTTTTATCTGACAAAAACATTGAAGAATCTTGCCAATCATTATTTGCTTATATATCTGAGTTCCGTTGCGAATTCTAAATCATGTTTATATTCCAAAATATATGTACTTACGGAAAAAAAAAATTCACTCTTAAGAATCAAATCATAATCATCACTAAATATAAGGAACTCTTAGATGTGAGAATGAGATCAATTAACAAAAAGAGAAAAAAGAAGAAGAAAGTTTTTCATATAAGTGCGAATTGGCAGTAGAAGTTGGGATGAAAAATTTTCGTTTGTTCTCTATATTTTTCTTTTTAATTGATTGAAGTCACTTTATGTATTTTTTTTGTTTTGTTTGTTTGTTTTGAAATAACACTTTATATATGTGTGTTATTTTATGAAAATTTGATAAATTAATTATGTCAAAACATGAAGTAATTTTAGTTAGTTATCTAGTTCTAAAAAATTGAAATTTCTGTTATTTAAAAGTGCAAAATTATACGAAATTTAGCAAAACACAAGAATGCATACTTTTTATTTTCTTCAATTTTTTTCACAAGAAAGCATATTATTATTTGTATGATTCTCAAAAAAAGGAAAAAAGGATATCTTATTATTTGTTATAAAAAAAAAATTTATGCAGGAAATTTAGCAATAAATAGCTTGTATAACGATTGGAGGAGAAAATTTTGGTATCTTCAGACATGTGGGGGTAAAAGGGAGAAAACGCAAATAGTGGCTTCTAATTCATGTGCAAGTATTATTGATCTTCCTCAGGAAATAATATGCAAAATCTTTGGACATCTTGATTTGAGAAGTCAAATTCGGTTTCGCACAGTTGCCAAGAATGGGCAACTAATAGAAAGTAATGAACAGCAATCACCTTATAGGGTTATACGGGATTCAAATACTTATCACAATTTTCAGTACTACCATATCTATGATCTAACCACTACTACAAATTTGCTTTGAAGGCCAGCAATCACCTTGTAAGATTATATGGGATTCAAATACTTATCACAATTTTTAGTACTACCATCTCTATGATCTAACCACTACTACAAATTTGCTTTTATAACCGTCCAAAAAGAATCGAAAAAATAGGACGTTTATTAAACGCCTTATAAAAAATTCTTTTAAAACAGCCATTGACCGTCCTAAAAGAATTTTTTTCATAAAAAATAGGACAAAGCTTAGGAAAAACGAAAGAAAAAATGCCAAAGCTTGATCCATGGCCTGTGTTCTTCAAGCAAGAATGGAATAGGAACTGACCATTCATGGTGGGATTCGCCATAATTGGAACTCTCATCACCAAGTTCACTCTTGGCCTCATTGAGGAAGAGCCAAGAATTCCCCTTTTGTTCAAAGGCATAAGAGGTGATATCTCGTTGCATGAGCAAGGTTTTTGCTTTGTTTTTTTCGGTGGATAATGACAGAAATAGGACATCTAAACGCACTGTTTTTTCTTGTTTTTAAATTGTTACATATGTCATGCTTGTCTTTACTTGAATAACAAAACAAAATCTTTAATTGGCCAAAAAAAAATAAAGCAATTTTATAATATAAAATAAATGTCTGTGTACAATCCAAAAAGGCATTTCAAACAAATAACATAAAAAATTAAATTTTAATCAACCAAGAACATCAGAGATCACATATGTGCTCAATAGAACTTAACAAAAACACAAATGAGGGACCACAACTCTTTAAAGTTGTTCTCTTTTCTAAATACAAAAAGTAGAAGCAAAAGGATTTTACCATAGTTTTGCCGAACCTCACTTCTGTAAGAAAGAAATTCTAATTTCTTATCCTAATATGCCATTTAATTGCTTCCCTAATTGATTCTTTTCCAAAAGAAAGTTAATCGATTTAGCACAAAATCTTGGCAATATTGCTTGGTATAGACTATATGGGCGTAGCCTTGATAAAGAATTAAAGAATGGTGGTTGTCGGCAATATGTAATATATGAATGTATTTTAAAAGTGTTCAATATAAAACATTATAATATAATAATTTACCGTAAAATATAAAAAATATATTATAAAGTGTCATTATTTTTGAAAAATAGATGTCAATTTACTTTATTTTATAAATAACTTAATAATTTTATTTACTTGTTGTGGAAAAAAAAATTCTCAAGTATTTATGGTAATTGTTTAACTAATTCATTGGTAAACATTTTTTTTCTCTAATACCAAACAAAATTATATTATGATTTTATTAGTTTTTAGACAAAATTTTTGTCTTAAATAGTCTACCATATTTTGACCCAAATTTTAAGATTTTTAAGGACAAAATGTTTATCCGAAATATATTATCAATTTTTTTTTAATAATTTTGATTTTTAAAGACAAAATGTTTTGTCACAAGACTTGATAGGAATTTACCACCATTTTTTCCATTTTTTAGAACAAATTTTTTGTAGAAAATTTATGGAGTAAAATTCCCGCAAAATTTTCAAGAACAAATTTAAGGTTTGTTTTTAATAATTATTTTGTGACAAATTTTGTCCTAATTTTTTATCATTGTTAACTTTTACTGGTCAAATTTTTTGTTAACATCATCAAAGACGAACGCTAATTTTTGTCTTTAAATGTGTCACTTTCAAGAATAAATTTTATTTTTCGTCAAATTTTTGTCCCAGATACCACTTTTACTTGTAGTGAAAATTTTCTAATTTTTAAAGCTTGAAAAATTCCTGTTTTTGGAATGTTTAAAAAAAAAATTATATTTAGAAAGAGTTTGAAAATTTTTCTAATTTTGGAGAGTTTGGGAAAAAAATTCCAATTTTTGGGGTTTGGAAAAATTTCTTTTTTTGAGAGTTTGTAAAAATTCTTATTATTGTGAGTTTGGAAAAAATTATTATTTGAAAGTTTGAAAAAATGGCTATTTTGGAAGAGTTTGAAAAAATTCCTATTTAGGGAGAGTTTTGAAAAATTCATATTATTGGAAAATTTTCTATTTGTTGAGAGTTTAGAAAAATTCAAAATTATAAAAAGTTTGGAAAAATTCTTATGTTTGGAGACTTTAAAAAAAAAAATCCTATATAAGGAAAGTTTGAAAAATTTTCCATTTTTAGAGTTTGGAAAAAATCTTATTTACAGAGTTTTTGAAAAAGTTATTAATTTTGGAGAGATTGGAAAAAAAAAAAATCATAATTTTGGTCAAAATTTTTATTTTTGGAGAGTTTAGAAAAATTTCTATTTTTGTTTTTTGGATTATTGGAGAGTTTGGAAAAATTCATATTAATGAAAAGTTTGGAAAAACTCCTTTATATGTAAAGTTTTGAAAATCCTATTTTTTAAGAGTTTGGAAAAAAAAATCATATTTTTGGAATGATTGAAAAATTCCTATTTTTGGATATTTTTTAAAAGCTCTAAAAATCCTATTGTTGGAAAGCTCTAAAAAATTCCTATTTTAGTCAAACTTTATATTTTTGAATGTTTTGATAATTTTTTTACTTTTGAAACTTTAGGTAAATTTTTCATTTTAAAAATTATGTAAAACTTTCTTCTTGTTCTTTTCTTTTATGTTTCTAAATGATTGAAATTCTTTTATTACTTGTAAATTATACTTGTTAATTTACATGTTGCATATTTAATGCTTTTATTATTGCCTGTTTTTGTTAGATTCAGCAATAGATGTGACGTACTGTCATTAGAATGTTTATTGCATATTTTTTTTCTTGTTATTTGTTGTTTTATTACTATGTTGTTTATCTTTCCTTCCGTGTTGTTTATCTTTCCTTCTGCTAAGCAATTTTTTTTAAAATCTATGAATCTCCTCTGATAAGTCAATACCTAGTGCAAAATTTCAATATACATTAAAACTTAAAAGGAAGGAAAATATAACAAATAAGAAATGTCCCAATAATTTACCCATTCAATCTTAACAGTGAAGGAAAATGTCATTTAAGTTGACATTTAGGGCAAAGACTACCTTTGACTTATGAAAGAATGGCCCAAAAATTGTCCCACATTTATTGCAATGGTATTTTACCTGGTGCAACTGAAAAAAGACACTAGAACATCGAGTCAAACTCCCTCAATACGAATATGCGTATTCAATTGAAACCAGTTCCAATTGAAGCAAAGTTGGCTTAGTTAGGTGGGGAAAAAAAGCAAAAACAAAATCATTAGGCTTTCTTTTGGGTCCTACGTAATGTTTCTAATCTGATAATAAACTAGTAGGTTGGTTATGCGTACATAGATCTTTTGATGGACATTTTTGTAGTTTAGGACGCTGATTAAAGAAAACAATTTTGGCAACATCCTCCATCACTTCTTAGGATATATTATTGGTTATGCTTACAACATTAAGCAAGTCATAATACCTCAAAACATTTGCACTTAAAAATGTTGAATTTAGAGAGAGATGTGGAAGACTCAAAATACTTGTACTTACAAATATTAATTCACACTAATATTAATATTAATACATTACTTGAATATCAATTAACACAACCTCTAAAGCCTCCCACCTTTTCAGCTCGCTCTCTAACACATTATTCCTCCCTCACACACTAACACTTCATAATTCTCCCACACAATTACAAAACTAATGACTACTATTTATGGGAAGTTGGGAACTAAATTTAGTTTGCATCACAACTTATTTCACTACTGCAAATTTTCCTTTATAGGATGACAATCTTATAAGAAGACTAGTAGTCGTCCTATAAAATTTCGTCATAAAAGAATCAAAAAATTAAGACGTTTATTGAGCGCCTTATAAAAAATTCTTTTAAAATGGCTACTGGCTATCCTAAAAGAATTTAGTAACCGTCCTAAAAAATATCTTATAGGACAACCACTAACCGTTATAAAAGAATTTTTTAAGACGGTCAGTAATCGTCCTATAAAATTCTTTTAAGACGGTTACTAGCCGTCTTATAATTTTTTTTTTTAATTTTTGCTGTATTTGTTCAATATTGAAATCATATATAACCTGTACAAATTAATTTTATTCTAAAAACACGATTAAGGATAAATTTTATTCCAAAAACATCCATAATTTATATCACATATATATGGTTCAAAGCCTAGCTTTAATTTACACGTATAACAATAATATACAATTAAATTACAGGAACATACATATATATAAAACATACAATCTAAGGATTAAAACTAGCTAATTGTTTGAAAGATAACTGTACACGTACATACACCATTTTTGCTTTAATGTCAGCAACTCTATTGGTGTGTACCAATTCTTACTTGAAAACTATAATACAAGATATATAAAATATGTTAAAACTAAATAATAGATAAATAATATTATGTATTAACTTGAATATGCATACATAAATAATAAGGTTTAAGTTTACTGGTACATTATTTGTAATATCCTAAAATTTTAAAATAACATTAATTATAAAAAATAAGGAGTTATTTGAGAATAAGTTATAATTTTAAAATAGAATTGTAAGTATAAACAAACTCTTTAAAGATAAAGCAAAAAATATATTTGAATTAGTTGTACACAATATATTAGACTCTTGTTTAATTAAAAGATAATGATAATAATAATTAAAGAATTCCTAATTACATTAGGTTTCTATACACTTATAAACTCTTTATGAGACCAAAGTATATAAATTCCCTACTAGACCAAAAGAGAAACAAAAAAACTCTACATCTATCCTTCTTTTATATGTCTCTCACAACAACAACCATAAGAGATATGAGTTTATGAAGTAAATTAGGTAAGCTTTTTAATTACTCTCCCTCACTTTATTGGTTTTGATGTAAAAGTTTATGGTTAATGTTTAGAAATTTTTATAAGATAATTATTTGCAAAATTTATGTTAAAACATGAAAATAAATTATTTATGAACCTTTATATTCTTCAAATAATTTTTTATAATAAACTACACTTCTTGAAGAATCTAACGAATATTTATTTGTCAAAATATAATTTATATTTAATTTATTATGAATTTTCGAAGTTTGTATTTTGAATTTGTCAATTTTTGAACAACTCGTATTTTAGGGTTATTTTATATGGGTTCCGTTTTTGATTTGAGAGTGAAATTTTTATCTTTGAAACTAGATAGAAAAATAAAACTTTTGGATTTAAAATCATTATAAATTTCTGGGTATTTAATTTTATATAATTGTTTTAAGTCAAAATGTTTCGTTGGAAATAGGAAACTTGACAGATTAAAACAAAAAGTTCGAAATTAATTTATGGTGTTATATATGTTAAAAATATATGAAAATTTTTATATAATGTTATATGTTTCTTATTTATTATGTGGTAAAATTTTATGATTTTTAGATCATATATGAATAATTTAATAATTTGTTTATTTATATATGTTCGCTGCTAAAAACGTTTACAGCAGATTTTATAAACTGGATTCAAAACCTATTTTAGCTATGAAAATGGATTTCAAAATATTTGACAATTTATATACGTGTTCATATTTAAGTTATAGAGGCACTGTAAAAATTTCAATTCAAGATAGTTTACTAATATTTTTCTAAAAATGTTTAACTTTAGTAGGGTCGCTGATTTTCTTAAATGGACAGCTTTAAAAGTTAGCGAACAAAAATTATTTTTATAATTGCTAAGCATTCGGTTTTACCCATAAATTTTACTGGACATTTTACTATACCTCTATAAAAATTATGTATAATGTTATTGTTTTATGACATCATTTAAGCCTAAAATAAATTATTTAGTTTCCGCTCACAGTGACAACAACTAATAATTTTGTGATAAAATACGAAATTTTTAGAAAAGAATATTTTGCCTAAAATGCGGGTTAGACTTAAGTACTAAGAAAAGGAAGGTAATTTTAAATAATACGAGAATCTAATATTTATTTAATTATAATGTATTTAGGTTAAATTTCAAGCGAACTAGTGGGTGATTTTAGCTGTGCTAGTTATTCGTATCAGGTAAGTAGACTAACCCTACTTGTAATATTAAGTATTATTTGCTTTGTTTGGTGTATGAATGTTTTCATGGTTGTTTTTACATATGTGTCTCATTTGATAGTCGTATGACTGAATAGATTGTGTGATCCCCCTTTTGTATGTATATATGGGATGTACTAAGTGAATATTCTTGTGTCATGGTTATATGATTATATGATTTATGATATTATGCTCATTTGAATGGATTAAGTATGCTTACAATTACATGGTCATTAATAGCATGACATATGCATCATTGAATCATGATATTTCAAACACAAGTTTTGAAAGTATTTCTTTTATGCTAAGCTTTTGAGAGATGATAAGTTTTATGCAAGGTTTAAAACAATAAGTTTTATATGGTATTTTTATTGATACTTGAACCATCAGTATGAAATTCTATGTTTTGGAGCAATATGATAAGTTAAGTGCACTATAATAAGTTAAGGGCCGTGTGTGGGAAGTGTCTCTCGTGTAAGTTAGGGTACCCAGGGACTAAAGAGTCCTCACCATTGATTTGGACGTATGTGTGCATGTGAGAATTATGTATGGAATTCCAATTTTGATAAGTTATAAGTTAAGTCTCACTTGCATATGCCTTTCACACGTGCCAGTCGCCGACGGGTGACTTATGTAAGGCTCCGCTATGATAAATTTTTAAGTGGATGGTTCAGGTTATATTATTATGATAAAATTTTTTGTATTTTCTTTCTAAGACATATGCATTGCAAACACTATTTCAAAAGCATAAGCATAAATATGTTGTAATTAAACCTGTGATATCTACTTGTTGTTTTTAAGTATATACATGTGTTGTGTGCTTAATGTTTCAAGTAAGATAAGTTTGCTTACTGAGTGATTTTTCACTCACCCCAAGTTTCCCTTCAATTTCTCAGGAACATCATTATAAAAATTTGGCAATGTTTGAGGATTGTCATTGGTTCCCTAGGATTTAAATTCCCTTTTTTTTTTTAACTAATAAATTATAAACTTTAATAAGTGCTAAACTTTTTGCAAGTTTTATTTGTAAGTTTTTTTTTAGCTATAAAATCTTCTCTATTTAAAGTCATAATCAATTAGTTCAAGGTTTTCAATCAATAGAATACTTAGATAATGTCCTTATTTATATATAAAATATCGGGGCGTTACATTATTTGTGTCTGCATTTTCAATAAAATTTGGTAACATATGTATTCATAAATTTCATAACATAGTACTCAGATTCATACGATTCAGATTGTTTTGGACACCAAGTATAATTAAGACAATTATAATTAATAATTATATAATTAATTTAATTACAAACAGAAAATAATTGAAAAAATTTACAAATTAAAACAATTATCTTAATGAGAATCCATTTATGATTAACATTTGAATTTCCATGTTGACGACGCTATGTCTGCAAAGCCTTGTTAATTACAACAACTATTTCATAACACAATACTCACATTTATAAAATTTAAGTTAATATAAACAAATAATATGAACATGATTATATAAAAGGAATCATTTGCAACACTCACATCATCACTTGTGAACAACAAAGTGCAAAAATACCTCATATCAATAATACAAAAAATACTTGATATATTATTGACACAAAAACTTCTATAATGACAAAATATGTTTTTCATAAAATCACCTTGTATCACAATATAGAACTACACTCAACATATTGATAGTACGAAAACACAGTTTATTAAAACCAAATTCTCAAAACTTATATCTACGAATCATTAATACAGAAAAACACTCAACATATTAATGATATGAAATTACAAAAACGATTTTTACAAAACAAGAGTTTTCAAGAACACAACTTAGGTTTCTCAAACAAACATTTAAAGAAGATGATAAGGAATTACATGCAAAAGAAGAATACCAAAAGTAAAAGACAAACATAGAACTAATACACAATATTGTTATAGAGAAATTAACACAAGCAAGATAACACACAAGCCTAATAAAAATTATAGAAAAAATCCACCACGCATTAACAATACAGAAAAATATTCGATGCATTGTTAATAAGGCAACTCCATTTTGAAATAAAACTTAATCCAACTCCAATTCCGTCTTGTATTCCAAAACAAAAACACACTCGATGTATTGGAATAAAAAATATATTAAAACATTTTCACCAAATATCAAACTAATATTTAACTCAACTCTGAAACATTAATACAGAATAATACTCAATATATTAATAATCTAAAATTTTGTAAAATATTTAAAATGCTCAAAAATATTTTTTCCCATAAATTCAAAAAACATTTTTTAATACAAGTCGCAACAATTAGTAAAGGATTAAACAAACAAACATAGCAACACATATAACAACTAACATACCATGCAAGCTAAGAAGCAAGAATACAAGATATGCGATAAACATACATCACATGCTTCACAGAACAAACATCATGAAATGAATATCATACATCACGGATCAATTTACATGCTACCCTAGAATGTTGATATAACAAGAAAAATGTATTTAGATAGAGATGAATAAAGCATACAAGAATAAATAAGAAAACAGAGATAATGCAATCAACACAAGTGCACATAAACAAACAAACTCACACAATAAACAATAGTCCACAACATTAGAGACAAAGGGCACAACAAACAAAAGTGTGTGTATGTGTAGATAGAGCTCTAGAATCGAATATCCAAGCAATTGAGCCTAAATAGGGGTGACCCACACTGATACCAATTGAGAGTTCCATACATCGAAACAATTGCACATATGTGAATTGAACTTTCGACTTAAATAGGTAACCGAGACCTAGAAGGGAGTGAATATGCAAACCTATAAAATCTTTTTGCGAGCTTTATTCCAACTCAGCACAACAAAATAAGTAATAAAAACATATTTAAATCAACACACTAAGTTAAACAACAAACATATAAAAGTAATCTGCAGTAAACACACTAGTGATAGTGCGCCTCACATGCTCCTGTCCAAGCTAGCAACAAGCAATAATAATAATTGTTCTCATATGTGGGAACATATTTGATAAATAATAATTGTTCTCTCAGAAAATGTGATCAAATATAACACAGCATGTAACGTGGTAAATCCACTTAGGCTCCAATTCTAAGTGGTAACATTCACGAGTTGCTTAAGGTTACTACTTATTAATTGGAACCGCTTGTCCTAACTACCGATGTTGCTCTCTTGTTGTCTATTCAGCTACTGTGATCCAAGTAGATCCAAGCTCATTCCCAAAGCTCCATCACAATGTTATGTGATCAACTACTGAAGGCTCATATATCCAAGTACTAACATGCCAATAAGTTGCTATCTTGTTGTTCCCAGCCAACATACGGCACACCAATACATAGGCTCTTCACATATCTATAACGTTGCAACCATAGCCGACATACGGCAACCAACCATCACACGATAACTCAAGATAATACTTAAGATATGTGGCTCTTCCTAGCCACATCTATACTTCGTAATAACAATACAGAAATACACTCGATGTGTTATTATTGTTATGACGGCAACTCAGTTCTCATAAGATATGTGGCTCTTTTTAACTAGATCTAGATCTCGTAATAATACAAAAAAATACTCAATGTATTATTATTACGGCAACTTAGCTCTCATAAGATATGTAGCTCTTCCTAGCCAGATCTACATCTCGTAATATAATACAGAAATACACTCGATTTATTGTAATTATGAAAAATCAGCTCTCATAAGATATGTGGCGCAACCTCATAACAACATTACAGATATACACTCCATGTATTTTTATTACGGCAACTTAGCTCTCATAAGATATGTGGCTCTTCTTAGCCAGATCTACACCTCAAAATAACAATACAAAAATATGCTCAATTTATTGATATTACGACAACTCAATTCTCATAAGATATGTGGCTCTACCCAGCCATATCTATACTTTGTAATTCTGATAAATTCCAATTTTTTAAGAGTTTGAAAAATTTTCTAATTTAGGAGATTGGAAAAAGATTTATGGAAAGTTCGGAAAAATTCCTATTTTTGGAGAGTTTCGAAAAATTATTAATCTTGGAGAGTTTGGAAAAAACTACTGTATTTTAAAGAATTTTGAAAAAATCCTAATGTTGGGAAAAATTACGAATTTTCAGAGAATTTGGAAAAAATTCTTGTTGATGGACAAAATATATATTTTTAGAAAGTTTGAAAAAAAATTAAATTTTGGTCATTATTTCTATTTTTGAACAAAATACTTATTTTTGGAGAGTTATGAAAAAACTGTTTTTTTTTTTTTTTTGAAGTTTTGAAAAAATTATATTTTTATAGAGCTTGAAAAAATTCCTAATTTTGCGAAAATTGGATACATTCCTATATATGGAAAGTTTAGAAAAATTTCTCAATATTGGAAAGTTTAGAAAAAATTTCAATATGTGGAAAGTTTTGCAATAATTTATATTTTCAAATAGTTTGAAAAAATCTTATTCATGAAAAGTTTGGAAAAAAATTTATTTTGGACAAAATTTCTATTTTTTTTTTGGGAGAAATTGGAAAAATCATTATTATTGGAGAGCTTTGAAAAAAATTCCAAATATTCAAGAGCTTTGAAAAAATTCCAAATATTGAAGAGCTTTGGAAAATTTCCAATTATTGTAGAGTTTCAAAAAAAATCATCTTTTTGGAAAGTTTGGAAATTTTTCTTCTTTGAAGAAAATACCTATTTTTGGAATATTTTGAAAGAAAAAAAAAACTAATTGTGGAGAATTTGAAAAAAAAATTATTTATGGATAGTTTCAATAACTTCCTAATATAGGAAAGTTTGGAAAAATTCTTATATTTCAGGAGTTTTGAAAACTACCTATTTTTATCGGAGAGTTAAAAAAAAATCCTATTTTTGGGAGAATTTTCAAAAAATTATATTTATGGAGAGTTTGAAAACAATCCTAATTTTGGACAAAATTCCTATTTTTGGAGAGCTAATAATCCATATTATCGAAAAGTTTTAAAAACTTTCTATTATTGGAGAGAGTGAAAAAATTACTAAGTTTAGAAAGTTTGGAAAGTTTTCTATTTTGGTCAGTTCGAAAGATTCTTATATATTGAAATTTTTGAATATCCTAATATTGGAGAGTTTGAAAAATTCCTAATATATGAGAGTTTCAATAAATTCATATTATTTGAGTTTGGGAAAGATTTCAATTTACATAGAATTTTAAAAAATTCCTATTTACTACTTTTGGAGTGTTTAAAAAATTTATATGTAGGAAATGTTTGAAAAAATTATTAGTTTTGAAGAGTTTGAAAAAAATCCTATTTATGGAAAGTTTAGAATAAAATCCAAATTTTGGACAAAAATCTTTATTTTGAAAAGTTTTAATATAAAGAGTTTGCAAAAATTTATATTATTGGAAAATTTAGAAAAAAATCCATATTTTGAAAAGTTCGAAAAAATTCATATTTATGTAGAGTTTGAAAAAATTCTTATATAAGTTTGGAAAAAATCTTAATTTTGGAATAATTCCTATTTTTGGAGAGTTCACAAAAATTCCTATTTTTGTAAAATACTTACATATGGAAAGTTTGGAAGAATTCATAATTTTGGAGAGTTTGGAAAAAAAATCCTAATTTTTGACAAAATTCCAATTTTTAGAAAGTATGAAAAATTTTATATTTTTGAATAGAAAAAAATATGCTATTGTTTAAAAGTTGGGAAAAATTCTAATTTATTATAGGAAAGTTTGCATATATTTTTATATATGGAGAGTTTGGAAAAAAAAAATCTATTATTAGAATGTTTAGAAAAATTTATAGAATAAAGAGCCAAAATGGTCTCTTTGCTTATATAATAACTGTTATTTAGTCCTCTCGCTTATAAAAAATGTCTTTAAGTCCATTTGCTTATAAAAATAGTGTTCTTGAGTCCTTTACTTGTAAAAAAAGTGTTAGGTAAGAACAACATTAATTTTCCATCCAAATTTTCGTTAAATCTAACATAATAGTACATGTGTCACATGCATGTTTTTATTTTTCCAAAGATATATATCAAATAAAATAATGTTTAATTAAAAAATTACTCTAATTTTTTTATAATTTCTTTCTATTAAACTTAAATAAAATTTTTATTATCTAATTTGTGATTTTAGATATTAAACAATAAAAATTCTATTTAAATTTTATTGAATTCGTTCAAACTTAAATAAAATTTTCATTATCTAAGTTGTGCTTAAATATTAGAAAATTAAAATTTTATTTAAATTTTATTAAAAATTATATTCAAATTAATTGTAAATTTTATTTTTCTTTTTAAAACTAAAAAAATTAAGTAATTTTTTAATTAAATATTAATTTTTTTTAAGTATATATATATATCAAAAAAATATAAATATGTATGTGACACATCTGCTATTCCGTTAGATCTACTATTCCGTTAGATTAGATGAAAAATTAACTTTATCCTTACTTGACACATTTTTTAAAAGCAAAGAAATTTAAAGACACTTTTTATAATTTATGAGACTAAATGTCACCTTTTATGAAAGCAAAAAGACTTTATGAAACTTTTTCTAAATTTATATATGTGGGAGAGTTTAGAAAAATTTCTATTTTTGTAGAGTTTTGGAAAATTCCAATTCATGAAAAATTAGAAAAAATTCATATTTTAGGATTGATTGAA
Organism: Elaeagnus macrophylla; assembly: GCA_029378325.1. NCBI lineage: Eukaryota > Viridiplantae > Streptophyta > Magnoliopsida > Rosales > Elaeagnaceae > Elaeagnus > Elaeagnus macrophylla. The sequence continues at coordinate 24,718,229 of CM055646.1, read as the reverse complement.
AAAAATCCCCTCTATGGAGAGTTTGAAAAAAATCTTATTTTTTTGACAAAGTTTCTATTTTTAGAGAATTAGGAAAAGTCGTGAACTTTTCATAACATTGACAAAGTTCCCAGGAATGGAGTAAAAAAATTCCTATTATTTCAATGTAATGAAAAGTTCATATTTTCTCCAAATTTGGAAAAATTTGTATATATAGATAGTTTGGAAAAAATCTTATATATTGAGAGTTGAGAAAAATTCCTATTTATGGAAAGTTTTAAAAAAATCTTAATTTTGGAGAGTTTGAGAAAATTCATATTTATGGGTAGTTTGAAAAAAAAAATCTTATTTATGTAGAGTTTCAAAAAAAATTAAATTTTGGAAAGTTTGAAAATTTTCTATTTTCTTGGAGTTTGAAATAATTTCTATTTGTGTAGAGTTTGAAAAAAATTTTAATTTTGTAAAAATTAGATAAATACCTATATAAGAAAAGTTTAGAAAAAATTCATATTACTTGAAAGTTTAGAAAAAAATCTATGATTGGAAAATTTGAAAACATATTATTTATAAAGGGTTTGAAAACATTCCTGATATTGGAGAGCTTTGAAAAAATTATAATTTTGGAAATTATGAAAAAATTTCTACTTTTGGAAGGTAATGAAAATATTTATTTTTGGAATGTTTTGGAAAACAAAAAACCAATTTATGTAAAGTTTGAAAAAAACCATATTTATGAAAAGTTTGAACAAATTTCTATTATTGGAAAGTTTCGAAAAATACCTATTATTAAAAACTAGAATATCTAAGATTTTTCAATGAATTAGTAAACTCAATCACATATCTTAGGACTAAAAATCATAAAACTCAAATCCTTGATTCACATTCTCAATTATTTCTCAAATACTTTTTTTCAACTATAAAATCCATGAAATCAAAATCAACATGATTATATGCTCCTTCAAACTCAATCTTAAAAATTAAAGCTTAGTAATTGCTTCTATACACGTTAGCAACGTTATTAACAACTATAAAATCTAAAATAGTAAACTCAATCACATATATTAAGATTAAAAATCATAAAACTCAAACCCTTAATTTACAATCTCAACCATTCTCTAAATACTTTTTTTCAACACAAAATCCATAAAATCCAAATCAACATAATTATTTGCTCCTTCAAAGTCAATCTTGCGAATCAATGCTTAGTTATTGCTCCTATAATCGTTAGTAACCTCCTCCAAAATCAATCTTGAAAATAAAAACTTAATTATTACTCCTATACCCGTTAGCAACCACATTAATAGCTAGAATTTCTAAAATTTATCAATCACATATTTTAGGATTAAAAATCATAAAACTCAAACCCTTGATTCAAATTATAAATCATTCCAAAAATACTTTCTTTACACACAAAATTCATTAAATTTAAATCAACATAATTATATCGACCTTAAACGTCAATCTTGAGAATCAAAGCTTAGTTATTGCTCTTACAACGTTAGTAACCTTATTAACTAAAATTTGTCTATAAAATAGTAAACTATATTACATATCTTAGAATTAAAAATCATAAAACTCAAACTCTTGATTCACACTCTCAATCATTCCTCAAATACTTACATTTAACACAATTCATCAAACTTTAAATCGACATAATTATATGCAACTTCTAAGTGAATCTTTAGAATTAAAACTTAATTATTACTCCTATTTTCGTTACCAACCACATTAACAACAAGAACATTCTCAAACCCTTGATTCACATTCTTAGGATTAAAAATCATAAAACTCAAACTCTTGATTCACATTCTCAATCATTCTCCAAATACTTTCTTTCAACACAAAATCCATAAAATCCAAATCAACATGATTATATGCTCCTTCAAACTCAATCATGAAAATCAAAGCTTAGTAATTGCTTCTATACAAATTAGCAACCTCGTTAACAACTAAAAAATCTAAAATTTGTCTATAAAATAGTAAACTCAATCATATATCTTAGGATTAAAAATCATAAAACTCAAACCCTTGATTCACAATCTCAATCATTCTTCAAAAACTTTTTTCCAACACATAATCCGTGAAATCCAAATCAACATGATTATTTGCTCCTTCAAAGTTAATCTTGAGAATCAAAGCTTAATTATTGCTCCTATAATTATTTGTAACCTCATTAACAACTACAATATCTAAAATTTATCTATAAAATAGTACACTCAATCACATATCTTAGGATTAAAAATCATAAAACTAAAACCCTTAATTCGAACTCTTAATTATTCTCCAAATACTTTTTATCAACAACAAAATCTATGAAATCCAAATCAACATGATTATATGCTCCTTCAAAGTCAATCTTGATAATCAAAGCTTAGTTATTGCTCCTATAATCGTTAGTAACCTCATTAATAAAATAGTACACTCAATTACATATCTTAGGATTAAAAATCATAAAACTAAAACCCTTAATTCGCACTCTTAATTATTCTCCAAATACTTTTTTTCAACACAAAATTCATGAAATCCAAATCAACATGATTTTTTGCTCCTTCAAAGTCAATCTTGAGAATCAAAGCTTCATTATTGCTCCTATAATCGTTAGTAACCTCATTAACAACTACAATATCTAAAATGTCTATAAAATAGTAAAATTAATTACATATTTTAGGATTAAAAATTATAAAACTCAAACCCTTGATTCACATTCTCAATCATTCTCCAAATACTTTCTTTCATTACAAAATCCATGAAATCCAAATCAACATGATTCTATATTCCTTCAAACTCAATCATGAAAATCAAAGCTTAGTAATTGCTTTTATACACGTTAACAACCTTCTTAACAACTAGAAAATCTAAAATTTGTCTATAAAATAGTAAACTCGATCACATATCTTAGGATTAAAAATCATAAAACTCAAACCCTTGATTCACAATCTCAATCTTTCCTCAAATATTTTGTTTCAACACAAAATCCATAAAATCCAAATCAACATGATTATTTGCTCCTTCAAAGTCATTCTTGAGAATCAAAGCTTAATTATTGCTCCTATAATCGTTTGTAACCTCATTAACAACAATATCAAAAACTTGTCTATAAAATAGTATACTCAATCACATATCTTAGGATTAAAAATCACAAAATTAAAACCCTTAATTCGCACTCTTAATTATTCTCCAAATATTTTTTTCAACACAAAATCCATGAAATCCAAATCAACATAATTATCTGCTCCTTCAAAGTCAATCTTGAGAATCAAAGCTTAGTTATTGCTCCTATAATCATTAGTAACCTCATTAACAACTAGAATATCCAAAATTTGTCTATAAAATAGTAAACTCAATCACATATTTTAGGATTAAAAATCAAATCCTTGATTCGCACTCCCAATTATTCCTCAAATACTTTCTTTCAACACAAAATCCATTAAATCCAAATCAACATGATTATATACTCCTCCAAACTTAATCTTGAGAATCAAAACTTAAATATTACTACTCTACTCGTTAGCAAATTCATTTACAACAAGAACATCTAAAATTTGTTTATAAAAAAGTAAACTCAATCACATCTTAAAATTAAAAATCATGAAACGCAAACCCTTGATTCACAATCTCAATCATTCCCCAAATACTTTTTTTCAACACAAAATCCATGAAATCCAAATCAACATGATTATTTGCTCCTTCAAAGTCAATCTTGAGAATCAAAGCTTAATTATTGCTCCAATAATCGTTAGTAACCACATTAACAACTACAACATCTAAAATTTGTCTGTAAAATAGTACACTCAATCACATATTTTAGAATTAAAAATCATAAAACTAAAACCCTTAATTTGCACTCTTAATTATTCTCCAGATACTTTTTTTCAACACAAAATCCATAAAATTCAAATCAACATGATTATCTACTCCTTCAAAGTCAATTTTGAGAATCAAAGCTTAGTTATTGCACCTATAATCGTTAGTAACCTCATTAACAACTAGAATATCTAATATTTGTCTATAAAATAGTACACTCAATCACATATCTTAGGATTAAAAATCATAAAACTAAAACCCTTAATTTGCACTCTTAATTATTCTCCAAATACTTTTTTTAACACAAAATCCATAAAATCTAAATCAATATGATTATCTGCTCCTTCAAAATCAATCTTGAGAATCAAAGTTTTGTTATTGCTCCTATAATCGTTAGTAACCTCATTAACAACTACAATATCTAAAATATCTATAAAATAGTAAAATTAATTACATATCTAAGGATTAAAAATCATAAAACTCAAACCCTTGATTCACATTCTCAATCATTCTCCAAATACTTTCTTTTAACACAAAATCCATGAAATCCAAATCAACATGATTCTATGCTCCTTCAAACTCAATCATGAAAATCAAAGCTTAGTAATTGCTTCTATACACGTTAACAACCTCCTTAACAACTAAAAAATCTAAAATTTGTCTATAAAATAGTAAACTCAATCACATATCTTAGAATTAAAAATCATAAAACTCAAATCCTTGATTCGCACTCTCAATTATTCCTCAAATACTTTCTTTCAATACAAAATCCATTAAATCCAAATCAACATGATTATATGCTCCTCCAAACTTAATCTTGAAAATCAAAACTTAAATATTACTCTTATACTCGTTTGCAAATTCATTTACAAAAAGAACATCTAAAATTTGTCTATAAAAAAGTAAACGCAATCACATCTTAAAATTAAAAATCATAAAACTCAAACCCTTGATTCACAATCTCAATCATTCTTCAAAAACTTTTTTCCAACACATAATCCGTGAAATCCAAATCAACATGATTATTTGCTCCTTCAAAGTCAATCTTGAGAATCAAAGCTTAATTATTGCTCCTATAATCATTTGTAACCTCATTAACAACTACAATATCTAAAATTTGTCTATAAAATAGTACACTCAATCACATATCTTAGGATTAAAAATCATAAAACTAAAACCCTTAATTCGCACTCTTAATTATTCTCCAAATACTTTTTTTCAACACAAAATCTATGAAATCCAAATCAACATGATTATATGCTCTTTCAAAGTCAATCTTGAGAATCAAAGCTTAGTTATTGCTCCTATAATCGTTAGTAACCTCATTAACAACTAGAATATCTAAAATTTATCTATAAAATAGTACACTCAATCACATATCTTAGGATTAAAAATCATAAAACTAAAACCCTTAATTCGCACTCTTAATTATTCTCCAAATACTTTTTTTCAACACAAAATCCATGAAATCCAAATCAACATAATTATCTGCTCCTTCAAAGTCAATCTTGAGAATTAAAGCTTAGTTATTGCTCCTATAATCGTTAGTAACCTCATTAACAACTACAATATCCAAAATTTGTATATAAAATAGTACACTCAATCACATATCTTAGGATTAAAAATCATAAAACTAAAACCCTTGATTCACAATCTTAATCATTCTCCAAATACTTTTTTTCAACAAAAAATCCATAAAATTCAAATCAACTTGATTATCTGCTCCTTCAAAGTCAATCTTAAGAATCAAAGCTTAGTTATTGCTCCTATAATCATTAGTAACCTCATTAACAACTACAATATCTAAAATATCTATATAATAGTAAAATTAATTACATATCTTAGGATTAAAAATCATAAAACTCAAACCCTTGATTCACATTCTCAATCATTCTCCAAATACTTTCTTTCAACACAAAATCCATGAAATCCAAATCAACATGATTATTTGCTCCTTCGAAGTCAATCTTGAGAATCAAAGCTTAGTAATTGCTTCTTTACACGTTAACAACCTCATTAACAACTAAAAAATCTAAAATTTGTCTATAAAATAGTAAACTCAATCACATATCTTAGGATTAAAAATTATAAAACTCAAATATTGATTTTTAAAATTTTTACTTCAGAAGAATGTCCAACCAACACGCCCTTTGAGGAATGCAACCTAAATATAACCTATGAATTCAATTCTTGTATCTTTCTCTAACTATACTTCCACACAATTAATACCCACAATGCAACTTTTGGATAAATTTATCTTTATGAATAACACATAAATAAACAATTCAATCATCTTAACCAAATTTATAAATTTATCTTCATTGCATAACGAAAGGAAGATAGTTTCATCTTAAATTTGATGGTGATCAACTTCAACACTATCTGTACCTCTTTGATCTTTCTACCAATTTGCTCAATCTATCAACTACCAATACTTTAAAGGAAAGGTGGAACTTAGACAAACCTTAATCCACCTCTTCCATCATTTCCCAAATCCATTCTCTTTCATAGCAAAATCTAAAAAATCTCGACTAGCATTGACAAAAACTTTTACAAAGTCTAATTTAAATATAAAAGCTTCTTTGTTAGACCTATTATAAGCTAGTAACCAAGCTAATCGGCCAAAAATCCTTAATTCTCAAATCCTTATCTTTCTTCAAAATTATGCAAACAAAAGTAATATTAATTTTTCGTTAATCATACCACCATTGAAGAACTCCCTAACACCTCCAACAGGTCATCTTTAACCATATTCCAACAAAACGACTAATATCTCTATTTTATCCAACGTTTTCTCCTTGCTAGGAGAGAACGATGTATTAACCTATGTTACCTCCATTTGTCTATTTGGGTAACACACCCGTGTCAAAAGGGGGAATTGATATAAGAATCATAGTTGTATCAAGAACTGAAACTATGTTAGGTTGTGTTGGATTAATGGCTCTAAAAGAAAAAATCATTAATGCATTGACATCCAAGAATGCTTTTTCTGTTCCCACTATCTTCTATTTCTGTAACTCAGGAATCAAAATAAAAAACTGAATATCATGCTAAAGAACAAAACGAAAACAGTAAATAATAACAATCAATAAAATAAAGTACGGCAACAAAAAAGTAAATAATAAAACAAAGAGTAAAAACATCCCTGATGTAAAAAGAGCTATAATCTTGCATCATTTTCACTAAGATATCAACAAATGTTCATTACCTCATGAATTCTGACACGTACCACAAAGGGACAGCATGGCTTCGAGCTGCAAGTGCAACCATATTCAACCCAACAGGTGTTATGACCCCACAATTGGCCATCACAGCATGAGCACCAACTAGAACCTTCACAATATACACTTTAGGACTAACATGAAATCTAATATATATCGAAATTCAAAAAAAGGTAAAGGAGGCTATCTACCATGTTAAATAGCAAATGAAGCAGAATCAATAATTAAGGTGGTTTGTAAACCTTGTGACGAACTCTTTTAGCAAGGAGATGCCCTTGATACCTAATTAACAAGAAATTAAAAAAATTTGAATTACAGAGTTATTTGGTAATGCGTAAGCTAACTGAGATATTAGATCTTGAACCATGTTTCACTGACCTCAGAACTCCTTCTGCAACAAATACTCTAAAAGATCTTTTTTTCTTCTTTGTAGCGCATAAAAATTCAAGTACTGTTCTAGAACAGCCTAGACTTAAAATGACCTCACTGTAAAATCAAAGTCAAATCAATAACATTATTAACTAGGAGGAAAAAAAACATAAATATGGTTCAAGGCAAAAATGATTATCACCAACAAATCAAGCCCAACCAATCATGCAAAGAAATTACTTGAACCACATGCTCTATAATATAAAAGTGATTTCATGTTGTGATAAGGTATTATAAAGGTTAATGACAAAGTTATTTTGTTCTTTGACTAGAAATGAACACTGGTACAATATTAAGGTTATTTGTTATACAGTTTGCTTGACAATAATAGAAAGAAAAGGCAACATGAAAAAATAAATAATAAGCTTAAACAATCAAAGCGAAGTGCAAGCAGATATACTAGTGGTGAATGTGCTCCACAACTTGCTCAATAATCTGTTCATGGCAAGTATTAATATCTTGAATAAGTTCGTAAATAGCTTCAATTATGTCATGCTTCAACTTCCGAATTCTTGAACTTTTATCAATTGCTATAAACAAAGATAAAAATTAATACATTTATGGATAAACAAAACGCTTAATCTTTCATGACCTAAAGAAAGAAAGAAAAAATGTCCTCAAAAAACTAGTAATTGAATTTCCTAGAACATAAAGGACACAAAACCCAGGATTAATTATTGGTTTCCAGAAACAAATAGCTTATAAGTGCATTTTAGAAAGAAAATCAATTTTAGGAATGTTTTGAAGAAAAAAAACCCCATTTATGGAGAGTTTAGAAAAAATTCTATTTATGGAGAGTTAGGAAAAATTAATAATTTTGGAAAGTTTGGGGAAAAAATCCTATTTAAGAACAAAATTTATTTATGAATAGTTTCGAAAAAATCCTTTTTATGGAGAGTTTGAAAAATGCATTTTTTGGAGAGTTTGAAAAATTCTTATTCTTGGAAAGTTTAGTTAAATTCATATTATTGGAAAGTTTGAAAAAATACCTATTATTTGAAAGTTTGAAAAAATTCCTATTTTTGCAGAGTTGGAAAACATTTATAGTTTAGTTAAATTCATGGATAGTTTGGAAAAATTCTAATATATTTATATTGAGAGTTTAGAAAAATTCATATATGTGGCAAGTTTTAAAAAATTCATATTTATGGATAGTTTGAAAAAAAAAAATCCAAATTTTGGAGAGTTTGAAAAATTATTATTATTGGAAAGTTTGGAAAAATTCTTGTTTTCACAGAGTTTGAAAAAATTTCTAATTTTGTAAAAATTGGATAAATTCCTATTTTTGTAGAAAGTTTGAAAAAATTCCTATTTTTGTAAAAATTGTATCCATTCCTATATACGAAGAGTTTAGAAAAAATTTCAACTATTTGATAGTTTAGAAAAATTCCTATGTATGGAGAATTTGAAAAAAAATTCTAATTTTAGATAGTTGAAAAAATTTCTAATTTTCAATAGTTTGAAATAATCTTATTAATGCAGAATTTGAAAAAAAAATCCAAATTTTGAACAAAATTCTTATTTTTAGAGAGTTTGAAAAATTCTAATTTTTTTAGAGCTTGAAAAAATCCCTATTAGTGGAGAATTTTGAAAAAATTCCTAAATTTGGAAAGTTTGGAAAAATTTCTACTTTTGAAAGGTTTAAAAAATACCTATTTCTAGAACATTTTGAAAAGAAAAAAAAAAACTATTTAGGAAAAATTCTATTTATGAAAAGTTTCGATAAATTCCTATCATTGGAAAGTTTGGAAAAGTTCCTATTTTTGGATTGTTTAGAAAATTTCTTATAAATGGAGTTTTAAAAACTTTCTTTTTTTTTTTTTTTTTGGAAAGATTGAAAAAATTTTATTTATGGAAAATTTGGAATAATTCCTTTTTTTTTTTTTTAAGAGTTTTGTAAAATTTATATTTATTGATGGTTCAAAAAAATCCTAATTATGGAGACTTGGAAAATAATTCTAATTTTGGACAAAATTCCTGTTTTGCGAGAGTTTTGAAAAATTCCTAATTTTGAAAACTTTGGGAAAAAAATCCCTATTTTGAAAAGTTTGAAAAAATTTATAATTTTGAAAAGTTTAGAAAACTCATATTTTTGGAATGTTTTGAAAAAATTATATTAATGGAGAGTTTGAAAAAATTCCTTTTTTTTTTTAGTGAAAAAATTTCTATTATTAGAAAGTTTGAAAAAATTCCTTATTTTGTAAAGTATGAAACAATTTATATTATTGAAAAATTTGGAAAAATTCCTATTATAGGAGACTTTGAAAAAAATAGTAATTTTGGAAAAAATTCTATTTATGCAAAGTTTGAAAAAATTCCTATATATTGAAAGTTTTGAAAAAATCTTTATTTTGGACAAAAATCCTATTTTTGGATAGTTTAAAAAAATTCCTAATACTAGAGAGTTTCGATAAATTCGTGTTGTTGGAGAGTTTTGAAATTTTCACATTTATGGAGAGTTTTAAAAAATTCCTATTTTTGGAGAGTTTTCAAAAATTTCTATTTATTGAGAGTTTTGAAAAATTCTTAATATTGTAGAGTTTGGAAATATTTCTTTTTTTTCGAGAGTTTGGGAAAACTCCTACTATTGGAGAGTTTAGAAAAATTTCTATTATTGAAGCGTTTTGATAAATTCCTATTTATTGAAGAGTTTTGAAAATTCTTAGTATTAGAGAGTTTTAGTAAATTTCTATGGAGAGTTTAGAAAAATTCCTATTATTGAAAAGTTTGGAAAAAATTATATTTATTGAGAGATTGGAAAAATATATGAAAAATTTGGATAAATCCTACTTTTAGAGAGTTTGTAAAAATTCTTAATTTTGTAGCATTTGGAATAAAATCCTAATTTTGGACAAAAATCTTATTTTTTTTTAGAGTTTGCAAAAATTCCTATTATTGGAAAGTTTAGAAGAAAAAAATCCTTATTTTGAAAAGTTTGAAAAAATTCATCTTTATGGAGAGTTTGAAAAAATTCCTATATATAGAAAGTTTTGAAAAATAATAAATTTTGGACAAAATTTTTATTTTTGGAGAGTTGAAAAATTCCTATTTTTAGAGAGTTTGAAAAATTTTCTAATTATGAACGGTTAGAAAAAAATTCATATTTTTGTATAGTTCTGAAAAATTCCTATATAGAGAGTTTGAAAAAATTCCTATATATGAAAAAAAAAACAGCATCACTTTTTATAGGCTGTATTGAAGTCTCTATTTATCCTTCTTAGACCAAATTTTCACTCAAACGAGTTTCTTTTGGTGCGTATTAATAACTAATGAAATTCCAAAGTGCAAAAAAAAAAAAAAAGGAAAGAAGATAGGCTTGCTCAAGAACTTTCTTGATCTACAGATTGTATTTTAAATAGATAATTTCAGATATTAGAAGAACACTCACCCACTGCTGTCCTTATCAAAATACTGAAAGGCCTTGTAAAGATGTTCTTCCCTTTCTAGCGTGTGTCGATGCATTGTGGCAGTGATAAATTCAATGTAATCAATGGTTCCATTCCCATCCACATCAGCCTGGAAAAAAAAGTGAAGAAATAAGTTGGGTACAAATCAAAAGAAATATATCTGTAATTAGAACACTTAGATTCCAGTGACATCCTACAGCGTCCATAAGCTGCTTCACTTCAGCTTCTGTGAGCTTAGAACCAAGATGGGCCAATCCTGCCTTCAGCTCATCATAAGTAATGGTGCCACTGTTGTCAGTGTCGATGTTTGCAAACATTGATTTCAGTCCTTGGATTTCATCTGAGGAAAGATTTTCAGCAATAAACTGCAAGTGTTAATCATTCAGTATATTAGAAATGATACAGCACTATGAATGACATGTAGGACATTGCTATGTGAATATTTTTAAGCACACTGTACTCCAAGAATGTGGATCTTCAAACATACATACCTTTATTTCAAGTTGTTTCAATTTGTTCATTGCCCTAAACTGCTTCATTCTAGAAAGCACTGCACTGTCTATAGGTTTATTTGACGCTTCGCCACCTTCTCTCAACCATGGGTGCTCTAAACAAGCCATCCAAATTTGATAATAGTTAGAACTATGGTTGCCAATTCTCACATGAAAGTAGAACTGGCTTCATTTTACTCAAATAGTGTAGATGTCAAAGCCATGTTCTTAATGTCCTTGAAGTGAAATGATTATGTAAATTTGAAGCAGTAAAAGAAAATGAAGACTTTTGAAGGTTGTGTATTCATTTTGATATGTTATATAATCAAATCACGAAAATACTAGCCTATAGTTGCCCAAAAACTATTTCTATATGCTCTTTTAATGAGGATGTATATTCTTTCATGTAGCAGTTGTTAGTGATGTTCTTACCTAGAACCTGTACAGAAGTAATTCTTTTTTTCGGGTCTTGGGTCAGCATTTTTCGGACTAGGTCCTTTGCACTGCTTGATATATTCGGCCAAGGGTGGCTCTCAAAGTCAATGTGTCCTTCCAATATAGAATCAAATATGCCCTTCTCTGTTTCTGAAAGTCGCAAATATAAAAAATACTTAATTTCACCCTTAAAAAAAAAAAAAAAAGCTAGTTTAGCCTAGAAATTAATAAGTGTGTTGAACAAAAGTATAGAATATGTTTTTTACCAGCCCAAAAAGGACGTACGCCACTGAGCAAAATGTATAATATAACCCCTGCACTCCATATATCTAGTTCCTTCCCATATTTGCGCTTTAGCTCTTCAAGAGCAACATAGTATGCGCTTCCAACAATATCCCGATACACCTTTCCTGCCATGAGTTTATCATCAGAAGGTGGACATTAGTGGCTGCTCCAACGCGTTCACTTTTCATTAATAATGAACCTCTTGAAAAAGTTTGTACAAGAAACAACATGTACAATTAGGGGTAAGTAAATTCCACAAAAAGTCGAGCCATGAGACCATTTCAGACACTGGATTCTAAAGTTTATCTTTACGGAGAATTTGGCATAGTATTCTCAAATCGCAGTGGCAAGTAAATTCCATAAAAAGTCAAGATATTAATAACAATAAACCGCGAAGAGGAGCAGCGCTGGAGAGAAGAACGGCATGGTGAAGAGTAGCAGCCTGGAGAGGATAACGGCGCAGGAGATGGTGGCGCACGACTGGAGGAGACAAATGAGGCTGAGGGCTTAGGAAGGGCTGGGACGATGAGGGCTAGCCGGTGGTTTGGGACACGAAAGAACCAAGGGCTGAGAAGAAATAAGAACTTGTAGTGATACTTGCCCTAATTAACATTAACACGATATAATAGACGCGCCTTTTAATTTAGAAGACCGGCGGCTTTTCTATATGTAATTTATAGACGCGCCTTTTAATTTAGAAGACCGGCGGTAAACATCTTATAAAATTATGCTTAATTTTTTTTTAATAATTAAACTATAAATTTTATTAAATAGACACAAATTTATGACCGTCTTATTTATTTTTCACTTTAATAAAGAGACCATCTTTTATTGTCCAAATTTTTATAGTGGGCCTGTGAGGGTTTTAGGTTTTTTTTACCCTTTTCTTCAAGCATTTTATCTATAATTATTTAATTTAAATAGTTTAGTCCCATAATTATCATATTAAATATTAAAAATCCTTTAATTCTTAAAAAAAGATAATAATAGTCTTGTTATTAAATAAAAATGAGCAATTTAATCCCAAAAATTTTTAGATTAATACCTACAATTTCATTATATATGAAAGTTAAACATTATAATGTAAAAATTATGTTACTCACAGTTGCTCAATTTCAATATTTTTGAAAGACAATAAGTACTCATTTTAATAATAAAACTAAAAATGCTTACTTTTCCTAATACTAATAATAATAATAATAAAATTAGTAGCGACTAATCCATAAATCACAAAACTAATAAATAACATATATTTTATATTTGGAAGCAAGGCACCAAAGGTCCTGTAATTATTCAATTTAAGCAGTTTAGTTCCATAATTATTGGGTTAGGCACCACTAATCCCATAATTTTTATATTTTGATCAATTTAGTCTTATTATTTTTGTTATTCTGTTAAATAAATCGTTAAAACTTACTAAATTATCATTTTTAAGGATAAAAGACGATTTTACCCCTCCCAACAACTTGTCATCCTTATCCTCATTATCTACATTTCTATTAAAGAATACGTTATTTTTTAGGAGGCAATTATTCATTTTATTTGTTGAATTATTATTTTTTTTATACTCTAGTTTTCCAAAAATAAAAAATATTTGAAGTTAGTATTCAATTTTTTTTTCTAATTCTTTCAATTTCATATATACTTCCTTGTGCTACTTGTATGTATAAAATTTGTTCCCAACGTTTTGGGCAAAAATTGAATGAATAAATTGTGCTAAAAAATTTGGCCAAAATTGCACTTCTCTACTTATATAAACCATAATATCGTTCATTTCAAATACCAATATTTTTACAATAAATAATAATTGTTTGCTCATAACTATCCATCCAATACATTGAATAAATTGTTTAAATACTCTTCAAATCAATCATAAATGACTCGATAAAATCGTATCAAAATGACTTAATGTGAATTAAGTGCTAAACACACCCATTAGTATAAGAGAAATATCTTGAATGTCCTAAATTTAAGCCTTGAACAAAATACACAATTAATTTACATCCAAAAGTCCTGAATGTCATCCTATATAATATTTAAGTTGTATGCACTATCCTTTTTAGCTTCAACTTGAAATATAATAATTATTTTCATGTATCAAATAATGATAATTATAATTATTGTTATATTTCATATACTTGAAATATGATAAAATGTTTACATGAAATTGTTGGGTTTTTATATCAACAGTAACTTGGACATTAGTCTATATTAACGTAGTTAATTAAGTTACACTAACTAAAATTAAAAGAATTATGTTATGTATAACTATACTAACTGTATTACATCATATAAAGAACTCATTGTATATTCAATAAATATTTGTAAAATGATAACCCAATACCTCATTTTCAAGAATTGGACAATAATTGTTATCAATAGGTACCTATGTAAATAAACACATCAATAAGTTGAAAAATAAAACTAAAATAATTTTAAAATGAAATATTTAGATAATTTCATACCTCATATGCAACAGATGCTGAAATTGTTGGCCCTGCTTCTTACCTTTTCTTGTAAATCTTTCGATTATGTCCATTCCTTTCACAGACTGTACAACTCTTTCCAATTCCAATTCTTCTTAACTTATCTGGTTTGTTCTTTTTCCAATGTATAATCTCAGTAGTCACATTTTTTCTCCTACAACAGAAATCTAAAATTGAGGAACTTGCTCTACTATTCTTTGGTCTGCTTTTTTTTTGGTTGAAAGATGGGGTACTATTGTGTTTCCTTCAGTATTATTCCAATATTCTTTGCTAGGCGTAGGGTTCAATATTAGCATATAGGAAAGCGCATAAGATTATCTATACACATAATCCATTGAATCTTCATTTTGAAAAAGAATACACCTAAGTGCATGTTCACAAGGAATTTCAATTAAATTCCATATCCTACACGAACAATTTCTTTGGTTTAAATCCAATGCAACTACTTTGTTATTCCCAAATGTAACTTCAATTAGATTTCTCCCGTGATGAATTACACTACAATTTCTTGATTGGGCCATGTTCTCATCAAAAGTAACCATCATTCTTTTTCCAATTAAATTAGACCAACTTTGCATCTTCTCATTCTTTTCAACCCATTTATCCTTTATATACTTTCTCACATCTTCCAACATTGTTATGACAGGTTGTGATCTTACTTTCTTGATTTTTCTATTAAAACACTCACATCTATTGTTTAATTGCTTATCACATAGTGAATCACTCTTAAAAAATGCCTTATACCAAGACTTTGTTCCCTTTTTTTGGAGTTAATCATAAGCTTTAACACATGTTTTCTTCAACCCTTCCATATTTTCTCATATTTCACAATAGTTGTTGACCTTGCAATGGACCAAAAATATGAACTAAGACTTACTTTCATATTTTCCACCTTCACATTTGTTTCATGGTTTTGTAAAATATGCCAAGCACATAACCTATGTTCTGCCCTAGGGGAAAAAAAATTAACAACATCAATAATACCACTATGCTCATATGAAATTATAGTAAATTCATCTCCTCCATCAAACTCTAAATCACTTGCTAACAATTCAAAAAACTAGTTCCATGTTTCCTTACTTTCCACCTTGACTAATGCATATGCAAGGAGATATATATCATTATTGGCATCTACCCCAACAACATAAAACAATTGTCCTTGATGAGGACCACTCAAGAATGCACCATCAACTCCAATAAATTTCTTACAACCTCTTAAAATCCTTCCTCTACAGCATCAAAACAAACATAAAGACATACAAACACTTCCTTCTCATTTTCTAATTCCATAGTACGTAACTCAGCAATAGTGTTAAGGTTGGTTCTTTTTAACTCAGAAATATAAGTTTTAAGCAAGGAGTATTGGTCTTCATGTGATCCTTGAAGCATGATCTTACCTTTCTGCTTTGCCCTGCTAACTTGGTGTACACTTACATCCATATGGACTTGTTCTCTTACTTTGTCAGCCACCCTTTGCCATCTCACCCTTGGATTATCTTTTAAGAACTCTAAATCATGCTCAGCTACAAATGTACTTGTTTCAATCTTATCCTTATAATTTCTTTTGCATCTATGTTATTTTTCTTTATGACACTTAATGATTTGAAAAGTGTTGTCTAAATGACGTCTTCTAGCACATATCTCCCATATGCAATTACCATTATCACATTTTATACTAAACCTTTCCAAATCATTTTTAACCCTCTTTATCTTTCTTCCATGTTTGATCTCATACACTTTAACATATTTCCTCAAAACATTAATTGAAGAAAAACACATTCATATGTTCAACTTAA
Source organism: Elaeagnus macrophylla (assembly GCA_029378325.1). Taxonomy (NCBI): domain Eukaryota; kingdom Viridiplantae; phylum Streptophyta; class Magnoliopsida; order Rosales; family Elaeagnaceae; genus Elaeagnus; species Elaeagnus macrophylla. The sequence goes on along the minus strand of CM055646.1, from coordinate 24,701,896 downwards.
TACTTTCCAATGATATATCATCCATATCAAGTATCTTATCATCTTGAATAGCCCATTTCTTACAATCTGAACTGTCGTTAGAATTATCACTTTCACTGTTTTCAGTAGAAATATCTCCATTATCTTCTACATGTGCTTCACCCATAACCATAATTTCCAATGGCTCATCTTCATCCATTGAAGCTACATACTCATCTTCACCCATAACTTCATTTCCTACAAGTAAGTAGTCACAAAACTCTTTTGCTTTTTGTTCATTCCAAATTCAATTTAATCCCTTATTATCAAGAGCCCTTGGTATCATGTTATAGAACTTACTACGTTCAAATTCAACTCCCAAATTTACTGCCAAATCCTTGAACCTCTCTAAACTGATTTTCATGACATGATAATAATCATATAATTTAATTGAACTTCCTAAGTAAGTTTGTGTATCATTTTCCAAGACAAACCTCCCCCTCATAGCGCACACTCATAGTAAAATACAGAGGTAAACATCACAAGAACAATAAATACAAGTAGTGGTAATTAATATCTAATCATTCAATGCAATTTTAAATACAACTCTAAAATGAAAATGAATTTTAAATGCGGATAAAATGAATACAAGTAGCAATTTCATTATACATGGAAATGAATTTAAAATACAATTTGCAATTTTATTTCTCAAAATAACCACCGTTACTACATATTATATTTAAAATAAAAATTATAAAGTATTATTTATTGATACAAAAACTAATAATAAAAAAAATAATTAATACTATTGTGAGCAATATTGCACATGTTTGAGAATAATGATTTTTTAAAAAAAAAAATAGCACATGGTCAAATGTTAACATGAATATATGAATGCAAATAACATAAAAGATAGTAGCCATTACATTGATCGTTAATGTAGTTATTCAACTTCACTTATCATTACGAAGAACTTAAAAAAAAAAATTATTTTTATCCATGAACCAACAAAGCGATTTAATCCTAGTGTTGTATACTGAGAAAAATAGAGAGCAGAGCTTAGGAAAAACGAAAGAGAAAATGCCAAAGCTCGATCCATGGCGTGTGTTCTTCAAGCAGGAATGGAGTAGGAACTGGCTCTAGTGTGATTCTCTGGTCTTTCCTGGAAATTTTCTTAATACCAAGTGGATCCCACACAACATAGTTAAATTGTGGCACTGAATTTGGCCTTTGAATGGAGACTTTTCTCTAAAAAAATTATTCTTTGTATTTCCTGTAAGTTCTTCGTGCCAGTAGAATTTTAAGATTTATAAACTGTATCTTAAATCTTCCTTGGAACATTGATTGCGTGTTTGGCAACGAACAAACTGCCTTCTCAATGTTTACAACTCAGGTTCAACTTCCAATCATTTTGATTATGGCTGAGCTGAAAATGGCATAAAGATAAGCAGAAACAAAGCTAGGTAGTGAGCTTTCTCTTATTTTTCTTCAAGCCAAACAGGGGAAGCATCAACTAGAAAATGACCTGTCAACAGGATAGCAAGTGCAACCCGGTTCACTGCTGGCGTAAATGTGCCCATTCTCAGGTAAGTGTATAAAGAGGAGGGCATTTAAACAACTCTATCAAAACTATGTTAGAGTCTTATAGAAGCTGGTTTTGCTTCCACATAGAAAGGTATGAAGTTATATATTGTGGTCATTTAAATGATTTCTTTGCCAATCTAGCCCCTTATTTTGTTCTATATTATAGTCATTGAGGAAAATAAAAGGATTTTTTTTTAGGGAAATTACCAAAAATAGCACCCCCTAAAAATTATAATAACAAAACTAGCACCCCCTTGTGTTCAATTAGAATTGAACGTTTAATATTGAACGTTCAATATTCAATTTGAACGTAAAATATTGAACGTTCAATATTAAATAGGTCTAATTATCGTCATTCAATTCTAATTGAACGGATAATATTGAACGTTCAATATTGAACGAGTCCAAATTATTGTCGTTCAATTTTAATTGAACACAGGGGTGCTAGTTTTGTTATTATAATTTTTGGGAGTGTTAGTTTTGTTATTTTCCCTTTTTTTTATTGGTCTTCTATATATATTGGTTTAGGTAATTAAGTAAAATATCGATGTTCATGAGGTCACCACATTGAAAAGAAATGACACGTCACACGAGTTAGCATACTGAACTTTGTTTTGACATGGTAGTTAAATATCCAGTATATTAGTGTCCTTCAATTTGTTTTTTATTTTGTTTTGGCCAGCATGAGATACTAAAATACAAACAATAAGTCTTTGCATGTCTAAAGATAAGGTTTACAATATCCGATTAATATATTAGGAACCTTGTTTATTAATAACAATATTATATGGTTTCGTTCCAACCAAAGAATTTATTATGGCCTCCTCTGTTTGTACTCGTATTCTTTTCGGGACAATTTGCCGGGCTACATTTATTCACACACAAACCTCTTACTCTTGCTGATCACAAATAAACCATCGTCCGGTCTACAACAAATATGGTAACCATATCACCTCTTTATCTTCGAGTGTTATTTTGTTTTGTTAATATATATGATTGATTGAAAATATTTGGATTTCAGGCAAAATGCATTAAAAACAATGGGGTACTATTGACCTTGTATGTAGAGAGGCCGCGGAGGATTTTGCCATATAATCACCACCGTCACCATGATAATGGCGGTAAAAGATATGTTAACAGGAGAGTTGAACTCCTTCAGTATTCTCATCACCTTCGCCAATCTGCTGCTAGACAACCAGCTCTTGCAGCTTCCATTGTTAAATTACCGACTTCTTCCATCAGTCAACCACCTAAAACCCAAGTATATACCGCATTTATTCATTAATTTGTAGTTATACATCATCTATCACTATGCACTTCTCATACATTAATAAAGTTAGTATATAACCGTGTTAATATATAAAAATTGTATTTTGTATGTATAATATTTGACTAGATAGCTATTCTTCAAATCTCATGCAGGAATTAAATGTTTGATTTAGTTAAATTTATAAGCCTTTGCATTGAATTTGATTCAGTTAAAACTTTTATTTTTACGTTCCAAAAATAGAGTTGAAATTGCTTGTTAATGTTCGTACTCATCATAAGTTAAAACAGAAGTTCAGTTGTTAATGTTTGTATTGGTAGGCTGCTACCATCAGAAGAAAGCCACAAGATGACAAAGTTCCGGCTTGCCTCGGCAATTGCAACTTCTTCGGACATTTCAAGAGTTTTCAATCCAAGAATAACAAGAAGGGGAGTAGCAATTTCACTAAAAACACCTTTAAAGATGTCATGAAAAGCTTACAGGTATATTAGCTAGGAGTAGTCAATTTTCATCAAATATTTCAAAATTAAACAAATAATATTATGTTTAATTTTTTTTAATGGAAAATAATATTGTGTTTCTTAAGTAAGATAATCCTTATATACTGGTGGTCTAATTTAAATCCAAATTCTTGCAGCTGAAAAAGCAAAAGGGGTTAATTTCCAACCTCTTCTCATCATTGCGATTAAATAGGTGATTAATATGAAGCTTCTACTAGGTTATTTTTTTATTTATTTAAATCAAATAGTCTTGTTGCAGACTATTAGATAAGCTACTAGAATAGATAAATTACCCGAAACAAAGAAGAAGCCATTATCAATTTATCCTAGTTTATTAGTTAGGAAAGGTTGGTGATATTATCATAATTAAAATTATTATTATCATAATTATTTTTTATTAGCAATTTAAATGTGGTTCATTTGCATTTATTTAATTTCGTTTAATTTCACTAAATTTATTTATTTTCAAAATAAAACAAAGTATAGGATGATAAAATAACTACTAAAGTTTGTAATTTGACATAGTTAGTCATTTGTGTGTGTGTATATATATATATATTATAATTTTGTTTTTCAAAATGATATTTCAATAATTGTTTTTTAGTAATGATATTTTGTTAAATAAACAAGTTAACTGTTTGTATTTATCTCTTCTTAACTCATGAATTAGATGTATTAGATAGTTATAACTTATGTTAATAGATCAATTTAAATAGCTTAAGGTAGTTGAGCTAAGTAGAATAACCTGTTGAAAAATTATAAAAAATAACACTACTAAAATTTATAATAATAAAATTAAAATTTTAATAATATTAAACGTTCAATTTGAACGTATAATATTGAACGGTCAATATTGAACGAGTTTAAATTATCGTCGTTCAATTCTAATTGAACAGATGTTAAAAAAACGATATATCAATCATTTTTTTAATTGTAAAAATATAAGTTTGAACATAAAAGATGCTATTTTTATTATTACAAGTTTTGAGGGTGTTATTTTTGTTATTTTTCCTAACTCATTTCATGATTCTAATTACAAATAATAATTTAAGATGAAATAATTATAAGATTATAATTAATAATGATTAATTAAATTGTGATACGTTCATTATTACATGTATTAAATTGTGATAAAAAATATCATTTATCTCTTAATTATAGGTTTGTTTGAAATATAACAATAATAATAAATTATCACAATTATTTTTATTATTATTAAAAATAAATATATTAATTTTTTTAATATTTATTATTAATTATACTTTAATTATATTATTATCGTTCAAAATTGTCATTAAAAAATATTAATATACTAACAATAATTTAAGTGACAATGTAACTTTAACTGTGTGTTAGTACAAATGATTATCAACAAAACTGCATTGGTTCCGGCCACACTTTAAAAATTATTGGTAAAATAATAAAACATTATGTATTGTATTCAAATAATATATATTTTTATTATTAAAAAATATTTATTATATATTTTTTAACGTTGTTTGATTGAACAACGTTTAAATTTAATTGTAATAATTTAAACTCTTTTAATATTAAATATCGTTTAATTGAATACCGTTAAAAGCTATTAAGTGTTATTTTTGTTATTTAGGTCAAATTACTGCTTTTTATAATTTTTCAAAATTTTATTTAGAATTTAAACCAATAATAATAATAGTTAATAAAAAAAATGTCTTCTAATAATCATTAAACACAAGGCCACAACCGACCTATTCCTTCCTGTTTCTGTTCATATTCCATTCACCAGTTCTTTATACCATTTTCTTCGTTCCGCCTTGCTGGGATGCTCTCCTCGATTCCTTGTAACTCTGTAGTCTTTCCCAAAAGGAATATAAATAATTACACATCTTTAAATGATAAATGTCATTCGCTTTCGTAAAAAAGGGATTTTAATCTTTTTATATATTTATTTATTTATTTTTATATATATTTGTTTGTGAATTACTTTCTTTAAAGCTATCATTAGTGGCATATTTTGAGTCATAAATTCCCTTCCCTGCTAAAGCCTTTATTTTTGCTCATAAATTCCTCACAGTGAAGTACTGTTGATTACTTCTTTTAAAATATGACAACGATTTGGGCACGTAAAAGCTATTGGGTAAAATCTTTAATCACCTAGCTAGTTTCACTCAATTTTTTTTTAAAATAAAAATATATATAAGTGTGGTTCGATGAGATCTTGAAAAATAAAACATTTTTTTTTTCATAAATAACTTAATAATTTATCTAATTTTATTTTTAATTTTTTCGATAAAAAAATATATATTTATTTTCTTTTAATACTAAAAAAAATTTATTTACATTATAAAAAAAGTAAATTTTTTTTTTTTAAAAATTTGTATGGTATTAGAGCTTCTACCCTTTGTTAATGGCAACTAAGGCTACTAATGGCGGCTACTTTTAAGGATGTTGTGTCTCAATCTCCTATCAGATCTGGTGTAGTGTTACCACAAGCTTTTGGATGTTCTTGTACAAAATCTGTCGTCCTCACTTCAATTATTTGGTGTCTTAGATTATAAATTGCATCATTTAGTTCCTTAATTTAAAAAAAAAAATAAGTCAAATAAGAACAAAACACATAATTTTAATAATTTTTTAATTAAAATATTATTTTTAAGAGGTTAATTAATGACAAATTATATTATTTTAATATTTTTGATATTGAAATATTAATTTTAAAAATATATTAAAATCACGTATTTTGTGCTTAATTGGTCCACTTTTTAAAAACTAAGGATTAAATGATACCAAATGACACAAATAATATACTCTAAATAATATTTAGGAAATTTATCAAAAATAATACCCCTAAAATTTATAGTAATAAAACTAGTATCCAAATAATATTGAACGTTTAATTTGAACGTGAAATATTGAACGAGTCTAAATTATCATCGTTCAAGTCTAATTGAATAGATGTTTAAAGAAAAATAACATATTAATCATTTTTTTATTGTAAAAATATAAATTTGAACACAATGAGTACTAATTTTGTTATTACAATTCTAGGGTGCTAGTTTTATTATTTTTCCTAATATTTATAATCCCGCTCTCTATAATTAAACCAAACAAAAGATGGGTGAATCTTGTGACTAGGTAAACCACTAGTTTAACTCAATTTAATCTAGTTCTTGTGCGTATTTGTATCATGAGAAACGATGACTTTATCACTAATTAATCAAATACAAAGAGCCTTATCATATAAAAAGATTAGCCTTATCATATTGATAGATATCCCATTAGCCTTGAGGATTCTTGAACTCTTAGCAGTACCATCAATCCATCATAATCGAGCTAACCTATTGGTCAAAATTCGAAAGGATAACTTTTAAATTTTACCAAATCTGAGTAACTGACCCAATGTTTTTAAATTTTACCATTTTTATCTCACTACTAAAAGATATACTCGTAACTGTTGGATTTAAGATTCTTTTTATCAAAAAAGAAAAATCTATGTCGGTCGTTGTTAGTCTAGAGTCTATAGCATGATGAAAAAACATATAAATTATGGGAGTACAAAAAAAAAAAAAGTATTTCACGTCGTTTAAGTTTACATATAATATTGTTAAAAAAAAAAAAAAAAAGAGAGTTTACATATACTATGAGCTTGTCTACTTTTGGAATCAACATTTTAGAATTGTATCACCTGACTCTAAATGTATCAAAGTTTTAAAAATATTCGGCCAAAAGAAAACATTTTGAGAGGCTGTTAGTGTACGAAAGGGGAACAAAAGAACAACATTTTAAAAGGCTATTAGAGTATATAAAAAAACTGCTTCATATTTCTTATTAATATAGTGTCATGAGCCTTATCATCCTTGTTTTATGAGTCATATGCACCATTAACATGATAAATCCCAAAAAGTTAAACACAAAAATGATAAACCTTAAAATAAATGGCAAGTTTTTTTTTCTTCCACATATCTAAATCTAGATATAATATTATTATTTAAAACTTTATTGCTATTTAAAAATAAAAGAATTCAAACTATCAAAGATCGTATTTTGTTGAAGATTATTGTACTCATTTATAGTAGCTAAACTTAGATGGAGACCAAAAAGAACTAAAGAATAATGCTAGAAAAATTTACTCAATAGTATCATAATTTTAATAATATCGTGTATTATTAATAAAATATAAAATAAAAAGCAACACTCTATTTATATGTACACAATCGCATCGGAGAAATAAATCATTTTTTTATTATTTAATTGGCAGCGCATGGATCATGCCAATACTAATTCAATGATAAATTTTTTGGATCCTTTTAATTTCTTAGTGATGCATGGCAGACCACATCTTGATTATATTTTGAGGTGTTCAAATTTTATAACCTCTTGATGTCACAACAAGCAATATTCAGTAGAAGACAAGACATAAACTTCAGATGTTTTTATGGGAAGCTTGGATTTCCTTTTTATTTTGTCTTTATGTTAATTAAGTTCCTAATTTAGCTGCTGTGTGGAACTAGTCAGTAATGCCTTTCCTAACACTTGTATTTTATTATTAGTTTAAGAAAAATGATATATGACACACATAAAGTAATAAATATATTTATATTCATACTAATATATTAATTATATGCATAATTTTTTTTTTTTAAAAACAAATTAGTAACTTTTACTTTAAAAATTATTTTATCATATGATATATTTATATTATATATAAAATTTAAATTATGCTTATTATTTTTATTGTGTCTTGATTTTGTATTTATGAATTATTCTTGTTTAAAATAATTTATGTATAATGCATGTATTTTAACTTGTTATAATATATGTGTAAATTTGTGTGTTACTATAATTTTTTTTTTTGTTGATAAAAATTTGGGTGCTAATACAATTTCAGTTGTTTTATATATCAATTTTCATTTGTTTTGTTTTGTTTTGTTAAGACTGCGTTAGTTAAATTTCAATCATTCTTTCTCGTGGAGATTGCAGTTAATTGACCTTAACGTTTAAATGTCTCAACTATTCTATCATTGAATCCAATAGTTAAAAGGGAGATTGCAGTTAATTGACCTTGACGTTTAAATGTCTCAACTATTCTATCATTGAATCCAATAGCAACTTTTACCTATTTCCAACTAGTTATATATGTTTGAATCACATGTACCTCATTTAAAATTGTAAAATATTTGTATTTGGAGTTGCAGGAGTGCATAAATAATAATTTTATTTTATTAAAAAGTATCAACTTTTAATTATTATTATTTATTTATTTATTTTGAATGAATTTAATAATAATTAAGGGTGTATATATAGTATTAAATTACAATTAAATTAATATTTTCAATTCTTAAAAATAAGAATCCATTTGCTTCAATAAAATTTATAAAATAAATTTAAAATTAAATTAAATTGTGTTAAATTAAATTAGGTGAACCAAATTTTGTGTTTTAGAATTTTTTTTGTTTTGTTTATTTTATATGCAAATTTTTATATTTGCTTTTAATAGCTGAATTATATATATATATATATATATATATATATATATTTTTTTTGTTTTGTTTTGTTTTGAATCTCTTACTTTTTTGCATTGGTATTGATGAAAGTACATGACAATTGATAAATTGGATAGGGTTAAGGTAAAGGTTTTAAGCATTATTTTATGTATTTTTGCTTTTTTGTTTAATAAATTTATCTTAATTTTAAGAACCAATTCAACCCATAGCAAATCAATTTTATAAATTATAAATCTAAATTAACTTAATTATAATAAAAAAATTTTGTACAAAATGATTTAAATTGAATTAAATTGTTTGAGTTGGATAAAATTTGAGTATTAAATATCCCTAATACCAACGGATCTATTAAGAAAGTTAATGTGATATTTTAAGACTTCAGCAACAAAATAAAAAACTTTTATAGCTAGCAAAGAGAAAATCAAAAGAATATGAACAAATAAGTACTTACAAACTAAAATGTGATTTACAATGTCAATTATTTTCGTAATCTCTTGGTATGTGATTTACATTTTACAATTCTTCTTTTTAAACTAAAACGTGAAGGCTATGAAATCCACCATCTTTAAAGTCATTACAAACAAGAAATTTGGGCTTTGTGGTGGGGGGCCCTATGAAGAAACAATAAGTGTCAACTTTAATATTATAATACTCCACGTCCCACCTTGAATTTTGGCTTTTGCTTATAGTATAGTATTTGATAAATTAATTATTGGGGGGGAGGGGGGCAACGAAAGATATGATTATTTCACAAGCAAATGCTCTAGTTTTCCCCCATATAATATATTCAGGAATATTGAGGCTGGAAACCATAATAATCAAAAGAATTAATCCATGATAGCACTTAAAAGTAGATTTTTTTTATTTATTGCCTTTTAATTTATAGAGTCCTAGGAAAACGAAAGTTTAGTGACCTCACTAATAATACATAGGAGATATTTTCCATTGATCCTAAAATATATTCCTTAACAATTTTATCATTAGTTGTTTTATTTATCAAACATTAAATATTTATATTTAAAAAAAATTTATACTAATTTTATATTTATTATATTAAAATACTATATCATCATTTATTTTAGTTGCAATGAGAATGACTAATTTTTTGATATAATATTATATAAATAGAGACATAAGAGGATCAAGTTGTTGAATTAAAAATTATTAATTAATCTAATATCTATATAATTAGCTACTAATTGGTCTTTTCGTCATGATTTAACTACTTGATAATGAGCTACTTGTTATATATAATTCTAGAAATATACTTGAAATTCTTAATAAACCACTAAAAGCCTTTGTACGGTGGTGCGAGTTTTTCGCTTGAGGAAGAAAAGTTTGAACTCGCGTCTTTCCTTTTCAACTATCTTGAGTACTTCGTAGTTTAAATTTAAACTACGTATTTATATTTATATAAATATGTCTCTTTAGCTTTTTACCGTTAACATAATTATTTAATTAATTTTAAAAAAAATATTTATTTATTTTTTTTAACATTAAAAAAATATATATTTATTTATGTCGTAAAAAAATAAATATATTTATAAATAAATAAATAAAAGAACTTTCTTGAGAATTAAAAATAAAGTTCCATGTTAAATAACACATATTTGTATACGCTAATTATGGTGTCCCAAATTATACTAGAAAAAGTCAACTAAAAAAAATAAATATATTCATTTTATCTAAATTATGATGGAATGTGACATGGATGGTGATTAATGTGTGCGCAAAATATTTACAAAATTGTGTGCAATCACTTAATTAGCATTTCTCTTCCCATTATATTTCTTTTCATCATCTCTTTTGCAGTCATTGCCTCATTTCTTCGTTGAAATTATAACATGGATTAACTAAAGGTAACTGAAAAGGCAGAGTAGCAGACTTATAGTGGGCGAAAAAAAAAAAAAAGGTAGGTGGATTAAGATCACCATGTATTCAAACGATCAATCATGAAACTAAAATTGGCCTCCTTTTCAGTCATAATCCTAACTTAAACCTAATAGAAAAATGCATGTATCTAGATGCTTTAAGACTCTCCCTATCTCCCTCCCTATTTATGCATTTACTAGGCTTACACAATACGGTGCATATTTGTGTGCACAAATTTAAGATTTTAAATATTTTTCATGTTTATCAATATTATATATAAATTTTTTAATAATATTTTAAATATATATATTTTTTAAATTACCATTATATATTAGTATAATTAAAATTTTGTGCCCATAATAGATAAATATTTAAATTAAAAACTCTTAAGAAAAAAAAGTTGTATTTGTATTTTTTCTTTACTATAACTCTTGTTAAAGATTAGTTTAATATCATAAAGAATTCTTTTTAATTTTTTTTTTTTTTTAATATGAGCTTGTTTTGTAGTCGACAACAAATCAAATATATTTAACTTATTTTTTTAGAAAATGTAACTACATTGATTAATTAGCACTCAGCTCTCATAATGCCTTAGATACTCTAGTTAGCTATTAATAATCCAAAGCCACTGAAACTTACTAAGAAAGTAAGAAGGGCTTAGATAAGAAGCTCGTCTCGAAGGAGACATGTGGCACTTTAATCGACTCACATCCATATAGATAGGAACCAACCCTTGGGAAAAAAAAAAAAAAAAGGAAAATAATATTCATAAAATTTATAATAATAAAATTAGTACTTTAATAATATTAAATATTCAATATTAAACGGGTCTAAATTATCATAATTTAATTTAAACGACTTTTAATTTGATCGACATTTAAAGAAAAATAATATAAAAATTATTATTTTTTAATTGTAAAAATATATGATTTAAATAGAGGTACTATTTTTATTATTATAAATTTTAAAAAATATTATTTTTATTATTTTTTCAAAAAAAAAAATTACAAGCAGGTATATGAACATTTGATGTATTTTATAAATTTTAAAAATATATAATTAATATTTATATTAAAATAAGTTTTTTATATTTAAATATATATATATAATATAAAATAATAAATTAAAAAAATTTCGACCTAACCTATAAACTTAGCCACGTAAAAGTTTATCGGAGTTTGGATATATTCGATAGGAAGAATGAACAGAAGGAGTTGACATCGTGCCTTACGCCATGATTGGTTAACCCGATTCCCAGTCTTATTTTATTTGTAGCCATGATCGAGGCGATACCGCTATAGCCTATAGTAGTCACTATGCATAAGACTAACGAGGTTCAAAGAAAGCATTCAATAGGCACGAGTGCCGCCTGCTATTAATATCTTTTTATTATTGAAAATTATTTAAGTGATTTTTGTTCTATTTTATATTAATTAATTTTAATATATTGTTAAACTAAGTTTAACCTTTTTTTTTTTATCAGAACTAAGTCTAACCTATACGTATTTTAATAATTTGAAAAATTAAAATAGTACAAATATCACAATCTAAAAATTTCTATAACTTCATTATCTATAATATATATAAGAAAAAAAATAGTTTAAGTCTATTAATTTTAATAAAAATATAATTTAAATTCATATTTTTTAAATAAGAAAAAATAAGGCAATATAAGTCTCTATGTATAAAAAAAAGTCATAAAAATTTATTTTTTAAAAATAATAAATTTGTAGTGTCATTATAAAATGAATTTTTGTATTCAAGGATAAATATCCTTGCTGATTCCTTCCGGCCCCCTAAAAATAATGAAATTTTGTTCTTTTGTCACGATTCACACGTCACCACCCTCTCTTGTTTTATTTTGTTTTTCACCTCACACAAAAAAACAAACTCGGCCCTTTTTCCTATCAACTTTCTTTGGCATTAGAAATTCGCTTATAGCCATTTGAGACTGCTAGGTGAAAGAAGAACAAATGAAGTCAAATCTAATTAAATATATATGGAACAACAACTTTTTAGAAAGAACAAAAAAAAATTGAAATGCATGGAAGACTACCACTTCTTGTCACCACCCTACAAAGTGCAAACTTAACAACCAGTCACATTGAGATCGCCTCAGAAAAAAATTTCCAATATTCTCCTAACGTTTTACATGAGTAATATATGCAAACTACTTGATTTGATGATATTAGTTTAAAAAATATAATTGCACCAGTACTACCCTTAATTATATTCATATATTTTAAGATACTATACTAATTTACTATCTAAACTATACATTTTAAATTTAAAATATGCAACTTTAATTGAAAAAGTTATCGTACCCATTAGTTTAAGATTTTATTATATAAATGAAAATGAAAATAAAAACATTGGCAAAAAAAGGTTTATCATCATAATATTCTCCTTTATCAAGTTAATGTTATTTTTTACTAGAGTGGATGTAAACAGAGGCGGATGTACATGTAAGTGAAGAGGAGCACGTGCTCCACCTCAATTTTCGATAAATAAAATTTTAGTTATAATATTTATAAAATTATAGATAAATTATAAGCATAATTATAATTGTGCCTCATCTGAATTTAACATTTTAAACTTTTAACTCGTTACAAAATCAATAATTTACACATATTTTCATTAAAATGATATACATATAATATATTTTTTCAATTAAAAAATTTTTAATTAAAAAATATTTAATATTATTTTTTACTGTATAAATAATGCTCTTGTAATACAACCTAAATTTGCTACTGGATGTAAAATTCTTCTTTCATGGTGTACTAACAAATATTCATGACTTAATTAGAGAACTAATGACTTGTTGAACTGAGATCAAATATTCATGAGTCTCTTGGAATAGTAGGCCTTTATCTCCATAATAGTAAAACAAAAAGAAATCATAGTCCAAAAATATTGGATTGGACTCATCATATATATGATATATCAACTACAATGTCTTCTCTGACTTATTTTCTATACCAGTTTCCAGGAAAAAACAGAAAAAAGCAGAGGAGATTAAGAAAAGTATTACGCATTACTAATCTTATCATGGAATGACCATGTGGATTTAGTGCACCACCACCATCCACTTTGTTAACTGATTTAATTTACTTTATTTTATTTTTTTGGGTCAAATTTAATTTACTTTATTTAACCGTCAACTTCTACAACTGTTTTTTATATCCATTTTCTTCCGTTAAATGAAAAACTGCATTTATTAATATATATATATATATATAGCTCCTACGGACAAAGCATATCTAGGGTTACAATTCATGTTGGATAAAATGACTCGAATTTCCACAACCTTAAAATCACAAGCATATTCGTTTCACTTAATTTCCAAAGTGGGGATTGGCTTAAATTAGAATTATTTTTCTAATGAATCTATTAAGGATAGAAAAATACCAAAGCTTATACTTTCCTTAGAGCTACAAGTTTAATTAGTTTAGCCTCAAAAAGGGGTTTAAATACATAGCTTCTCAAGTTTTGACAGCTCAAGAGGAAATCAGCAAATGATCATAGACAAATATTCGAGATGCTTAAATCGTATATAACAATCAATTTCATCTTCTCGTTGATATGGTTCTGGATAGATACTTTATTATTTAACTAGGTTAACAAAATAAGTAGTTGAGGGCTATATTAACCTTATAGGTTTTCTAGTACAATTTTTCTCTTATTTAGTAGTGTCACTGCTAGTATTATCGATGATAGAGCCGGCAATTTTTGACACGACTCGCGAACTCGACACGACTCACCCACGAAATAGTCAGGTCTGGGTTGAGCTTATATGTGTTGGGTTGTAAACAGGTCGACCCCCGTTTAACCCATTTAAAAAAATAGGGTTGAATGGGTTAATTGGTAACCCGCGTAACACAAGTAAATAACTAAAATTATTAAGGTATGTACGTAATTATTTCTTATTTAATTATTTTGTAGGTTTATACTTTAAAATATTATTGAGATGATGTTTAAATTCATTTCATATTTTATTTTCCTATTTTTATCAATTTATAATAATATATTATTTAGTTTAATTTTGTATGTTTTTATTATTAATTATTCATTTTAGACTTAAAACAAGTTTTTATTTACCAAGAATTTATGATACATATTTTTGTTAGACTTTTTTGTTATTATTTAAAACTTTAAAATATTAGATTTGATGTATCACAATATTTATGATTATTGATATTATTTTTATTTTGTATTAGTTAATATTTTTACATTTTTTGTTAAAAAATAATGCTTAAATTGATTTAATTTTTTTGAGTCTAATTAGAATTTATAATATTAATAGGTGACATAAATATATGTTGATACTCGATATAATATCTCTGATTTTTTATATTATAAAATATAATATATATTATTTAATATATTTATACGGTTAAATGGGTCAACCCAGGTTGGGTTAGGGTTGTACTTTCTGACCTATTTAATAAATGGGTTGGGTCAGGGTCAATCTTACATGGGTCGGGTCGTAAACAGGTCGACCTGAATACGACACGACCCACCCGTTTGACAGCTCTAATCGATGATTGGTAAACATGCATGTGATAAGAAAGGTAAACAAGCAGCAGAATGTAAAAAATTAAATGAAATTTTGTGTGTTTTATTTTAATTGATGACACGTATAATAACATAATAAAAATGTGACAGGTGAATTAAGTTGTATTATATATATCGATAACAAGTTGTATTATATTGAGTGAGAGGTTTACGAAATCTTGGTATAAGTGCTTATCCTTTGATAATCTGAATAACATTAATATATTCTGAATGATATTTTTTAAATGCTCTCTAACTGCCAGTTGGGCTTGGCTTCTTCAAATTTTACAAGAAAGGTCGTGATGCTTTCTTAACTTGTGTGTATTGTTTTGCTCATAGACTAATAAAGAGTACCACAATCCTCAGCTTCTTATTTGTTTGCTGTCTCATCAATAACTAATTAGTAAACCTGCATAAAATTAGAACATACATTTTCCTCGAGACCTTTTGTGCTATAATTAATTAAGTGGCATAATCCGTACAAAGATTCCATTAGAAAAACAATATTGAAATGCTCTAACCTCCTTTCTCTTCCTCTCCTTTTATTCTTAACAAGAGTACCTCAAAACCACTTATTTCGCACCTTCAATATGATAAAATTTTGGAGCAAGTTTTAAATTTATTGTTATTGCTCCAATAATTTTTTGTTTTTATAATACTCTTAATTGTTTATTTATTAGAGAATATAATCAATAGATGCACTGCACTAACACGTGTTTTGCTCCAAAGTACTGGTGGATATTTTCTAGAAACAAGCACTACAATAAGCAGGGGATAAACTGTGAAATTGAGAAATATATTCTATTGAAGAGTCAAGTCCAATTATTCTCATCGAGACCCCTGAAATTAATTAATTATTTAACTTGTTGCTTTAACAAAGTGTTTAGATGCTTGTCACATCTTTGAAGAAATTAATTCCAAAAGATTGAGTCAAAATCCCTTCTTCACAATTGTGATTAGGGTTTCTAATGGTTAATTAGACCTTTAATTTTCACCCAACCCTTTTTCTTTTTGCATGCTTCTAAGAGCACCGCCTCTTTTGGGACATTCAATTCTTGGGACATTAAATAAAGCTCTAGTGTGTATGTAAAAATAGTATATGTGTGGGGACAAGACGCGAGAGAGAGAGAGAGAGAGAAGAGTAATTAATAAAGAAAAAGAAAGGTGGGAATTAGGAGGAAGAGAACAGGACATAATTGTCATTTCATAAATCCACAAGGCAAAACTTTAGTGAAAGAATCAAGCAAACACAGTACCGCATCCTTCTAAATTGTATATTTAAACCGGCCTTCACTCTCTCTTCTCATAGAAGACAAAAAAAAAAAAAAAACCACTACTAGCTGCATTAATCAAGAACAAAATGGCTTCGAATTTCTTGAGAAGTTATCTCCGATCTCTATCCCAAACACCAAAAAGGCTAGGGAAGAGAATGCTAGCAACATGGACACCTGACGAAGAACTAAACCAAGTGAGACAGAGGTCAGGAGCAGATATGAAGAGGAAGTTGAAGTGGTATGATTTGATAGCACTTGGTGTTGGAGGAATGCTCGGTGTTGGAGTATTTGTGACAACTGGGAAAGTAGCTCATAATACATCTGGTCCTTCTGTCTTCATATCTTATATAATAGCTGGAATAACAGCCCTTCTTTCTTCTTTGTGTTACACTGAATTCTCTGTTCAAATTCCTGTTGCTGGTGGTGCCTTCAGTTATCTAAGATTGACCTTTGGTATTTATCCATATTCCACCAATTAAAACTCCTTTAAATTACAATCCAATATGACTCTACAGTTTGGGCCTTAAATAGATGGACTTGATAATATTGTGCTATATCTACATGTACAATATCTACCTGACTCTTGTCAGTCAATACATTGTGTTCAATAATATTTGTTTACTTTGATTGGTGTAGGAGAGTTTGTGGGGTATTTTGCTGGAGCAAATATACTGATGGAGTATGTATTATCAAACGCTGTTGTGGCTAGAAGTTTTACTCAATATACGGGTGTTGCTTTTGGACAAAGTAATTCAAGCGAATGGAGATTGAAAGTGGATGGTTTGGCCAAGGGCTATAACATGTTGGATTTCCCTGCTGTTGCAATTGTACTTGTTCTCACTCTATGCCTATGTCACAGGTTCATCTCTTTATCTCTAGAAAAACACCTGTATGACTATATGTAACACTTTGCATGCTAAAAATCGTTTCAAATTTAAGAAAAGTTAATTACATTATTTGGTGTAATTAATTCTTTTAACACTTAAAGTGATGGCATGTGACTGTTACCTGTAAAACTTTGTCATATCTCTAGCTAATATATCATTGATCGATCAGTGTTCATTTTTCTTTTTCTTTTTCTTCTTTTACTTGTACTCATCATCTTAATGTAGAATTAATGCATATATGATTCAAAGTAAGATGTGTTCTTTCGGTGGATATTGTTTCTTTTTCATTTTGGGATATCTTATTGTTGCAGTACAAAGCAGAGCTCCATGTTGAATCTTATAATGACAGTATTCCATGTAGTTTTCTTTGGATTCATCATAATTTCTGGTTTCTACAAAGGGAGTGTGAAGAACTTGGTAGTGCCTGATGGACTTGACCCTAAAGGACTTAGAGGCATTTTTAATGGAGCAGCTGTGGTCTATTTCAGTTATATTGGATATGACTCTGCTTCGACCTTAGCTGAAGAAATCCAAAACCCTTCAAAGAGCCTCCCAATTGGCATAGCTGGTTCTGTTATCATTACCTCTGTGCTTTATTGCCTTATTGCCTTATCTTTGTGTGTTATGGTTCCTTACAATAAGGTCAGTAATAAATATTCAGCTAAAATTTTAACTTAAACATACACAATATGAATATATATCATGTAATAATGAATAATAATTCTCAAACACAAATTACAATCTCACAATTCTGAAATTAATTTATCATTTGAGTATAGATATCAGAAGAAGATGCAGCATTTTCAGTGGCATTTAAAAATATTGGATGGGGATGGGCAAGCAAAGTAGTTGGAGCAGGTGCAAGCTTGGGAATAGTTGCATCTTTATTGGTTGCAATGTTAGGACAAGCCAGGTATCTTTGTGTACTTGGAAGGGCTAGGCTAGTGCCTTCCTGGTTAGCCAAGGTGCATCCTTCACATGGCACCCCATTGAATGCTACACTTTTCCTAGGTAACTAATTCATTTCTTACTCACTTGTTAATTTTATTTTTTATTTTGGAGGGCAGGTGATCGAGCAATTTCACTAACTTTTCACAATGGATAATTTAGATTCAATGAGTTTTTTGTGACAGTTTAGTCCATCAATTTTAAAAAAGTGATAAGTTGATAACACAAGTCGAAATGGTCAATTTTTATATTTTTCTTCATTTTTTCTATATTTTAAAATTTTTATTTAAGAAAGTACTTCAACAATTATTCATATCAAAATTTTATTTTTCAAATACAATTGAAAAATAAAAAGTAATTTTTTTTATAAAAAAAATTGACCATTTAAATTAAACTATCATTTTTTTTTAAACTAATAGACTAAATTGTCACAAAATGAAAGCTACTGAACTTAATTATTCTAACTATAATAGCTAGTTAACTTTTCGATATTTGTCTCTTTCTTTTAAGTCACTATTATGCCATGAGATTCTCAACTTTACAATTGGTCCTAAATTTTGTGGTTGCTTAACTTTTTCTTTAAATATTATATTCATTATTTTTTTAAAAAAATAATACATTTAATCTAATTTAAAAGTTAAAGAAAAAATAATAAAAATTAAAAAAAAAAAATTAACACGCTAATTCTAACTAGTGAAATTTAGTTTAATTTTTAAATTTAGACTAATTATAATTAATTTGAAAAGATAGAGGATGTAATACAACTTGAAAAAAAAAGTTGGACTAAAGTGTATAATCTTTTGTGTACAGACGCATATGCATGCGCTTCTCATTCTATAAGTTAAAGTCCCTTTTTAGTTTTTTGTATTATTTTCCTTAATTAGTTGACCTTTTCTTTCTTTTCTTTTTTTATATAGTAAAAAAAATTATAGGAAGACACGTCTTAATTAAAAAATTATGAGGAGGATAATATGTAGAAAAATTATGTGTAACATATTAAATAAGTTTTGTAATTATAAAAAGAAGTCTTTGATATTCATGAAATTTATACATATAAGTCTAATGATAAATAAAGTTCAATTTTCCTGGTTGAATTAACTGTACTTACGTATTTATAATTGTTCTCTCAGTCTGTAAATTGTAGATAAAATATTTGATTAAAACCAAATTCAGCACCGGCCGTTTTCATCGTTACGGCTTAATTTTGTTGGCATTGTTCATTTTTGTGATGAAAAGCAAAAAAAAAAAAAAAAAAGGGAACCAAATAATTAATTACAAAATTTTGAGATTATAATAACTACCAGCACATATAAAATCACACAAAAAGAGTGATTATAAATAATAATAATAATAATAAAACCGATAAATAACCTGTCTTTTTCCAATGTTGTAGGAGTTTTGACAGCATCAATTGCACTATTCACCGAGCTTGAGATAGTGCTTGACATGATATCGATAGGCACACTCTTGGTGTTCTACCTCGTGGCCAATGCCCTAGTTTATCGTCGATACGTGATCATTAGCAAGAACCCTCCCACCCAAGTCCTTTTGTTTCTCTTCTTTCTTTCATTTAGTGCCATTGGTTTCTCTTTCTGGTGGAAGTTCAAGCAACAATTGTGGGGTTTATCTCTATTTGGTGGCTCAATTATCTTTATTATTGCCTTCTTTAACTACACATTGCCTTGCCTAAGTAATTCTAATGGATGGTCAATGCCTTTAATGCCATGGCCTCCTGCATTATCAATCTTCCTAAACGTTTTCCTCATGACAACACTAAAGGTAGTTGCATTCCAAAGGTTCGGTTTGTGGACATGTTTGATAACTTTGTTCTATTTGCTTTATGGGGTTCACTCAACTTATGAGGCAGAAGAAGTGGACTTACCTGAAGTGAATTTGAATTCGTCGATATTGCAACAAAATAAGATAAATATTATTCAATTACTTTGAAAGAAAATTACTTGTATTTTATTTATTGAGTTTTAATATTAAAAACAGAAAACAAATTCTCAACAAATATATAGATAGATATTATCTCTATAAACTACTTATACTTCGTTACAAAAATATTTTAGTTGTGTGACACTCTATACAAATAATTTTTTTTTTTTTATAATTTAATATTATTATTTTAAAATATTAAATAATTTTTATTAATACATGTTTTAAAAATATACTTGTAATAAAAGTATGAAAATGTCACTATAAATATATCAACAATTTGTGTATTTCGTTGAATTCTAAAGCATACAATCATGTTCAAATTTTATACGCACTTTCTTAAACTTAAAAAATTTAATTAATTAAAATCATATGAAATTAGTATTAAATAAAACAGAGAGACGAGTGAAACTTTGTAATAAATTTTTTAACATGATAATATAAATTATTATAATATTTTAATAAGGAAATAAAAACATGCATGCAACGAGGAGTTTTAGGTAACGTAATAAACACAAACCAGGAAAAACATCAAACCATAACGAATTTTGATAGATGTAATCAATAATTTTCTTCTACACGCATGTTCTATTTTCCATTTTCAAACGAATCTGCTTCATATATAATTATTTTTATTAATCTTGAGTAGTTCTTGGCTTCTTGCTTATATAAGCAACTAATCAAAGGTCTATTTTATATATATATATATAAATAAATTTAAAGGTCTATTTGCGAAAAAATTATAAGAAATCAGGCACCGGTCTTTCATAAGAGTAGACGTAGGTCGGTCTGCTATTAAGTCATTTTGCAAACCAACCTTATTTTAGCGGTTTTAAAAAATTCAAAACCTTAACCGACCTAAAACTCCTAAAAAACTAATCTTTAAGTCGACCTATAATGTCGGTTTGAAGGAGGTTGGTTTGGCGATTTTGGACCTATAATTTTATTTAAAATTTATTATCATAATAAAAAATATAATAAAAAATACAAATAATATTTTTCCCTTACAAACATTTTTTTTAAAGCTAGAGCATACAGATGTGTTACTATCGGTTATAAGAACTACTATCTTTGCTCATATATAATGCTTGATAAATTTAAACCTATCAATATGTGACATATGAAAATGATATCTCATTATTGACACTTCATATTTGATACTCCACTACTCACCCTCATAAATTTAAAATCATGATTTCACACGCTAAATATTTGTTTATGACTTTTACATTGTATATTTGTATAATATTAATTAATATTTCATTTTATTTATTTTTTATAATATTTGTTATATAATATTTAAAAAATATATTAATATATAAAAGTATAGGTCGGTTCGGTTTTGTCGGTTTTTATTTTTGAAAGACCTACAATCGAACCGATAAGGTAAATTTTGTAATATTTTAGACCTATCGGACCAACCAACCTTCAAAAATAAAAAATAAAAAAAAAATAGACTTAATTTTAACCTAAATTTGGATTGGTTGGTCGATTTAAAAAAAAAAAAAAAAAAACCCCACTCCTAATCTTCAACATGTGAATCAAAATCTACCAAATAGAAGTCAAACTCGGCAAACTAAATCAACAAAATAATTAAATTCTAATTAGGATAAATAATGTTTTCAAATTCACCTACTCTACCAAAATCCAGATAGATATAAAACCAATGATGGATTATAATTTACAAGTTCCAAATTATACCAACCTCGCCATATATTTTGAGCCGCAAGCCTCCCGATTCCCTAAAAAAACCCATTTATCAACACTAGCACGGACCATTAGTCCCAGTACACATAGCCTTACAAGCCCTGCAACATTCCTTAGAAGAATTGCACTTAAAATTTGTGTCGCACTTCACAGCAGGTCCCCAAAGCTCTAAAAACAACCTTTGATACCCAAATTGAACAATAGTTATAATTGAATAATATAAAATTGTACTTATATTCTCAATTCCTCAACAACTACTCTCTCCTGCATTCCCCAATTGAACAATAGTGTTGATTGAATAATATAAAATTAGGAGTCAAATTGACATCTGAAAACTAGAATCTTCGTTCTTGTTATCAACGGTGTCCACGATTTCAGAGTAAATTCTTGTATATAATATGTTGTATTCTCCTTATAAATCTAGGTCGTTGATGTTGTCTACATGTATAATATTAATTCTTATTTATTAAAAATTGATGATCGAAATTTATCCGTTTCACTACGTAGAGCCAAAAATGGCAAAGGGATCAGAACATAATATACAAACGGCGTCGTGTAAGCACCTACACTTTTTCTCTTTTGGGCAAAAGTACATTGTTTTGTTTACGTTAAAAGTGCATAAACTTTTTTTTAATTATTGGAAAGAGTGCATAAACTTTAACTAGTTTAAAGGTGTTATTGATATTGTTCAAAAAATTTGGGTTACAATATTATTTTCTCTAAACTTTTTTAAGTACAACAATTAGTAGATAGAATATATATTATAACTTGTAGAAATTTTTAAAATTTTGATTGGTTTTTAACTTCCACTCTTTATAAGATCCATCCATTACTGCCTCGTTACTTAATAAAACATAAATTTTAGGAATGAGATTAGTTTAAAAAAATTATGATGGTTAAATGTTAATAAGTCTTCAATGGATCTTACAGCGAACCTTTCAATAAAAAGTGTGAATAAAAATGGAATAAAAAAAAACAAATTTGTGCAAAAATAGTTGATGTATTTTTAAGTGACGATCAGACAGCATTCAGGTAGTCGGCACTGATATCAACCTCAGATTCTATATCGGTCTCATGAGCATCCTCTGATGTGCCAGCTCCGCCTTCGCCACTACACTTGGCTCCTTCCCCTGGTGTTTTTGCCTCCTGTATGATGTGCATAATTTCTTCAATGCTTTGTGTTGGTTGGTCAACTTCTGATCCTCCATAGTTCGTTTTCTCAATTTCAATTAACTCCCTTGGCATATTCTTCAGAAACCAAGGGTGCTGCTTTATTTCAGGGATAGTAATTCTCTACATGAGAAATCAATTCAGAAAATGTCACTCTACATATTATCTAGTAAAGAGGGTTTGTTTAGAGACCATACAAATGACAAAACAATGGATCATTGTAAATTTTGACGGTAGAAAAATAACCATTAACAATTTGATCATCTTTTTTTCCTGAGGTGACATAAAATAACTAAAGAAAATTTATATGAAGAGACTATTCGAAGCAAAACTGAAAATATGGAAAGGTACCTTGGCAGGATTGGCAACAAATATACGAGAAAGTAGGTGTCTACAGTCTGCAGAGACACGTACGTAGTCTGGTATAGAATATTGAACACTCATAATTCTCTGTTTCAAAAGTCACTTTTAATTAGTTGTGGAGCAATGAACAACAACATTATATACAAGTTCATATCAGAGCCTTACCCCAATTGTCTTTCGAAAATTTCTGGGATCTTCTGGATCCTCAAAGGGATATGCTCCTACTAACATCACATATAATGTGACACCACATGACCAAACATCTGCAATCTACAATCTCACCCAACTTAGCAAGCATTTTTGCAGTAGGTCGATCGTTTTTCGTCTTCTTTTGGTTAGAAACAAGTATGATGCATGCAACAGAATAGATACCTTTCCATCGTATTCTTTACGAGACAGAACCTCAGGGGCAATGTATGCAGGTGTTCCAACTGTTGATTTGGGTTGTGAGTGCAACAAAGCAGACTGTGTAACATGTGTTGTTCCGAGTTATTACATGAGTTAAAATGGGAAAATGTAAACAGATTTGTAAGAAAGTCCAAAAAAACTAACAACAATGCTCTAAATCACAATTAAAAAAGAACAAATCATTAACCTTGGAGTAACCAAAGTCACAGATCTTCAGTCGAGGTGTGTGACTTCCATCCAAAAGAGTATTTTCTAATTTGAGATCTCTGTGACAGATTTGCTGCAGGAAATACTTTGATTAGGACAAAGAGAGTTGGAATCACAAGTATAAAAAGACAAGCATACCATGGAATGACAATAACTAACTCCAGATATTAGCTGCTGGAAGAAAAATCTTGCCTGTCATTATAAAGATACGTTATCAATCAAAACTACACAACTTCAATGAATCTCAATTTGCATATAAAACAAGAAAATATATCATATCAAGTAGGAAATAAAACAAAACAAACTTACCTCATCTTCACTAAATCTACCAGCAGTGCATATCCTCTCAAATAGTTCACCTCCAGCTGCATATTCCATAACAATAGCTAAATGTGTTGGGGTCAACAGGACCTGCAGCAAAATTGATTATTTCAAGTGCTAACCTCTGTTAATTTACAGCTCAAGACTGCTATTATTATTTGAATTTATTTGGTTCTAGTTCTGGTTCTGGCGTCACCATTGTGCTTAAAATAAAATATTTTGAAAAAGGCATAACAAATACATGGAAAACTAAACTCTTACCTCCTTGAATCTGACAATATTTGGATGCCTCAAAGATCTATGATTTATAATTTCTCTCTGAACATTCTCATCAATCTGAAACCAAAATATAAATTATATTCCAAACCAGTCGTAATATAAACTACGTTAGAAAAGGGATAACTATTGAAGCAAAGAGCAACCAAAAGCAAATTGGTTCAGTCAAATGCAAATTTAATCTAACAACTGAAACTGTTCAAAGTTGACGAGTTAGATAGCTACTTAGTAGAGTGATTCAATAATAGAGTCTTTCTTCAAAATTCACTAATCAACTTTTGGGATCCACCGTAAGTCTTCAAAACACACACAATATGAATTCATCTACTAGAAATTTCTAACGGGTAAAGTTTAATCTCTAGAGTTTTGAGGATAAAAATGAACAGAGAATCAACAAGTCCTCGATCACAAACTTGTCTTTATAATACCCTATCCAAAATGACAGCAATCTATGAGTTGCTACTCAAGGAATATATAGGAATAATAAGAAACATAGACAATCAGAATCAGAATCAGAATCGTCAAAATTGCAGAAAAAGTATAACTTTTCAAGATCCATAAAGAAAATCTTCGTAATAATGCTACATAGTTTTCAACTTTCAAGTATAATATAATGAAATTAACCTTCTTTCCCCTTTCGATGTATTTGACTGCAACAAGTTCCTTAGTCTTCTTATCTTTGACCAGCCTTGCCACTGCAAAGTTCCCTGAACCAAGCTCCTTCAGCGGCTCATACCTCTCCTCCATTAAAATCCCTTCAATAACCCACCAACAAGCTGATACTCAACAATTATACGGGGCAGGAAAATATATATATAAGGAAAATCAAAAGCTTCAGAAATAGAGAAAGAGGGTAACCCACAACAGAAGGAATCGAAAAGAGAGAAGAAAAATGTTAAAACAAGAAAATATCGCACGGGTCAAATGACAGAAATTGCTGCAAAACAAAAACTCAAAGAAGCCTTCATGAAAATAAAATCCTAGTCGCTGTTTACAGTAAAAGATCAGAACGATTGTAAGAAATCAAAGGTAAGAATATATGATCCAATTAATAAATAATTAGAAGACACGTATGCCTAAACTATAATAGGGTCCCTTACAAGTGTCGTACATAAAGATGACAGCGACCCTCACAGTACAAAGACCTTTGGTCTTACGTGATCGAACACGCGGTGGGCAAACGGAATGAGAAGTCTCTATTCGAATGTAGAAGATAAAATTGTTTGGAAAATTACCAAAAAGCACCCCCTAAAAATTATAATAATAAAAATAGCACCCCTGTGTTCAATTAAAATTGAACGTTTAATATTGAACGTTCAATATTCAATTTGAACGTAAAATATTGAACGTTCAATATTAAATAGGTCTAATTGTCGTCATTCAATTCTAATTGAACGTATAATATTGAACGTTCAATATTGAACGAGTCTAAATTATCGTCGTTCAATTTTAATTGAACACAGAGATGCTAGTTTTATTATTATAAATTTTAGGGGGTGTTAGTTTTGTTATTTTCCCAAATTGTTTCCTTTTGATTTTATATATATATATATATATATATATATATACATTTTAGAAAAAAGTTAATCGTACATAATTGTCCCATTCTTAAAAAAGTTGGTGGAATTTTATAATATAATACAATTTTAATTGTAACACTTAAAAAGGTGGTTGTGAAAAAAAGTAGTTTTTGCTTAAAAAAATGTAGTATTTTTAAAGCATTTATGTTAAAAGTAATTTTATAAAAAAGTAGTTATGTCTTTGGAAAAAAAAAAAAAACATTAAAGAAATTTGTTATTATATAAATTTTCTTTAGCAAGTTAAAATTTGATATTTAAATTTTAATTATGAGTGCATGACAATATGAAATATTTTGTATTAAAAAAATCTTAAAATTATTTATGATATTGTGATAAAAATAAATATTTATTATATATATGTGTGGGTATATAAATATTATTTGAAAGAATAAATGTGGTAAAATAATTATAAAAATAAAAATAATTAATGTATATTACTATAAAAAAAATTAATGAAATAAGCAGATGATATTACTTTTTCAAAAGTAATTATAGCTGGCTATTAATACATTTAAATATATGTATTGATTTAAATATATGAAAAAAAGCAAACATTATACTATCTTTTTTTAAAATTTTATTTATGACAAAAAATAAATATATATATAAACACTTTCAAATAATTAAAAAATACTTTTTTAAGATAAGATGTTTACTTATAATAATACTTTCAAATAATTAAATGTAGTATTACTTCTAAAAGCATTTTAATTTTTATCGTCACGAAATAAATTATTTTTGTTCTTAAAAGAGCTATCAAATAAGCATTTAAATTAGTCTAAATTTCAAATAATGTATGTACTGTTATTTAAATAAATAATGATATGCATTATATCCCATAATAAGTCAAAATACGCAAATACTATCAAATAATAAATGCAACACTAATGTTAATAAAAAAGTAAAAAAAACACACGAATGTTAATAATATATATTCTACAACTATATACGCCTAAAAACAACAGACTCATGGTAAATATGATTTTTCTTTAAATTTAGCCGTCTTCTATAACATAAAAACAAATTTATAATATTGCAATATTCATGATATTTTATTGAAGCAATATTAATAATTTTTTTTTCAAGCAATTTCATATAGAAATGTTGAAAAAAAAAAAATCATATAAAAATGCACTAAAAAAACGTTTCTGGGTCCCATAACAGTAATTCTTGATTTTCTTTACCAAAAAAATTAAAAAAAATAAGTAACTATTTCATAAAGCATTAAAAGAGAGTATAAAAAGTTAAAAATAGCCTACATTTTTTATTTTTATAATTAAAATAAATAATACTACATTATTATTGACCATAATTAACAAATCAACATTGATTTAAACCAATAAATCAACATTAGTTCGGTATCAATCCACATATTGTTATTTTAAACAAAGAAAAAAAAACTCAAACCTACCATTTCCACATTCCCCATTTTTCCCCTTCATCCATTCTTGTCACGCAGCTCGACCTCTAACCACAGGTACCGCACCTATCCTGATCACTACCTATACACAATCATCCTTCATCTCTCTACAATTTATGTTTGCATTTGTTGTACCAATCTTCTTACCTGTTCTCTTGAAGGCTGGGTTGCGACAGGAGGGAACAAAATTCTTCCATAGTTACTCGAAGTTATTATTTTATTTATAAACTTAAGTGGCTGATAAACTAAGAAAGATGCAGAGAATGGAAAAAAATAAAGAAGATATAAGTGTAAGAATGTATTTCATAATATGGATAAAAGGA
Organism: Elaeagnus macrophylla; assembly: GCA_029378325.1. Taxonomy (NCBI): domain Eukaryota; kingdom Viridiplantae; phylum Streptophyta; class Magnoliopsida; order Rosales; family Elaeagnaceae; genus Elaeagnus; species Elaeagnus macrophylla. Next base: position 24,673,853 of record CM055646.1, on the reverse strand, counting down.
AAATACACGGGTATATGTAGTGTCAACAATATAAGAGTTTGTTACGACACCTATACAACAGTCCAACAAACTCAGTAACAAACATTACTTAACACTCCCCCATAAGCTCAAGATCTACGTAAAACACTAAGCTTAGTTTTATGATCAACAAATCCACTATTTGGCAAAGGTTTTGTCAAGATATTTGCTATCTGCTCTTGACTAGGAGTATATTCAACATCTATTGTACCAGCAATCACTCTCTCCCTTATAAAGTGAAAATCAATTTCAACATGCTTCATTCTTGAATGTAGTACAAGGTGTTTAGCAAGATATCTTGTACTAACACTATCACAAAAAATTAATGGTGAATGGTTGTTTTGAATTTGCAACTCAGTGAACACTTTTTGTATCCACATTGCTTCTGCCACAGTGTGAGCCAAAGCTTTAAAGTCAGCTTCTGTAGAAAAACGAAATACAACAGTATGTTTCTTGGAGTCCCACGAGACAAGAGATGCTCCCATATAGATGCAAAATCTACATGTTGATCTTCTATCGTTAGGACAAGACGCCAAATTGGTATCAGTATATCCAGTGATATCTAGCACATCAGATTTATACAACATCAACTCATGATCTGAAGTGCCTTTCAAGTACCTTAAAAGACACTTGGCAGCAACCCAATGCACATTAGTGGGTTGATGAAGGAATTGACACAATTTATTAACAGAAAAAAATATCTCTGGTCTAGTCAAAGTACAATATTGCAGTGCTCCAATTACTGATCTATATTGAGTAGCATTAGCCAACTCAACTCTATCATTCTTTGAAAGAATTTTTCCAGTTGCCATTGGGGTTGAGACATGTTTTGATTCATTTAACTACAGTTTATCAAGAAGATCCTTGATGTACTTGGACTGACATAAATGCAAACCATCAACAGTATGAGTGACCTCTATACCCAAGAAATATACAAGTGTAACTAGCTCTTTGAGAGAGAATGCAAAATTCAGTTTGCCAATGATGTCTTTGATTCAGCTCTGTATTGTTTCCAATTACAAGAATATCATCCACATATATTAAGAAAATAACAGTATCACCATTCATATCATATAACATCATAGAAGCATCAGAATTTGACCCCTTGAATCCCATATTTTGAAGACAATCACTAAGCTTGAGATATCAAGTCCTAGGAGCTTGTTTTAAGCCATAAATAGCCTTTTTTAATTTGTACATATGAGTAGGAAAATCTTCACTAATAAAGTGTTTAGGCTGAGTCATATACACTTTCTCTTTTATATCACCATTCAAAAAGGCTGTATTAACATCTAATTGTTGAATAGTCTAACTTTTGGATACTGCAAGAGTCAAAACAATTCTAATTGTTGCTGGTTTAACCACTAGACTAAAAGTCTCAATGTAGTAAGAGTTCTATGAACTAGAAGTTTTGCACGAAAAACCCATTTATTTATGATGACTTTCCCATGCTTAGGAAAAGGAATAAGCTCCCATATCCCATTTTTAATCAATGAATCAAACTCAGACTACATAGCAGTCCTCCATTCTAGTATAGAAAATGCTTCTTTAACTGAGGTTGGCTCAGGTAAAATAATAGATGAAACATACACTTTAGGCTTAAAAATACCATGCTTAGACCTGGTAGACATGTGATGTGTATTAGTGGGATTAGGATGCTTGTGTAAAGCAGGAGAAGAAATCGGTAAATCAATTTGTAATTCAACACCATCAAAATTGAACACCTTATTAGAAGGCAAAGAATGTGAGGTATGGAATGAAGAAGATGAAGAAATGGACTGAGAAGCACAGTCATTAGATGGTGGTGGTAATAAAGGTGAGTTAAAAGAACCAAAATAATAGGACTAGTAGGCACCATTCTAGTAGAACTAGATGAGTAACTAGATGAAGGAGAAAGAACATGTTCAACGGGCATTTGTACAGAAAAGGGTGGGGTTGAATGGGTAATAGAACCTATAAGACTATTATCAATTTGGGCAGGCTAAGAAGCAGGCCTAGACAAAGAGATTGATAATGACAAGTCACTAGTACCAACAGGTATATGGGAGATAGGAACTGATGGACAAAAATTTGTATTACCAATGGGTTGATGACCCACTGGACAATAAGATGTGTTAACATTAAGTTAGCATAAAAATTGTGAGACAGTAGGATCAGATAAAGATGTGGACAAGTCAAAAGAGCAAGAAAGTAAAGAAAATTTGTTCTAATCAAATATGACATGGGGAGAAATATACACTTTTTTAGACGTGAGTTCTAGACACCAAAACCCTTCGTATTGAGCTGCATAACCCAAAAGTACAAGAGGTAATGAGCATGGTTCCAATTTATGATGATTAAAAGGTCTCAAATAAGGAAAATATAGACAACCATATATTTTGAGATGGTTATAGTCTGGTTTCTTTTGAAATAGCACTTCATAAGGACTGAGATTATTTAAAAATTTTGTAGGCATTCTATTGATGAGATACACTACAGATTTGAAACCACGGTCCCAAAATTTCAAAGGCATGCTAGCTCTCAGCATCATTATTAAACCAGTTTCAACCACATGTCTATTTCTTTTTTCCACTACCCCATTCTGATTAGGTGTATAAAGACATGAAATCCTTCTAGTATATCCACCTTGAAAGAGGTAAGTCTCAAGACTTTTAAACTCAGTACCACCATCATTATGTAACTGTTTAATCTTGGTATTAAATTGTCGTTCAACTAATGCATCAAAATGTAAAAATATTGAAGTTGTTTGTGACTTGTTGTGTAACACATATATCCACATAAAATGCGAGCAATCATCAACAAATAAAAGAAAATATTTCATACCAAGAGTTGATGAAACACATGAAGGATCTCAAAGATCAACATGAACAATCTCAAAGGGAATGGTTGACATGCTATGTACATGCTTCATAGGTAATCTATGTAACTTGCCAAGTTGACAAGCACTACACACTTCTAAAGTATTAGAATGCTTTAGAGTTTTATTCATACTAGTAGCTACTACTTGAACAGTAGAGAGATGTGTATGACCAAGTCTTTCATGAAGTAGGACTGCACTTATCTCAGCATGATTACACAGCACACCTCTATCCATACCCCCCTCCGTGGCTTGTTGTACTTCACTTGGACTACAAATCTTGTAAAGACCATTTTCAACAGCCCCCATTAATAATTTTCCTAGTCACAATGTCCTTTACAAGAAAGTAGTTAGAATAGAATTCAACACTCACATGATTATCTTCACAAAGTTTCCGTACTAAAACAATATTTTTCTCAAGTTGTGGTGCACATAAAAGATTCTTTAAAATTAATTCATGTGAACCATGAGATAAATACGTAGAACCTAGATGAGTGATAAGGATAACTGATCCATTACCTAACATCACCGAGGCATCATCGGAATAAGCACTAAAGTGTTGAAGTTTATCTTTATTGAAGGTGAGATGATGAGTAGCCTTTGTATCCATGTACCATTGTGGATCAAATGAGGATAATATGGTAAGAGGTGTTAGAAAAACTCTTGGTGAACATCTTTAGACATAGAATTTTCTTGAAGAAATACTGTAAAACCATATTCTTGTTCATTGAAGGTATCTTCGGTTTGCACTTGTGAGAAATGAGCTTGATGCTCCTTTGATGAATCAGATCCTGTTTGTTTAGGATTGCTATTGGTAGATCCATTGTTCTTGAATTGAGTATATCTGAAATAACATTTTGAAGCACTATGCCCCATTTTCTTGCAGATTTGGCATTCAACCTGACTGAATTTTGAATGAGAACCTTTGCCTTTGCTTTGATTATTTCCAGAAGTTGAGTTTACAACACTAGTTGAAGAATATGATGGCTGTGAACCACGAAAATTCTGAGAAGAATTGAAGGATACAGTTCTTGTATAATTTGCTTGAATAACATCTGAATCAGGCATATTCATATGAACAAGTTGCCTTTCATGTGTTCTCATTCGAGTAAACACTTCATCTAAGCCAAGAACTCGTTTCTTGTTAGTGATTGTAGTAATAACGATGTGTAGTTTGAGTCCTGATTTCCAACAACATACAAAAGTTCTCTATCACTCAAACATTCACCAGCTGCCAAGAGCAAGTCAATTAGATCTTTGCACTTATTAATGCATTGCTCCATTGTAAGAGAACCTTTTCTTAAGGATTGTAACTGCCAACGTAGTTCTAATAAACAGGACTAAGAATCATCATTGAAAGATTTCTCCAAAGCAATCAAATACTCAATTGCTGTATTTTTTCTAATCAAATACTTCAAGAAACTAAGTGTAACACATGGATAAATCCAATTTTTGACAGCTGAATCTTGTTTATCCCAAACCTGATACTCCAAAATTTCTTCAAAAATCTTACGATCTTGAAGCTGACCACTCACAGTCTTCATAGTTACAGTTTTCTTAATAATCTTTGGAGGAGATTGTGCAGTTCCATCAATGTGCTTTTGCAAGCCATACACAATAATGACATGTTTTAGTTGTTCCTTCTAGATGAGATAATCTCATCTAATTTTACAAAAAAATTAGGATTTATTGGCAAGATTGGTAGGGAATTAGGAGACACAATCAAAGAAGAAGAAATCGTGTTATTGTTTGTATTAGTTGTGTTATTGTTTGATGGCAAGGTCACCAACGACAATTGATCTTGAACATGAGTATGAGGATTACCTTCCATGACAGGCAATCGATTTGTAAAACTTTCATTCATATCCATGAACAATAGAGCTATAATACCATGATAAACTAAAAAAGATGCATAGAATGGAAATAAATAGAAAAGATAAAAGTGTAAGAATGTATTTTATAATATAGATAAAAGGAAAATACACGGGTATATATAGTATCAACAATATAAGAGTTTGTTATGACACCTATACAACAGTCTAACAAACTCAGTAACAAACATTATTTAACAGTAGCATAATTAAAAAAATTGAAAAACAAAATTATAACCGGTTGTAATAAAAGCAATGTTGGAATGTTGATACTCTCACTTGGTATTCTTTCTCATTTTCAATTTTGTAATATGTAATTATGAAACTATTTCTAATTTTAATATTTTTCTTTCTTTTATATTAATTATTATTTAAATTTTAAATAAATTAATATTTTCATTTCTTAAAAATCCTTAAAATACTTCAATAGACCACCTTGCTAATTTAATTAATTTATAATGCCCTTGGTCCCAAAAGATATTAGAATGCCTATCCTTTTTTTTTTTCCCCTCCAAAACTATAGTCGTTGCCGTCTCACATATTTTAGCTTCCAGGGCAATGACAAATGTTTGATGTGTATGTTAGTCAAATAAAAGAAAAACAGTTCTTTTAATTCTAATTGCAACTATAAGTAAAAAATAAATACAAGATAAGAATAAATTTTTTTTTTTTTTTATAACAAAGAATAAACTTCTTATTTCAAATAAAAAGGGATACAAATTTTGGCTATGTGCGTCATGATATTATTATATTTTGTTAAACGTTCGATGAAGCTTTCAAAGCTACGTGAAAATAAACATTAGAAATTGATTAATTTAAGAAGTTTCTCAGGCAAAGAAAAAGTCATAATTATCCTCTTTCCTCCCATTTTTTTTTATAGATAATTATTCAAGAAGTTTAACTTTTAAATCTTAAATAAACATATTTTTTTACGTCACAAAAAATATATATATATCACACAATAAAATTAAAAATAAAATTTTATATATAAAAAATTATATCATCAAATTAAACCTTTTATATTTTAGGCTTCGTTTAAGCATATTGCATATTTAAATTAATTCAATTTTAAATTAAAACTTGAATCAACAAAATTGAATCAAATTAATTAAAATTATAAAACTAAGCCAAATCAACAAAAAAAAATTTGGGTTGGTTGTGATCGGATGGTTCGGTTTCTGAAATTTTTATTTTTCTCTTTAGATTGTGGCAACAAATTTTAATTCCTTCATTGCAAATAAATTTAATTTTATAAACTTTAAGCTCAACAATTTATATTATATGTACGATATCATAATTGATAATGTTTAAAATAGAAACTTAACTTTTAAAGTAACATAGGGTACAAAACGCACATATTAATTTAAATATATCTATCTAGATCATACAAGTATAATTATAAGAAAAAAAAGATATAATATTGTAAGTGATTAAGAATATATGTTTGGGCTTTTAATTTTAAATAAATAAAAGATGAATAATGTCACAATAAATAAATAAATAAATAAATAAGATACAAATAAATTAAATATAATAAATATATAAGTTAGTTCAATTTTAATTAATTTTTAATTTTTAAAAATCTAATCAATCCATACTTTTTTCTTCTTTAAAATTAAAACTAAATTGATTGGTTTGGATTTTGCGTACCCTTACTAAATATATTGTCCCGATCTCAAACTTTGAGCTCTTTGAACATTTTTACTATTAATAACATTTTTAATTTTTTAATTAATTTTTATGAGATATACTTGATAATAATTTTTATTTTTTTAAATCACTACTAAAATATATAATAATTATGAATATTTAAAAATAATATTCTTTAATCTGAATTTTAATTTTTGATTTTTTTTAATTTTCATCAAACATTTAGGACAGGTGATCAGGCAAGAATATATCACTTAAATTTGATATATATATATATATATATATTTTTGTGGTAATTTAATTCACCAACTTTGAAAAGGTTACAACATAAGTCTAAGTGATTAATTTTTGTATTTTTCTTCATTTTGTTTTTTAAAAACTTTTATTTTAAAAATGTGATACAATAATTATTTATACTAAAATTTTTATTTTCAAATGTAATTGAAAAAATATAAAAAATAATAATTTTAAAAAAATCTCAAATTTAACATTGAACCTATGTTGTCACTTTTTCAAAACTTGTAGATCAAATTATTACAAAAAATAGACTAAAATGCTCTAATTATAATAGCTAGTAGATATGCTTGGCATTTATCTCTTTATCTTATAACTTTGTATGTTTTAATCTTAAAAAAAAAAAAAGATTAAAATTTAAATTTTTTTAAACAATGACCAAAACTTTTCTTAATTTTAAAGTTTTTGAAAAAAACAAAAAACATAAAGGATGAAACACATTATGTTTATCTTTATTAAACACAACTTAAGTTTGCACACTAATCAAAAGAAATTGAAATAAGAAATAAATGTTAAAATATCTTTAAATGCCTCACTTTCATATAAAAGAAATGCTTCAGGAATTAAAATCTAGATACAATAATCATAGTAATATAAATTAAATAAATACAAGATTGCAAAGTAAAACTGAACCCTTCAAAGGACCCACGGTAGTTTGTGGTAATAAAATGAAATAGAGCAAAAGGATGAGATTAGTGGTAAGATCAAGACTGCATTCTTCGAGATAAAAAGAAAGACAAACATAATAAAGGTACAATAACTAAGGTAATTGAACAACAAGCTAGAGAATGGCTTTTAAACATACCCCTTTGGCTCAATTTCAACAATGTTCATAGTCTGCAACTGTTGCAGAATGTGACTAGCAATAGCACCACTGCTTTCACAAAAGTGGGGAGGAACACAAAGACCACCCCCTCAGGTAAATCTTTCATATATATACTTTTAACATTAAATAAATATTTTATTCGTAGCAATATATTATTTTTAATTTTTGTATACATATTTTGATATTTATTAACAATATTTAACAAATATATTAATCAAAATGATATGAATTATGAATAAAATGATTAAATATATACACATTTTTTCATATATTTGATAACTATTAGTGACACAAATAAAATTATAATCATATATTATATAAAAATACTTCTTAAATTAATATATAATAATAAAAAAAAAACTTCAAATATTTAACTTTAGATTCAACGTTATAAAAACTGAAGCATACAATAAGTTTCATACTAAAGATTTTAAGATTTTATAATTCATATTGTTTCAATCCAAATTTTAAGATTTATTTGTCCTTTGGTTTTTATTCTTTTTTATTAATCAGTCTTATATTGTTTATTAATAATATATCTTTAAATATAGTCTCAAGCTTAAAATTCTAAATCAAAATTTATTTTTTTACATTTTCATATATTTCTTTTTAATTTTAGTTTTAATTTTAACAATTATAAATTTTGTTGTGTTTGATTGAGTTTTTCATTTGGTTAAATTTTTTTAATTAATAAATTTATTTTATACATATATGATATTCATACTTATTAACTTATTATAATTTTTGTTTAATTTTCATTATAAGTTAATTATAATGTATTAAATTTATATAAATTTTAGTGTTAGATTGAGTAAACTCTATTATAACTCCTATTAATTCTACATTATGATGTGTTTTTTTTTTTTTCTTAATAAAGATTTATTTTGTACTAAAAAAAAATTTATTTTGTATATATATATATACGGAGCCAGAAATATTAAAGACACGGACGAAAACAAAAACAAAGAGAGACCTAGAGCCTTGATGTTCATACCTGCTCTGACATAGTACCAATCAGGATCATAAGGAGCCAGCTCTTTGAATCTTGCTGTGTTGACAATATCTGTCCATGGTGGGAGCTCAATCTGAAACAAGCAATGAAATTAAAAAACCTTCTCAACATTAAGGACGCTTATGAAGACTATGGATACTGTGACTACAAGGATCATAAAACTTCATATTACACGGATTAAACTAATGACCAAAACCTTCACAGGATTTGTAACAAAAAGGCAAGAAAATTTAATATAATTCAACCGAAAGTAAATGAAAATAAGCATAAGCTATCCTACAAATAAACAAAAATTATTACTCCATTGAACATCACTCAACTACGAAACAAACACTGAGAAACCGATTAACCCATTAACAAAAATACTAAATTTACTCCCCTATATATCAATCATTAAAGTTCGGTTAATATAACAATTACTTGATACTTAGAGTTTATAATTTATTTCCTCAGATCCCAAAATAAATCAAAAGAAAAGTAGTGCAGTATTACTTCCCGTCCCGTCAGTAAGTAAAGTAGAAGAAATACCGTTTGAGGTGACTGGTGAGATGCTTAAGCCTTGACGAACTCGTGTCCTTGACGGTCCTCTCATTCGCCATTATTTCGTTCCAGAGTCGCTGTATGACCGCGTGATTGCATTTGTATTTTGAACACTTCTATTTACAACGATTTATTGTAATGTCAAAACTTATGTAGTAATTATTTATCTGCCTATATTTTCTTAACAAATAAATAAACGCTATATTAATTGTGGTATTACAACAAATTTGTGTAAATATAATTTTAGTTGTATTTTAGGTGGCTAAGGTTTTTAAATACAAAAGGAGAATACTGTCCTATTTTAGTCTATCTTTGGGTCCAATTTCATATTTGCTAGAAATTGCTCACCAACGTCGTTTTTTTAAAGTGCTTTTACATTTTTATCCTCTATTTTCTTTACTTTATTATTTAAAAACTTTCCATTTTCTACTCACGCATTTCTTTAACACAAAATAGTGTTCACGATACCTTCCAAATCCACTTGTCTGATGTCTACTATATGTATACTCACTGAGTAATGGACTCTTGCTCTGACGGTCAAACCCTAACACCTCAAGACCAGTTGCTCAGTCGTGCATGGCGACCTTCGACGAAAGCTCTTCAGCTCCACTTACAACCATTAAAAAAGAAGATGATAGAAGGGCCATTAGTTTAATTTTTCACCCTCCATTTCTGTTTTTCTTTTTCTTTGTATGTAAATGCGTTACTTATACATTTATTCTTTGTATTAAATACAACTCTATTTAACTAATGTATAAATTTTTATATTTTATTTTCACACAAGTCTATCAGCTGTAACTGTTATGTTGTAATCATTTGCCTCATGTTTATGTTAATAGGGTTATCCTGGCATAAAACTATATTTTGTTGGTATGTTATATGTTGTATTTATTTTTATATTTGTATGTAAAATGTTATATCTTGTAACAAAATTATTACATTCATATTTACATTTGTATGTAACATGTTACATCTACTTATACATTTATATGTAATATATTATATAAATTATATTTTGTATATAAGATGTTACACAAACTCTATCTTTAAATATAATATATTACATCCATCTTCAATAGAATTATCGGAGCTACAATAAAAATGTAACATATTACATCTAACTTTACCTTTAGATTAACATGTTACATCCCTTATAATGAAGTTGCCGAAGCTTTGAAGGGGTTGTTGGAGCTTTGGTGAGGATGCTAATGGGTGGTTGGAGCTCCAATGGTGTTGCAATCGATGGGTAGAGATGGTTGCCGTTAGTTTTGGCCCTAATTGAAAGAGACTGTAATGATATTTTTGTAAATTACAATTTAAATTTGTAAGTGAAGTTACGTCCTTTGGCTCCAATTGCTAGTTTTAAAAAATTGCATTATTTATTTAAAAAGGCTCATCAAACACTCAAACATATTTTTAGTACAAAATTTATCTTTGTCTCGACCTAAAATATTTCACCTATTAACTTGAGATGAATGAATTTAGTTAAAAAATTGAAGGATTTTAAAACAATTTTAGATTTCAAAAGACACAATTAAGGTTTGTAATTACTATATAAAAATTGTAATGTATTTAATTAAAATTTTAGATTATTTTTAAAATTAAGATGTATCAAAAAATCATAAATTTTATGAACTTTTGATGGAATTTCAAGTTATAAATACAGATAAGAGACATAAATCATCTCTTTTTTGTAAAATTAATACAAAATTTATGTAATTATAATGTGAGGTATTAGTCATATGTTATTATAAAAATAACTAAGTTTAATTTTATAATTATAAAAAATTAGCAGCTAAAATTTTATAATTATTTAAATTGATACACTTTAGTCTCATAATTAAAATGTAATTTTTACGCTAAAATTTTAAATTTTTACAAATAATAGAATTAATATTGCACAATTTATAATTACATGACTAAATTACATATTTTCTCCTTATAAATACACGGGATAAAATCATCATCAATTCTTGTCTTACTTAATAAAATTTATATGTTTATATAAAAAAAAAGATAATAATAATAATAAGATTTCGATAACTTATAAAAATGTTATTTTTTTTTTCTTTATCAAATTTTTTTGAGCGTCTTTAAAAGTCCATAAATTTTTAAATTTTTTTTAAAAATACAAAACTTTTTATAAATATATTAAATTCTTAATTGAATACACAATCTACAAAATTAAGTAATTGACCTCAATCGAAAATAATATTTTTCATGTGTAATAAGAACATGAATATTGAAACAAAGGGAGAACTAATATTATTGTCAAACTACTGATAAACTATGTAGAACATCATTTAGTTTAATTTTTTATTTAAATAGCTTAGGAGAAAATAAAATTTGAGAAACATCACTATTTTAAGTTTATTAAAATAATAATGCTATTGCTTTTAAATTTAAAATATATATGGTAAATCTTAAGTGACATACTACAATTTTCTTTTTAAATAACTAATAATTAGTATTAAAATTCTATAAAAATTATATGTTGAAATGAGTTATACTCCATTAATCCAAAACTCGTTGGTGATAACAACGTGAAGAGAGCATAGTATATAATAGCATTATAATATAATTAATTAATTATTCCAATTTATATTGTCTATATATATATTTTTTAAATAACATTTATATTATTTTTTAAAATTTTAAATTACAAAAATAACATATTTTGTATATATATGTATATATATATATATGTATTTAAAAATTTTATTTTATATTATAAAAAAATAATATATTTTTTAAAGAGCTAAAAATAACACATTATGTGTGTATTGCCTTGTAATTAAACTTAAATTTTTAGTATTATTAATTATACGTAATTTCTCTACTTTTTTGTTTAAAACTCTATTGGGGAATATTCTCAAATACAATTCCATCGGTCGAAGTTTGCGGTGCAATCCAAGCTACGAGCACGTGTACTGTACTCTCTTTCGTTGCCCTGCAACCATATGTTAATGGTGTGTCGTCTCGTCTCAATTGGTGAGCTTCTCTGAGTCTCCGACTTCGCTTAGTGGCTTTCTGTTTGGACAAATCAGCGTTTATTCTCTCATTTTGGTCTTCCTTCCAAGCCGTCAGCTTTCTTCCATTTGCCTTCTTCAAAACCTACTCTTTCGCATATCTCCGTTTCTTTTTTCTCTGTGGCTTTTCTGGCCTTTTCTTTTTCGGAGATATTCAACTAAACTCGACTCAAAAGGTGTATTCCGGCCAGATTTTTGGTTGGTGAGTTCCTTTGCTATCTTTATTTTTAACATTGTGCTTAATTTTATATCGAAATTTTGAATACTGAGCTAAATTTTCTTTTGGGGGTACTGATTTAGTGTTCGTTTTTATGTCCTGTCATTTGATCTTTCTTTTTGCTTTATTTTTGCTATTTCTTAGTTTTTGAAAATATAAATTCGGATTTTTTTTATGCATTTAATCGCGGATTGAATTTGACTGTTGTCTTGGTAAGTTTCCTATTTTTGGTTTCTAAGAATTCGAGATCATTAGAAGAACAAATAAGAGGGAAAAGAAATGAAAAAAAAAATTGCAGTTTTTTGGTGGATCTACCAAGGAAATTGTGAACTTATTTCTTCGATCTGGTTTCATCTTGGTCTTGCCAATTCACCAGCTGGTTTATGTTGTCCTTTCCTTTTCCCTCTTCTGTTTCAACGTCGTATATAATTATTTTTTCCATTTAGATTTTCATTTTATCCTGTCTGTCAGTATTTAACTATTGGACATTGACGTATAATGTTTCTTTTATTTATTTATTTATTTATATATCTTTGTTTTCAAATCACTAGAGGGATCAATCATGCAAAGTAAATTATGGGTTTTGTTGAGCGATTTTGCATCTGATTTCTCTTGGAGTCAAAGATTAAGTTGAATATTTGTGTCTGTTTTAATAATTTACAAATCATTTTGTTGGTCCTATTTTATTATTGCAAGGTTCAAGTTGGATTGACGATGGAATTGTAGTTGAATCCAGGCGCTAGTGGATCAGTATTCACTGCACAGCTTCTTTTTCCTCTTCAATAGATGGGCTGTTTTTCATCTAAAACCAGGAGACAATTTCCCGGATACGAGGACCCAGTTGAGCTTGCTTCTCAAACAGCATGTAAGTCATGTACTGTTTCATTGAGAGCAGGCCTTAAATTCATTTCAAGTCCCAGATACTTGATCAGCATTCCTTGACTTTTGATCGCAAGAGTTTAAATTTATCGTCAATTTTGGAAATTTTCTATTATGCTCGTGTATTTGTTCCATCCAAAAAGAGAATGTTGTGTATCAAGGATTCATTACAAATTTCGGTTGTCATAAACTCAGTATTGTTCTCGTTTCTCAAAGTGTCACCCGTGCATGTAACACTAATATTGAACTCTCCACTTCATGACAAGCAAAAGAATCCTTGCCCTAGATAGCATGAACATTATGTACATAATTAAATGAAAAATGCTATATTACCACTAGTAGATTGAATCATGATCCTATCACAACTTATGTGGCAAAAATTAATTGAATATATGTTATTGAATTTTGTGTTATATTTATTGCTTTAGCCATTTACTAATTTATACATAATCATGATACAAATCATAACTTATTTGATTAGTGTTACCTAGCATTACTTTAATTAAATTCGTCTTAAAATAGCATGTTAATTGTACATAACGTGTACATATAACATATGTACTTGATGGATATAATTTACATAGTGCTAATAAACTAAATATGTATAGTACAATTAACATGTTATTTTGGGACTAATTTAATTATGTAGAAATTAACATGCTATTATGGGCTCAAATCTAAGGGACCTGGAGTCCTTAAACACTTGTTTAGTGATCCAATGTCATTCCCTCCTCATTTCTTCTTCAGCAAGTCTCACTCAACTTAAAAATGGTTACCAATCCTTTAACCATCATCTATTTCTATTCCTTCTCCCCCAGCTTTCTTTCTCTCACATTTAAATTTAAATTTTTAATTAATTTCACTGTGCAGTTAGTGTTAGTGAAGTTGAAGCACTATTTGAGCTATTCAAGAGCATTAGCAGTTCTTTGATTGACGATGGTATGATAAGTAAGGTATATATTTCCCAAAGGGTTCTTTATTATGATTAGCTGCACCTGTTGTTTGGCAGCAAATGATCTCAGCCTTTGGATTTTGTATTTATTATTGTATAATACTTCATCCAAATGAGTGTTGGAGGTTTAACATGAATCGGTGGTACATTCCATCACTGTCTACTCAGAAGCCTACGAAGTGTACTTGCTCCTCCATGTTAACCTCTATTTTATGTATTAAAAGACTCTGGTTAGCTTAATCGGTTAATCCAGGTTCTTGTTCTGGAGCTATGTATATTAGGACAAATCATTTCTTTATGTTTGTCAGTTTAGTTGATATGCTTTGCAAGCTAGAGAGCTGTTCAGGAATATGGTATTGGAACATGTGGTACTTATGTGCAGAAATTTTAAAAGAAATCGATTACTTAGTTTTCTCATCATGTATGCAGGAAGAATTTCAGTTGGCTCTTTTCAAAAATAAGAAGAAAGAGAATATATTTGCTAATCGGGTAAAGTATACAATTTTCCAGAGTTTGTATTGTGCATATTGGATTTGATAATGATATCTACAACAACGCCACCCACATCTTCTACATGTGATGGTCTTTCTTTGGGAGGAATGAATTTTGAAATTGGTGTACTTTACACAGGTTTTTGACTTGTTTGATGTTAAAAGGAAGGGTTTCATTGACTTCGGTGACTTTGTTAGAGCACTCAACGTATTTCATCCCAATGCTCCACAAGAAGACAAAGTCAACTGTATGTATTGATAATATCAGCATTCTACAATACATACCTTATCCTAGATTTCTTTTAGTAGTGGTATGTGCTAATATATATTATTGAATTACAGTTTCATTTATGCTTTATGACTTGGATGGCACGGGGTTTATCGAGCGCCAAGAGGTATGTTGGTGTCATGGCTTCTTTAATTTTCCCATATGTTGGTGCTTTTTTTTAATAGGAGCATATGTTTTACTACTACTTATCACTTTTACGTTTCAATATGAAATAACCAATTATATTCCTATATTTTAAAGCAAGTACCTGGGCTTTTCTTCTGATGAGTTTTAGTCTTGGCTCTCTTTTTCTTTCTTGAGAAAACAACAAAAATAACATCATTCAAAACTTATGTTCAAATCATATATTTTCACAATTAAAAAAATAATTTTTACATCATTTTTCTTTGAATGTCCGTTCAAATTAAATTGTGGTAATTTAGACCCGTTTAATATTGAACGTTTAATGTTATTGGGGTGCTAATTTTGTTATTATAAATTTTAGGGATGTTATTTTTTGTCATTTCACTTCTTTTCTTTCTTTCTTTTTTTGTTTAAGTTGTGTCTCCATCTGTTCGCAGTTGATTGATGGTAATTAACTGGTTAAGTGTTTGTATGTTTCAATTCAGTCATTTAGACATTGGAACAAAAAAGTATTGCTTTATTTGGTTTTCTTGTTGCCTATATTTCAATTCACTTTCTAGAATCTCTGTTAGGATGATATTTCAGACAAATTTTAAAATTTGAAGTTAAATGTTCCAGCAAATTTGTTTCCACATTCTTCTACTCTACTATATGACAGAGAGAGAAGTTGGCTCTTTTTTCAGATTCTATCTATTCTTCTAATTTTAATTGTTTTTGGAGTGATATAGATTAAGCACGTTCATTTTCCTGTTTGCAGGTGAAGCAAATGTTAATTGCACTTCTTTGTGAATCTGAAATGAAGCTGGCTGATGAGACCATCGAAATAATACTTGATAAGGTGAATATATATTAAAGTGCTTAATTTTTTTTTCCCAAATTTTCAGATTTCTTTTTTGCTAGTACAACAGTATTACTTTATAAATTGAATATTGTATTTTTGAGAATTTTAACATATTGTTCCTCTACCATTAAATATCTATCAGTTGCATACACATGTGATATATTTTATCCTCCGGTACACAAATGATTCAGTTATTTAATTAGTTTCATTTTTAAGCCCTCTCAGTGAAGAAAAAAAAATATGTTTATTTCCTTATAACACTAAAAAACATATGTTCATTTACGTTATAAGAAAAATGAAAGTATGTTCTTTTTTCTGAGGGGATTAAAATAAAATTTTATACATAAAGGGAGGTTATGTCATACAATTAAACATATATTTTATCACACAATCACATAAGAAAGAGAAAGAGTAAAGTTACTAATTAACCCTTTTCCTATTTTAATTAAATAATTTGGTGCTGAATTGTGTCTTGAATATGTTTTGGGAATAGACCTTTATAGAAGCTGATGCCAATCAAGATGGAAAGATAGACAAATCAGAATGGCAGAACTTCGTTCATAAAAATCCTTCATTATTAAAAATCATGACCCTTTCCTACTTGAGGTATGTTATATGTTGTGTTTGGTTCCCTGCAAAGAAAAACATGATTTTATTACATATGGCAATGTTCTGATTTATGTATATGGATTTAAATTCAGGGACATTACAACAACGTTTCCAAGTTTCGTGTTCAATTCGGAGGTGGATGAGATTGCTACATAAGAGATAGTAGATTAGGAAGTTTATGCATTTATTTTCATTGTAATATTTTTAAAGTAGTTGAGAGCTATATTTTATACATACGCTGTGGAGTGTGGAAGCCTCTAAGCTTACATGCATTTGATTATCGAATCGAGGGTTGTTAACTGGCTTGTTTACCATTTGCAGTTAATTGTAAGCATCTCTAGTTTCCCCTTGTAAATTACATGCTACTTTTCCCACGATTTCATGTATATTTGTTGGTCGTGTGTAATATATTTCTCTAGTTTATGCATTTCTTTTTGTTTACTGTGTATGTATACGGTAAAAGGTGGACTTAAAAGTGATGAAAATAAACACACTTTCGGTCCAAAGACAGAGAGAAGATCGAATTGGCACACTGACGCAAAATAATATTGGGCCAAAATGGAAGATCTGGGAATGGATGTGGAATTGCCAAATTAGGTCATGTGACTTACTTTAGGTTTGTTCGCTAAATTAATGATTCAAGAAACTTGAGTACCAAAATCCGTAAGGACAAATCAACAACTTGAACTTTAGAAGTATCTTCCAAGTATTTTCTGAAACATTCAATCACTTGGACAAGAAAGAACAAGCTATATCCATACTTTCACAAAAAGATAAGGTGTATACTGTATAATACTTTAGGGGGAAATGTGTCGTAAATGTTTTCTTTTTTATTTTATAAAATATGCCATTTAATCTCATAATTTATAAAATGTATCTTTAAATTCATTTGTTTATAAAAAATGTGTTTTTAAATACCTCTATTTGTACCAAATGTAGGCAATGACAAAGTTAATTTTTCATTCAATTTTTCGTTAAATCTAACGAAATAACACATGTCACATGCATGATGCATGTTTATATTTTTCGATAGATATATACATCAAAAAATTAATATTTAATTAAAAATTTATTTAATTTAAAAAATAACTTTAATAAAATTTAAATAAAATTTTTATTGTCTAATATATAAAGTCACAATTTAAATCATGAAAATTTTATAATTTAAATTTGATGGAATTCAATAAAATTTAAATAGAATTTTCATTGTCTAATATCTAAAATCATAAATTAGACAATAAAAATTTAATTTAAATTTAATCAAAAAAAAATTGTTACAAATTATAATAATTTTTTAATTAAAATTATTTTGAAAATTAACTTTATCTATACAATTTTAAAGTTGTAAACTAAAATACTAAATCACACTTATTATCTAAACAAAGTACCATTCTCTGACGTCCACTTCATTTACATCAACCTACATTCTCTTGGGTCCTCCTTACCGAGTATTTAGTCGAAATAACTGGTGACTGGTACCACTAAAATCCGAGCTCTCAAAATCAACGTCTTCTTCATATGTTCCACCAGTCAACCTACAGCTCAAAATACGGAGATGAGTATGATCGTCGGCCAACCTGCAACAAAATATAAAGAAAAACAACAAACAATAAATGAAAAGAAAATAGAAGATTTTTCCTGTAAAAGGAACTATCAAGAACTACTTTTTAATCAGAATAAGAGAAAATGACTTACGGCAGTACCTGAACAAAAATTACTTATTTTAGAATTATTTCAAATTATGCATGCCAAAAAAATTAGAAAACATTACAGTAGAAAGTTGAATCTTACTAAAAGAGTTACATCCCATTTCCTCAGGATAGTAATAATGCCCGCCCAGGTCTTTCCAACCTTGGATATGACGTGCTGCTGCTAGCATGTGTTGGGTAGATTCGAGGCCTGCTAAGAGCAACATAGTGAATTTTTTTTTTTTTACGAGGTTCCAACAAGTGGAGAAGCAATGCAGAATGATGCAGTTTAAAAAGCGACGGCAAACCTTTGGCTGTAGAACTGTTGGTCGAGAACAATTTTCATAATCCAAGCGAGCTCTTGATGAATGTGTAAAAGCCCATAAGTCTAACTCTACCCCAAAAGAGCTCTCATAGTGATGTGAGGCTACTTTAATACCTCTCCACGTTAGGAGACGGACTCACTCGGCAATTCCTCTCCACGTAGAGCTCGAGCTCCCCACATTTCTAGTTAAACTAGGTTCTAATACTATGTAAAAGTTCATGAACCTAATTCTATCTTATAGGAAGAGGATTGTCCATGATTTATATACTACACATGCTAAGATCTTTAAACGATGTGAGACTACTTCAATACAATGAACATGAGGACTAAAATAACTGGGTGGGATATGATCCTTCAAAACAACAAGATGTGATAGAATTAGGAAATAAGAATGCACCAGAAGTCATATGATATCTGATTGAAGATTAAAATTACAGTTTCGATTTTTGAAGGTACGTTCACGATAGTTACTAACCAATTCAGGGTACTGACATCTTGAAGTATAGAACAATTCATGATGATAGTAATCATGTCCAACAACATTCTTAAACCTTGCTTGAAATTGAGACTCCCCTCTACGGAAATCAATAGGATCTCCGGATTCATAGACAGTAGGCCCACTTCTACGGCACTTGTCAACTATGAATTCATCCTCCATATCAGGTCTGCCTCTGAATGATGGTCTCTCTTGCCTTTGATTATACCTCTCTGTACAATAATTGGGATGGGGTGGAACTATTGAGAAAGTGCAGCAATTACAAATTTAAAAGCAAGTATTATACATTTAAGTGACAAAAATGTTGTTAGGTGTGCGAACAAATCACACGTTAAAAAAATATAAATAGTAACTTGAATATATAGTTAGAATGATAGGTTAACCTAAGTTAACCTTTAGAATCTTAGGCTCAATATAGATGGTTAAAAAATTAACAAAATTTAGCAGGGAAAAGAAAAACAAGTAACTTCTCAAGAAGGCACAGAGTACTTGGCTTAGCCCTGACTGACTGTAGCATAACTTCATGTTCTGCTGAACAGCTACGTCTGTGTGCCTTACTGCTACTATGTTTCTTCTTGGGCTTTTTTCTTCTATTTTGATGCCCAAGAGTTTTAAGAGGTTCTGTAGCAATAATCTTGGACCTCTTGGTTCTTCTTTTTTTCCGACTCGCATGAGTTTCACAAGATTTAAGATCATCTACAACATTTTCAGAGGCACCCTGAAACTGCCGGTAATTAATATTTCCACCAACAGAATGCTTCTGTGTTCCTTTTCTAACCCTTTGAGAGATATGAGCATCATGCTTTTGAATCTTCTTATTTTTATACAGAAGGGATGTTTTACTTTCCATATTAATCTTTTGATCCATTTTGTGTTGTGGGGAGAAGTGACCATCCTCATTATTGAACTTTTGTATGTCATCCTTGATTGCATGACCTGCATCTTCTACATGCAAACTTTCATGTACCCCTTTACTTTCATCTACAGTACCTTCATTACTCTTAAAAGCATTCACCTGTTTGCATTCTTTTGTTTCATAGTCCTCATCCGGATCATCCTCAGTGCATTCAGCTTCATTTTTCTCACAACCATCAATCCTTTCTTCCAGTTCATGTTTGTCTTTTGGGTTTTCCTCTGTATCATCCAACTCCTTAGGACCTAAACCACCATATACCTCTTTTGCCAGGTCTTCTTCCGCGCACAAGCTGCTAAATCCTTCTTTATCTTTCTTCACAATTTTGCCTTCAGCTTCACTAGGTGGTTCATAGTTTTCCTCCACATTATTTGCATGCAAACTACTGTATCTCCCTTCATTTTTAACCAAATACACTAAATAGAAGAATCAATAACATACCCTTCCTATCCCTTGAGGGAAACTCAATTAATAGAAATAGTCAATGTCTTCCTTCTATGGGGTTGAAGGAAACTCTATCTTCCTCTTCATTGAAATTGAAACTCTTAACACGAAGAACAGTCGCATGAAATTTCATTTTACACTCTAGCTCTTTCTTTCTTTCTTTCCCTCCCGGTCACTTTTTTAGAGTTCTGTTGAAAGAGACTATGGGTAATCAATCACTGTTAAGTGTCTTTGAAAACTTTTATGATAGATATTTTTAAAAATTTGATAAAAGAAATAAGTAGTATTTATTTTTTTTAAAAAAACAACTTTAAATGTATATTTTTATCTTAAAATTGTTATTAAAGTACCAATTTTTACTTATAGCTTTTTTATCGCAAATATTTGAATATTTTTCTTAAAAATACTTTTAACTAAAATACTTCTTTTGAAATCACTTCTAAAAAAAATACGTACAAATAAACCCTATTACTTTTATCTGTTTTTATAAGGACTAAATTAATTTCATCTTAAAATAATATTAGATGTTGATAATGTATACTTATTTTATATAAAATAATGTATATAAATTAAATATACATATTTATAAGGAAACACTTTATTTTAAAACTTATTAAATTATGAGTAAAACATTTTTAGAGAGTGCAAAGTTTTTCTCATTTTTTCGTCACAAAAATTTATCATATTAAATTATCATTAATATGTAATACATTATCAGTTAGTTCATAATTAATTAGTATAAGAATCTAAATTCCATATTATTATTTAATTAAGGTGCATTTTGCATCTAATTTGAAAAATATATATATTTGATTTAAAAAATTAAATAAAGAATATATATTTTTTAAATTATTATACTAATCTCATACTTATAGTATCTCAAAATTCTTATAATTTTTCAATTAAATAACATGTCAACAAATGATGACAGCCTGAACACTTATCAGTTAACAAATATAACACTTTTTTCTTATAAATATGATATTACTAGACATATTTTATTCTATTTACTTTTATGGAGGATACATAATTTCTTTATCTTTTATGTGAAAAATTATTAATTGATACGTACTAACGTGATGGTTCAAAGCTTGAAGCCAATTAAAGCATAGAAAATATAGCATTGAAAGCTATAAGAAGAGATGAAATGAGTGTTTCCTATGTTTCTCACTACTCTCTTCCTGGTGGTGAGTAACCAATAATTGGTCCCTCTTAGACTTGTGATAACATAAATTTATTTGTACAGTAATTTAACAATTTGGGGAATTAATGATGTCACCAGCAAGTTAAATTTCATTTGGTCTAGATTTGTCTCCAGAATACGTTCAAATTTTCTTTATAAATAACTTCATTGGAGTTATTGATAGAAAATCTTTCTTTGATTCTGGTATATCTATGCTCCTTTTATTGTGATTTTGTTTGAAGTATTATCAATAATAAATATTTGAAAGTCTTGAATAACATTGCTAGAAACGTTTTCCATTCATTCTGGAAGTTAAAATGAATGGAGAGATTTTGTGTTCGTGTCAGTTTATTTTCAAATTTATTTTATAGAAAAAAAAAAAAAAAAGATTTTATCATCTTTTTTTATTTTTATTAATAAGAGAAAACACTCGCAAAAGAATTTAAAATCTTATTAATATGTTGGGCCAGTGCTGGTGACTTTTATTTTATATTTTAATTGTAATTATTTAACAAATTTTATTTTTAATTATTATCAATAAAAAAATATAGGTATATTTTTTTTAATATTAAATAATATATTTTCATTTACGTTATAAAAAAAATAAATATATTCATTTATCATAAAGAATATTAAAAATAAAATTTTATACATAAAAAATTATAACATATTTTAAGGTACAACAGTACAAGGGTATTTATGTCAAAAAGTAGTTAATGTAAGGGGTTGTGGGAAAAAAAGAAGGAACATCTTAATACAACTACTCCATAACAAATTTAAATCTAGTCCATAGGACAGTTTTAGTCCCATTATTAATAAAAATTAGAAATTTAAGTATAAAAAGTACATTTTAATACTAAAACGCAAGTACATTACTTTAAATTATTATAAGCCTTTAAGTACTTATTTTAACATAATTATTAATGCCTAATTGAATAATTACAGAACTTTTGTGCCTAGAAGAAAAAAAAGGACCATTTGTGCCCCTCCTAATTTAAACATGCAAAGTCAAGTTCAACTCAGATCATGCTCAGCTCAACAAAGATATATGAAAAACTAAACTAAACATGTCGCCCCAATCTGATCTGTCAACATTTCAGCAGATATTCAACAGAGGAAAAAAGATTTAATGGCAGAATATAAAGTATTACAAAGGCATATTTGTTCATCTAATCATCTCTTAACTCCGCCAAGTATGCCAACATTAGATGATTAAACTACCTAGTTGACAAACAATCAATTGTATAATTCCAAGATTGGGAATGGCCGACGAAAAAAGAGAGGCCAAGTTACACACTCTCCTTTTAAGAAAGGATTTTAGCTGAAGCCTTGTCCATGATGCTTTTGTAATATTGTGTAAATGGAGTATTCCCACTTTGCCTTTCGAGCTGTACATCAATCGTTGATTAGAGTACATTATATACAAAAAATCCAAAAATACATATAAATAAATAAATAAGCTAAAAAGAACACAAACCTGAAGAAATAATCCAGCGAGTTCCTGATCATTAGGTGAAAAAGCCACCTCATCTCTTTTTTTCTTCACAAAGTCAACATTTTGCTCTACCTGTTGTGAAAAATAAACCTTTAAGAAATCTATTCATACAATCAGTAGATGCAGTATCCCGTAACAAAAATTGTACCTTTGATATTACAATCTTTTGTCACCCAGGAAGACAAAAACACTTACTAATACCTTTATGAATCCAGAAAGGCACCATTATATGATAATGTTTAAAGCACTTAAAAAATATATGAGACACGTTAGAGGGTGCTTTGAATTTGGATCTTGCAGGTTAGACATGTTAAGCACATGGTGATGGTCTTACTAATCTAAAGACTCAAACCATGACAATAAGCATCACAAGCATCCGCGAATTTAGCATGTTTCAAAATCTAACGGCAGTATTAATAATCACCAAGATGACTGGCGAACTGGAGTAAGACCAAAAATAAAGTTAGCTAGTAGCTGGGTGGCTCGATATTTGTGAGTATCTTCTCTTATTTATGGGCTTTTTTTAAATCATAGATAGGAAAAATAGTTGTTTCATACCATTCTGGTGTAATTTATCATATGAAAATGTGGAATCTACCACTTGAATTAGCCATTTAGTCATGGCTGACATCTACTAAAGATCTATATATGGTACTGATTAAAAAAGTATATCTATCATAGGAGACTTTTGGCCATGTTATTCTTTTGTATTCCCTCTTCTCTTGCATGAATTTAAAAACTTCTCTAGTGTTCTTACCGTTTAAACAATAAAGTTGTTCTTGATAATATAAAATGCTGGATACTCTCGTGATTTTTACCTGATCAATAAATCGTTTCACCACACGCCTGAAATTCTCAATGGTAGTCATTTCAATAAATTTCCTCAGGCGGATCAGAGGAATAGTTGCCAGCTCTGGGAAAGAAATATGGTAGCTCCACTGAGCAAAGTGTTCTGAAAGCAGTTCAATGGTAGATAAAACACATTGCTGCTGGAAATCCCTTGATTTTAACCAATGTTTAGGCAGCTGTAAAAAAAATAACCAATCACAATTTACTCAAAATACAAAGTCATGGTAGATATAAGTATACAGCCATTAAGTTTCAGCCACCAAAAGAAAAGACAAGAGTCAAGTGATGATGTTATAATTGTAAATCAAAAGTGGGAACAAAGAAATGTTTACATTAGCAAGATTACTAATTCCTTACCTTTATGGAAGTTGAAAAGGTAAAGGCCTGACCAGATTTCCCACCACTATCCTTGCCAGTTTTATATTCTAAAGAATCCAAAGCAAGTGATGCAACAGGAATAAAAATTCCACTCGATACAGAGAGGTGATTCAACCATTGAATACATTTAATTCTTAAAGGTAAATATCTGGGTCCTGGAAACAAAGCAGCCACCCCATTTATAATCTGAATAATCACAAAAAACATTGACTGTAGATCATAATCACGTATATTAGCTGATATGAACATAACCCAAAGATCGATGCAACTAGTATATTTCCAACTGCAGATGTTCTTGAGAGCTTCCTGCAATTAAAGAATAGAACACAATGAAAACATATTACTTACTTTTCAAGTAAAAAAATTTCAAAAAGCAGCAGCAGCTTATATGCATGAAACAAATATTAAGTGAAGCCAAGGCAAATCATAATAAATATGTACCTTCTTCTTTGTCAGTAGAGCCTGCTGTAGCATCTTAGATAGTTGTTGGATTGATATCATAGCTTTGCTAGATGATTTTTGTACCTCTATAGAGCATAGCTCAACAAAGGATCTTTTCAGAAATAGCATATGTTTCAATCGAGCAGGCTCCACAGACTGGCCATGTCCAATAAAGGATTTAAATAACTTAACAAAACAGGTTTCAAAGCAATAAGAGCCATGTATAGACATGAGGTCTCGCATGAGGAGAAAGGCATAGGAAGATAAATTCCCTCCACCTTTTGCCCACAAATGAACGACAACCTGCATTCAGAACTTGAAATGTTATACATGCTTTAAACATAGCATGAGAATGACCTACAACACCCACAGCAAAGAAAAAAATATTGGAATAACTGACATAATTGGGACTAGCCTCCCAAGATATCTCTTTATTATAGCATATAGGAGGCCCCTGCTGTTGTTCGCATGAGCTCTTAAAAAATTTAGGCAGGCAATTGTATCGTATACATAAAAGTATGCAGAATAAAAATGAAACAACTTGAAAGTAACACCTACTCAAGTGCAAAGAGCTATGCAACTCAATGATCCAAATACAAAGCAACATTAATACAAGCACATGGACTTTCCAATAATTTCATATTTAGCTGAAAGTACCTTGACAAATCTGTGAAGAAAAGAGGGGAAAACAACAAAATATTTCACCGAAGCTCTGGCTCTGTCCAAGGAAAATGTTAACAACTCTGTATCAGTGACCTGATTTAGAAGAAAAAGGGTACTCCTCAAATATGACTTGATTAATGGCTCAAGTTTATTCCATTTTGCAGATTTCTTTAACTCCAATACTTGCTTCTTCACATTGGAACTTGATAATCCCAGCAGCCCCTTAAAAAGAGTATCAGCCTCATTAAGCATGAATATTAGTATCTTGCAAAATGTCTCACTGTTCTGAAATCCATGAGTCAAGTCCGCATTCAAGGTACCATTTGATTCTACTCCAAAATGGCATGCACCCCGATAAGTATTCAATAGACAAGTTAAGGCAGATAAACTTTGCTGCTCTTTGACTAGTTCACACCAACGATCAACAACAGTGCTAGTAAAGAGCTTGCTCATG
This sequence comes from Elaeagnus macrophylla, assembly GCA_029378325.1. Taxonomy (NCBI): domain Eukaryota; kingdom Viridiplantae; phylum Streptophyta; class Magnoliopsida; order Rosales; family Elaeagnaceae; genus Elaeagnus; species Elaeagnus macrophylla. The sequence continues at coordinate 24,648,026 of CM055646.1, read as the reverse complement.
CTGGAACTCAGTGTACTTCCATTTGCGACTGGCATACAAGCATTACCCATCTCATCCTCATCCTCATCCTCATCCTCATCCTCATCTGCATACTGTTGAAGATTATCATGTAAAAGGATTGCACAATGGAAAGCCAGATTACAGGTGTTGGCCTTGTTAGTTCAAAACATCACACACAATTGAGAACAAGATCACAATATACCCAACACCCTAAAGAAAAAATATCATAAACTAGATAACTTACAGCTTCTTTATTCCTAAATGGTTTGAGCTCCTTATAATAGCAATCAAGAAACTTGGAAAATTTGGGATCCTGAAAAAGTTAAAACAAAGAAAAATTAGTAAAAGATAGACTAGTGAAAAATTACTAAAGTAATAAGCAATAGCATAAACATGTACTAAACCTTGAGCTCTCAAAAATAAGGTATAAATGTTATATACAATAAGAGTAAATATGGTGAGCCTGTGTGTATTGGAGGAGGGAGGGGGGAGGGGGGTGTTCAATATCCAAAGTTCATTAACAAGCTTAATTGTTAGATGGAAATTGGTTATACCCATATCTGGAAGGGGAAAAATGAAAGCCCAAATGCTATTAATTTACCTTTGCAATTCAAAATTCTTTCTGTAAGATCAGTGTGTGGAGATAAAGAAGCCAATATATAAATCGCTGATCACTTACAGAGTAGTTAACAACCATACTGTATTTTAGAAATCGGTAATAATAAAAAAATCACCGGACATACCTTTTCCTTTAGTCTGTCCAACGTTTTTGTTTTCTTTCTAAATTCTAAATAAATCTCTCTGTTCTGCACCGATAAAGCACTATCACCATCATTGTCTGCATGAAAATTTCAGTGATTTACACACGAAGAATGCATTCTACAAAAAATGAGAAGAACATATAGATTGATGGAGTTCTCACTTTCTTGATAATCCTCACCATGAGGTTCAGCAACGTGTACGCTAGAGTCCTGACAGTAAATTTAAAGTCAATACTCTAAGAAAATACTGAACGCAGCAAAGAAAGTCATGAATCATGATAATGGTAACAAAATGTCTCAAAACCTCTGAAAGGTATCCATCACTATCTGAATCATCTCCATCTGCATCACTGTCATCTTCAGCAAATATTGCATCCAAGGAAGCAAGATCTAGCTCTTCACTGTTGGGTTTTCTGATCAAGGGGGAAAAGTGTGTAATTTTCTCCAATTGTTTAAGGTATCTACAACATATTAATAGCACCCTTGCGATGCAGGTAAACATGTAATCTATATCCTAATGGAGTTCAATTATATAGAATTGAACAAAAAATTGATAGAAAGGCACAAACATTCTCGAGAGAGATAGAGCAAAATAATAGTGAAAAAAAATGCTCTTATATGGAACAGAAAGAAACAACATTGATACACAAAGAAATGAAGAAATAAAAGCTTTCTTACCGTAAGTTAGATAACACTACCTCGTCCTCCTTTTCATCTTCAATATCCTCTCCGTTATCTCCTACAGCAATTGCATTCAAGCAAACGTTAGAAAATCCGAAGAGAGAAAAAAAAAATGTCTGATGATAGTGGAACGAGCAAACATAACAGATAAGAACCAAGTATCATCATACAGAGAGACAAATTTAATCCGTTACATAATGAATCAAAACCAGGCCTTTGTATCCTGAGAACAAAGACAAGTGATTAAGAAGAAATATTTCACAGATAAAAGAAAGAAACCAAATAAGAAAACATATAAAGAGAAAAAAAAATGTAAACCCTAATAAGAAACGACTTGTTTAGGATGAGAGTTTAGAGGAAGAAGAGGGAAGGAGGGTTTTACTCTTGGAAGTTTTCCTCTTGAACATGGACTTAAGCTTGCGCTTTCGTTTAAGCACTGACTGGAGATTCTTCTTCGCAAACTTCCTGGCCTTCTTCCCAAGTTTCCCCATTTTCGCACCCCAACTTTCTCTGTTGTTCAGCTCTCGCCGCCGCCGCTACTGCTATGGAGGGATTATAAATGAGACTCGGCTCAGTTTTTCTACAACCAAAAAGAGTTTTTTTTTTTTTTTATATTTATATGTATATATATATATATATATATATATATATATATATATCTTTCTTCTGTTTTGTGTTTGTTCTGGGATTCTGAAGCCTACCCCGTTAATTCCGAGTTGACTGTAAGTTACCGTCGACGTCGAGCAAAATGGTCTAGGGTTAGGGTTGTGTAAAACATTCAATCATCCAATTAATACCGAGTTTTTATTCGAACTAGTCCGTTAATTTATTTATTTTTTTTCCTTCCAAATAGTCCATTAAATTTTGAGCAATAATTTTTTTTAAATCAATTAATAAGTTAGGAATATTTCGAAAAGGATTATCTATTTTTAATTATTTAAAATTTTATAATTTAATTTATTATCTTTTAATTCATATAATTTAATCCATAATTTTTGAAAATTTAACAAATTTAATTTAAAATTATAATTTTTATTAAATTAATTTAATGAACTTTTTCTTAAAATATAATAAAATTTAACTTTTTCATTCATTTAGTCTTCCATCTATTTCAAAATATATAATTAAATAATTAATTTATAAATAAAATTATAATTTAATTTTTAACCTTTTAATAATATTATGTATAATATTATTACATAAATTTAATAAAAATTAAAATTTTAAAATAAATTTATTAAATTTACAAAAATTAAATTAAGTGAATTAAAAATTAAATAAATAAACCTTTCAAACAACCAGCTTAATTTATTACAATAAACGTATAATTAATATTAAATTTTAACTTAAATGTTTTAACTAGACAATATTACCATAAAAAAATTAGTTAAATTTTAGGTAATGATCTCACGACAAAAATACTGTTATTAATTATATTTTAATATTATTAAAACTATTATTAATAAATTATTATTATAATAATAACATTTTATATTATATTAATATTAATATTATAAATTTTTCTAATAAAAATATATAAATTAAATAAAAAATAATAGTTGAATTTTATTATCTTTAACAAAAATATATGTTAGACATGTCTATCAAATTATGCATTATAAATCTATTATATTTACAAAAATAAATTTTTATGAACTTTTTTAAAGGTAATAAATTTATGTTATCTTGTAAAATAGGTTTTTGTGATCTTTTACTTGTCTTATTTTAAAAGTAATAGATTATATTATTCCTTAAATATATACGAATTTAAAATACATTTTTGTAAAAAAAAAAAAAAAAAAAAACAAACTTAAACATTTATTCATCATAAACTAAATATAAACATGTTATTATAAAAATAATATTATTAAAATTTATAATCATCAAAATAATATTATTAATATTCAATTTATATATTTTTATTATTATACATAAATATTAAAAAATTTAACCTATTATTTTGCATTAAAAATCATATATTTAAAATATAATTTAAAAAAACACTACTTAAATTTAATTAATATATTTGTTTAAAGTTATATTTATTGTTTAAAATACATATTTATATCATTATAAATTTTAAGTACTTTTCATTAAATAACCCATCATCATGACAACAGAGCGCGAATGTAATATTGTACTCAAAAAAATTTAAAAAAAGAAAGTAATTTTTAGATTTAAAAAATATATATATATAAACATGTCGATGAAAATTGTAAAGGTTAGAAAGAATTTCAAGTTTTGGACGAAGTACTATAATTATTAAAATAAATTTATTTAATTTTATAATTTTAATTTTAAATTAAATTAATTTAAATTATTAAAAATATTTTTTAAAGGTAAGATTAAATTTTTTTTTATATTTAAAATAAAAAATTAAAAATTTATATCACTTCTTCTATATTTTTATTTCACTCTCTCATATTTTATATTTTAAATATGATTTTACTGGAACTTCTACCATCTCTATCTCTCTCCATTATCAAAAACCATATACTAAGTAGATAAAACTCTGGCTCACTTACAATCTTCTTGAAGAATAAATAAAAGTTTTTGTGTAGAAATCGTGCGACAGAGGCGATTAGGGCGAACTCGTGCGATTAGGGCTAATCGCCGGTCTTCTACCTGTGAGACACCGGTCACGTGAGGGCGAACTCAAGCTACCAGAGGCGGACTCGAGCGATTGCTGTTCCTCCACGCTGTGAGAACAGACTGCGCACTCCTTGGCTTGTCGGTAGCTTCCTGCCTCCCACTTCTGACAGTTGATTCACACGCAACTTCCGGTTGATTCACAAGCCACCATCGTTTCGTCCTCATCAGCTGATTGATGCCTATTCCGTACATCAGCTTCATTCCCAATCTCACCAGACCATTAATTCCCGTGCAGCAGCAAGAGTAAATATCTAGCACCATCGCAAGATTTGGCAATCACTCTGGCAGGTATAGAATTCAGATTTGGTAATCGATCCTGCTGGTATAGAAGATTTGGTAATGTTCCATCAAATCAGTTATTCAAGATTTGATAATTGCCATCACTGGTTTAGACCTTATTTTTTGGTAATCGATTCTGCTGGCTTACAAGCAAGTTTTGGTCATTGTTCCATCGAATCATCACCTGATTGTTCCAGCACATGTGTTCAAGAGCATTTATTCGACTCACCTGTTCCATCGTATCATAATCTGTTCCATCGTATCATAATCTGTTTTCATGCCTTAATATCCTTATCAGTGGGTAAATCAGAGTAAGACTCATGAACTAGCATTCATTAAGTAACCTCTCACCATTCGTATAAACTCGCCCATACCGAACATTAATTAACCACACACACCAACCAATTCCTCTCTGTCCACAGTCAGACGAGTACTTGTTTAACCTCACCCTTACTGTCCATTAATTAACCTCTTCCACAATCCAACTTCATTTCTGTCCAGTACAAGACCAGTCACTGCCAACAAGAATGTCGTCTCTGTTTACTTGTAAAAGGAACTTAAACACAGAAAACACAGAACCATTTCTTTTACGTGTTGTACTCAGAACCTTTAATGTTGTACTAATTTTAAGCACGTTTTTGAGAAGCTTGGTATTCACAGATCTCCCATATTACTATATAAGGAAACTGAGCCTACTTGGAACAATCAGCTCTGAAGTTTACAAAACAAGAAACAAAACAAGCTCTTACTCAAATAGCCTCCCGCAAACAAAAATGTCTCAATCTCCTGTTCGAATTAATACTGAGGAACTTAATTTGCTTGTGGAAGAAACACAAAACCTAACTTGTCTACTGCCAGAGATTCAACTTGATGAAGACAATTCCATCCAATGCTCCGCTTCACTCAAATTAATAGGCAAAATCCTCTCACGTACCACGATCAGGAAGGCGCAGGTGATAAGTGCCGCAAAAAAAGCTTGGAACCTAAAAGGAGAGGTCGCAATATCCGTAATGGATTATAACAGGAACATTTTCTCCTTCACTTTCTCAATGGAAGGAGACAGAGACTATGTGTGGGAACAAAGAATTTGGCATGTCAGCAATGCACTCATGGTACTCAAAACTTGGAACAATCAATTCACCATACAAGAACTAGACTTCAGTACTGCCTGCTTTTGGATACAGGCACACGAGTTACACTTTGCCGGCATGAAAGCATCCAATATTGGGAAACTGGCACAGGTTGCCGGTACACTGGTGGATACAGGATTGAACGAACTGGATTCAACTCCTATGCGCCAATACCTCCGATTTTGAGTGGACGTTAATGTACATAAACCTCTGGCAACAGGCTGCATTGTTCCCCGGAAGAAAACACAACATACCAATGGTAAGATATGGGTAGAATTTCGTTATGAACGACTACCTGACCTCTGTTATAAATGTGGCATCCTGGACCATAGCACTAAGGATTGTGACCTAACTTCTGCTACAACGTTTATGATCAATGACAAATTACAGTCCCCTGTCTTTGGTGACTGGCTCAAAGTTAGTGCCAACCAAATTGCCCCTCTGAACAAATTCTGGCTTCTCACAACCGAATCTGAACTCACACCAACCTTGGATGTGCACAACATGGGAACCCGGAACCCTGACATACGAGCGAAGCATGCAATCAACTTCCATTCCCAATCCGAAGAATCTCATTCAGTGACCCAGAAGGAATCATTCTCAATGAAAATGGCAAGACTTCACAGAGAAGTACTGGACTTGTTACAACTGACTAGTGATCTGGATCTCATTCATTTCGCCGCAGCTTATGAGGAGTGGTACTCAGCTGGAGCCACCACAGACAGTGACATTAACTTACGATGCAAATTACTAGCTCATGCTATTGGCTATCGACTTGACTTCAATATCCAGGAATCACCACTCAGGCTCACCACAACAAGAATTTTCCAACTTGCTGAGTATGCCATCCATGGTGTAAGTTTCAATGCATCGGATCATCTGTCCGAAATCACCTTTGCACTATTCCAATACCAAATGGCAAACCATAGACATGCAAGGTCTCCTTCAGGAAGGCTGCTCAAAACTCAAACAACCAACATGGCATCTCCGAGACTTTCCAAACGCAAGGCACCTGCGGCTCCACTTTCGCCTTGCAAAAAGAAAGTTTTTTTACACCATCCTGACATTAACCTAGGTTCTGAATCTGTATTGTGTTTAAATGATTATTTTCAATCTGGCATGGAAACTGTGCAGGACAAAGGTTCGGGTACAAAAGGAGACTACTTGATCATGCCAGGTAGTAACTTCACTCCCACTCCCACGTGGGCTCAAGCTGACAATTTGAAGGATAGTAATACTGAAGGCGGGGAGGCGGCCTCAAACTTGCCCCCCACGCAACCATGAAAATCCTTAGCTGGAATGGCCGAGGACTGGTCCGGCCTCGAGCCAAGCGCGAACTGTGCTTTCTGATTAAAAAACAAAAACCGGACATACTTTGGTTAATGGAAACGAAGGCCCAGGACAATCAGGTTTCTCATCTACAAACTACCCTAGTAGGTTTTCCCAATAGTCTCATCCTACCTGCTTCAGGATTACGAGGAGGCTACTGTTTGTTATGGACTGGAAATGTAAATTTAAATATCAGCTTTGTGGGCAGTTCTTTTGTAATAGCAGATTTAAATTCTGCCTTTGGGTCCAATGAAATAACACATATCATATTTGCCTATATCCCTCCTTACTACAGTGCTAAAAAACAAGTCTGGAAGGAGATTTCGGATAGGATCCCTCTGTTGAACAATTCTTGGTGTCTAATTGGAGATCTAAATGACATCACTCAAGACACTGAGAAATGCGGAGGTATACCTTTCCACATCCAACCAATGAATGAACTAATTCAATTTATGGAGGCACAAGAGGCAGTAGACCTGGGTAGTGTGGGACATAAGTTCACTTGGAACAACAAACGGCAACAGGATCAACGAATACTCCAAAAATTGGACAGAGTCATCTCGTCGGTCAACTGGTTGAATTCATTCCCAAAGCCCTGGTAACTAATTTACCCACCTACACTTCAGACCACAATCCTATTATACTAAACCTTTGTGGTGCACAAGAACAATATCTACGTCGACCTTTCCGCTTTTATGAGATGTGGACTCGCGACTCCAGCTGTGAATCTCTAATCAACCAATCTTGGGCAACACTTACAGGCAAGTATTCTAATGTCACGGTCGCACTCAAACTGTTGGCTAATAATTTAAGTAAGTGGAACAAACACCAATTTGGATTCATTCCTGACAAAATAAAAAAACTGGAAACCCAACTCATGGTCATGCAACAAGGACCGCTTGAGAAGGAAACACAAGAGCAGGAAAAACTGGTATGCAAGTTACTGGAAGAACAATACTCAAGATGGGACTCTTTATGGAAGCAAAAGTCTCGAGAACTTTGGATTCAAGAGGGCGATCGAAATACTAAATTCTTTCATACTTCTACTCTACTGAGGAGAAAAACGAACTTTATTCCTTGTCTAAAGTTGAACACCGGTCGAACAACCTGGCAAAGGAAAGAAATTGGTAATGAATTTATTACACACCTCACTAGTTCTTTCACTTCGGATCTACCCATATTACCGGATGAATTAAGCAACTTCTTCTCAAAGGTGGTTACAACCGAAGAAAACTCCAGTCTTACAGAGATTCCCTCACTTTCTGAGATCAAGAAAGCACTGTGGGAAATGGGGGACTATAAATCACCAGGCCCGGATGGTTTTCCTGCTGGCTTTTATAAGACTTACTGGCACATAGTAGGAGCCACTATTGTTAAGGAAATACAACAATTCTTCCTAACTGGCGCCATGAAAGATGGCTGGAACCACACTTTCATCATCTTAATCCCAAAAATCTCAGGCTCCATGGAATGCAAGGACTTCAGACCCATAAGTCTGTGCAATGTTACATATAAGATCATTTCTAGGCTGTTAGTGAATAGACTTCGGGCAATCCTAGGGGTGGCAATTCGTGTCATTCGTGTCGTGTTCGGGTCAACCCGTTTCTGACCCGACACGAACATGCTTAACCCGAACACGACCCGAACAGTAAACAGGTTATGTTTTGCAAACCCGAACCCGTACACGAACAACACGAACACGACCCGAATTTCAATCGGGTTCACCCGAAACCCGAAACCCGAAACCCAAACCCAAACATTTTCAAAACTGGAAAAATCCCTTTTACCATCTAGGTTTACTTTCTTCCATATTTTCATTACAATGAAGTAAAGCTTCACAGAAGCTTAAACCCCAACTCATCACACAAAATTGAAATAAAAAATATAACAATACGAGAAACAGACTTCAGAGTGGTGAAGTAAAGCTTCACAGAAGCTTAAACCCCAACTCATCACACAATATCCTACTGATTTTCATAAACTTGAGCAATTTTGATGATGAAGGGACTTTCAAAGACTGAATAATATTTGGACAGACTTCAGAGGAGGGCAGCGAAATAATATTTGGACAGACTGAATAATATTTGTTACTCAATAATTAAATACCTACCATAATCTCATCGCCGAGCGCGAATGGCTGAATAGGAGGACTGGAGGGGTGGTTGGCTGCTTGGGCCTTGGCGAGGGCCGAGGAGACGAGGAGACGAGCGCCGACGTCGAGTGCGAATAGCCGAGTAGGAGGGCTGGAGGGGTGGTTGGCTGCTTGGGCCTTGGCGAGGGCCAAGGAGACGAGCTGTCGGAGCTGATGACTTCACGAGCGCCGACGCAGAGCGTGAAATCGTGAATGGCCGAAAAAATGTTGAACGCTAAAGCTGAATTCGAGAGTGAAGTGTGATATAATGATATTAGGGTTAGTACTTAGTTCAGTTCATGTATTTATATTTTTTATTTTTTATATATATATATTTAAAAAAAAAAAAAAAAACAGGTTGAACGGGTCAACCCGAAACCGACCCGAACCGACTTGTTTTTTTCGGGTCATTTTCGGGTTGACCTGTTTTTGACCCAAAGTTATTTCGTGCGAATTCGTGTCGGGTTTTTCGTGTCGGGTTTCGTGTCGTTTTTTCGTGTCGTGTCAAAAATTGCCGCCCCTAGGCAATCCTACAAAAACATATTTCCCCCTTTCAATCAGCCTTTCTCCCGGGGAGATGGATTGCAGAAAATACAATTCTAGCCCAGGAGGTTGCCCACACTATCTCCAAGAAATCAACGGGAAAAGGTGGTCTAATGTGTATAAAGGTAGACATGGAAAAAGCATACGACAGGGTTGAATGGAACTTCCTCATGAAAATTATGGAACTATGGGGTTTCTCCGCAAAGTTTAGACAATTAATTCTGCAATGCATTTCAACCTCTTCAATCTCACTCTTGCTAAATGGCTCTCCTTTTGGCAGATTTCAACCTTCAAGGGGACTCAGACAAGGGGATCCTTTATCCCCCTATCTTTTCCTTATTATCTCAGAATGTCTTTCCAGGATGATTATGAAGGCAGAACACGCAGGAACCATCCATGGCATCAAAATTTCAAGAAGAGCCCCTCCCATCTCTCACTTAATGTATGCTGATGATGTAGTCATTTTTCTGAGAGGTAATCTTTCAAATACAAATAGCATCAAAGACATACTGAAAACATATGGTATTTGGTCCGGACAAAAAGTGAACCTTCAAAAATCGGTAATATTTTTTTCCAAAAACACACACCCTACCCTCCAATCTACCATATGCAATGAACTCCAAATCCAGCGAGCAGAAGGAAGCATCAAGTATTTAGGGAATTCCCTCCCACTCAACCGCTCAAAAAAAGATAACTTCCATGGCCTGCTAAAGAATCTCAAAAACAAACTACAAGGTTGGAAATCCAAACTACTTTCCCAAGCAGGTAAAGCCACTCTAATCCGTTCGGTTCTACAAAATGTGCCCACTTACACCATAAGCACCTTTAAACTCCCCTCAAGCATTTGGGCAGAGGCGGACTCTATAATCAGGAAATTCTGGTGGAACAAAGACATGAACGTGAAACACTACTTCTCTCCAATAAGCTGGCAACAACTTTGCTTACCCAAAGAGATAGGTGGATTGGGGTTTCGACAATTAAAAGAATTCAATCAAGCAATGCTATCAAAATTAGCATGGGAAGTCTTCAAGGCCCCAAATAAACTCTGGGTCAAAATACTCAGTGCAAAGTATATCAAAGACCAGGAATTTTCAACAGTAATCCCTCGCAATTCTGACTCCAACATCTGGAAAGGCATCCTATGGGGTAAAGAATTAATCCTCCAAGGCAGCTATTGGAAACTAGGACATGGACAATCCATAAATATATGGTCACAACCTTGGATCCCTGGTTTACCACAACAAAAACTCCCGCTTGGGTTGGAACAAAATTTCCAAGAAACCATCTCTACTCCTGCTGACCTATGTCATTGATATCCTAATCTACAATGGAATTTGTCAACAATTCAACACCTCTTCCCAGCATACGTGGCAAACTTTATACAGGCAATCCCTCCCCCAACACCAGGTACCCCTGATATTCTAACTTGGTTTGGTACAGGTACATGTAACTATTCAGTCAAGGATGCATACCATACTCTACAAAAAAACAAAGGCACTTCATGATTGCAAGAGTTTCTGGCATTTACTCTGGAAAGCGAAAATTCATGAGAGACACAAAATTTTCCTCTGGAAAATATTAAAAAATGCCCTTAGCACAAAAAAACGGATCGCCAATTTCATATCAATGGAAGACTTAAGCTGCACTCTCTGCCACAAAGAAACAGAAGATGTGGAACACCTATTCATCAGATGTGAAATCTTAAAATCTTGGTGGAAACATTGAAACTGGAATATATTATGGGAATTCACTCAATCGCTGGATATTTTCTCGTACATCAGATTCGTACTACAACCTCCACAGAGACTCCTCCAGGACAACGTTTCCACGGACATGTTCACACTAACTGCAGTCATTATGCTTGAACAAATTTGGTTTTCCAGAAACCAAATCATCTTTAATGCAGGATCCCTCAACGGACCTCGAGCCATCAGTTCAATAATCAGACGAGTTGAAGAATTCCAAATCTGCCTTCTCCCCCAAAAACAAATCAACAATCCGAATTTACAGGACACGACCTTCATCCCCATTCCAAACCATTGGCAACCACCTCCTTCTGGTGCGGTGAAATATAATTTTGATGCATCATGGTCTCATGGAAATGCAACAATTGGATTTGTTATTTCCGACAAGAATGGCAACATAGTTGAAACATGGACGGAACAAAGGTACACTGCCAGTGTGGATGTTGCAGAAACATTAGCTTTGGAAGCAGCGATTACCCATGCATTATCAATAAAAACCAAAGCTATCTACATTGAAGGAGATGCAAAATTTGTAATCCAAGCTCTAATGGAAGACACAACGGACTCAATTTCCACTACAGCCGCGTCCATCATCCAGAACTTACGGCAGCAGCTACAGTTCTTCTCTATGATTTCAATTCGATGGATCCCTCGTCATCTGAATAATAGAGCTCACAATCTGGTTACATCAAAGCTAGGAGCTACATCTACATCAACTGTTCCTCAGACTCCAGCAAGATTCACTTCCCCCCCACCCTTCTCCCCACGACCCATACTTAGGCTTCTGCCTATCCCCTCTAGCAAAAAAAAAAAAAAAATGATTTTACTGAGCTTAAATTTTTTTAATTTATAATTAGTAACTTAATTAATATATTTATACATACTTATTTATTTTTATTTACAATTTATTGAATACTAATTTCAAATATAAATACAAATAAATGAGGATTAAAATTTTCATTAATTAATAAACTATTTTTGAATAATTAAAAATTAAATTTAAAATAAATTGAAGAGAACAAAATACTTAAAGACACAAGAAAAAATTATAAACAAAAAAGTATGAAAAAGTAAACTAAGAAGGGGAAGGAGATAAAAAAATTTATTTTATTTTTATTTTTATTTTAAATAAATATTTTTAAATATTATTTAAATTTTTTAAATTAATTTAAGTCAAAATTAAAATTATAAAATTAAATAAATTTATTTTAATAATTACTGGACCAGTATGCAAACCAAGTAAAATTAGAGGAACCCAAGTAATAATTATTGAACTTCTGTTGCCGATTCAACTGGAAGCATGAAGTTGCGAGGGACGAAGACACAAACAAACACAGACTAATTAAATTCATAAAATCGAACATTCAAATCAAAAACCACAAGAGGACTACTTCAATAAACAAACCTCGTTGAACTAATGGATTCTTCCGAACAAGAGGTAGATATATTCGGCGAAGAGGATGAAGACGACAATCATAACCAAGATGGTAACAGATCGTCTTCACCGTCATCACGTTCATCGTCATCGTCCACATCATCGTCTTCCTCTTCATCAGCTGCTTCCTCTTCGTCCAACGGCAGCGGCGGTGGAGCTACCAGCAGCGGCGGTAGCAGAAGTGCGAGCAGTGGAGGAGGAGAAGGAGTAGAGGTAGATACCGGCGAAGAGGGCGGTAACTACAACAAAAACAATGACGAAAACGATAGGGCTTACCATGGGTATGAAGAGAACGATCTCTTTGGCTCTGATAATGAAGATTACTGTAAAACCCTTGCTATTAGTCCCCACCCCATTCCGGGTAATTTTCGATCGAATTTCTTTACTAGGTATTATGCATTTTTTCCTTCTGATTTATCTATGAGGTTGAATTGATGAAATTGGTTAATCAAGTAGGGTTTTTGTGTTATTTTCTTCTGGGTATCTTGTTCTTTTGTTTGGCAGCTGAAGGTCATGGCTTTGTTACATATTAGCTACCTTCACCTGCTATAATTGCTCTCTATAAGATGTAGTATAGTTGAATACCAGCTTCAAAGGGAAAATGAAATGTCTTCCATATTTTATGCCATAGGACATGGAAACCTGTGAAATATAGGGAGAAAACAGACTTGGCTGCAGGGGATAACGAACTTGCTTCAGGCATCTCGTGTTTGTCATATTTTGAGTTTTTATGATACATAGAATCTCTCTGAGTGCATCATGATTCATGTTTCTGGAAATAGTTAGAGCAGTGCACTGAGAAATTTTCTGATATACTTTTTTTCTATCCATTTAAATTCTGCCAGTATTGCCTGTGGTGCGCAATAGTAACAATCAGGGTAGAGGAGCTTTTGGGCGTGGTCGCTGGCAATCTGGGCATCCAAATGATAGAGGAGCTGGTCTTCTTCCTCGACCTGGACCTTATCCAGGGAGGCACAGTTATGGTTATGGTTCAAAGTTCACAAATGGCCGTCATGATGAACGTTTTGTTTCTGAATTAAAGCTTTCAAAAAGTGAAGAAACATTATCGCGAAAATGTATTGCTTTTCAGGAAGTAAGTAGGGTATTTCTTAATTTTATTATTTTTTTCTTATGCTGTTTCTTTTCTTGTATTCTGCCAACTTTATTAAACTTGATTTACTGAATATGAGAAAAGAAGCCACAAAGTTGACAATTTTTTGTGGTTATGTGAAAGCTTCACTATTTATTCTAAATATCTACCTGATGGTTCCATGATTCCATTCATTTGTTAATATTGCTATTGATGGGCATTTTAAAATTGTTATTTGTGGTGCGGTGCATTTTAATCTCTAAGATAATAGCATAGAAGCTCGTGCCATTGTTGTTTGCGTCGTTGGTATGTGTTCAGTCCTCTTGGTGGACTGCCTGTTTCACTCGTATTTTTTTTTTTGTTTCTAGTTAATTATCTCATTCTCTTTCTAAAGAACTAAGTTTATCAAATAGCCATGTGAACTTGCTTGCTACAGTCGAGTAGAAGGTGGTGATGTCAACTTCGATGACAGCAGCTTGGTAAGCATCCTAGACCTATATTTTTCAAAAGATGATATTGTCTCTTTTTCGCTTTTATTATTGTTGTTGATGGCTTGCTTATTCCCATTTGTCCTCTTCCTTGCAGAGGCTTTTCAAGCGGCTTATCACCGAAGACATTGGAGCTGATCTAAATCAAGGATATGATACCTTTATTGAGAAGAAAGGTAGGTATACTTTCCATGCAACTATATATTGCTTTAAATAGACGTGCATCGAGGTAATATGAAAAACATTACTAGTGTTGCCATTGCTTTATGTGCACGAGATGTCGACTTTTGAAGGCAACTTATTTTTCTCCCTCTCTACATACCAGATTTGGGCTCTCAAGGTTTCGGCGATCTTCTTGCTTGTATAAGAGACAAAAATATCCCACTTCAAACCATTCATTTCGTGGTGCGAAACAAATTACACTTTATCTTAACTATTTATAATTCTTTCCTCTGTGTTATTGACGTAAAAGTTTTCCCTCTCTCATGTTTATTGGCAGACCTTCCGTAACAATCTTAACAAGGTAACTCTAAGTTTATTGGCATAATTTATTAAAGCTTAACATGAGTTTTAGTTTCTTAAATAGAAAAAAGATTATATTCAGTTTCTAATGTCTTAAAATAGGTCATTTAACTTATAGTTTAGTTTAGTTTCTTAACGTCAGATTATAGTTTAGTGGATAGTTGTGTTTATTGTATATGTTTGTACTACTACATTAAAATTTGCAAATTATATTGGCAGTGTTACAGTACTTGAGTATTTTAATGCCAGCTCTCTGTTCTACAGATACTAGCCACTGCTTATATTCGACATGAGCCTTGGGAAATGGGGGTGCATAAAAGGAATGGTGTTGTCTATCTTGACGTGCATAAACTACCGGAAAGACCACAGAGTGACTTGGAACGAAGAAGGTACTAGATTTTATGTTATATTATTTTTGAGAATGCAATGATGTGTTATTCTTTACTTCGTAATGAATAATGACTTAGCAGGTTATTTTTTTAGTGCTTGTTATTACTTGATAGAGCTATTGTAATGCTTTATTATTAAGATGAAAAGTCTGAAGGGATATGAAGGCAATATTCAAATAAATGCTATAGTGCTATTTGTTGTTGCCTTTTAGTGTCATAGTCTTAGACTGTTAGTAATTCATAACTCATTTGTACATATGCATCTTATAATTATTACTTGCAAGTCATCTGATTATACTATCCTTTATGCTTGTGTGAGTGAAAATGAACTCGTTTCTTTTATTTTATAATATCTTGCATCAATTCAACAATTCATTTAACATTGTTTTTCGTACAGGTGTTATTGGGGATACTGTTTTGAGAGCCTTGCCACTGAAGACCCAGGGAGAGCAGATGGAGAAGGAATACACCATGTTGATGCCAATGTTGAATATTGTTCTGTGATTAAAACCAAATTAGGGGCTCATCGTATTTTAATGGGTGCTGAAATGGATTGCTGTGATGCAACTGATGATGGAAGAAGGTTTTATGTGGAGCTGAAAACGAATCGTGAGGTTAAACGTGTCTCTTTTAGCTTGCTCTACCATGCCACCTTTGTTCATTCACTGCTTTTTCAGTTTCTTGCGCCTGATAACCTGCAAATTCTTTTCTATTCTGCAGCTGAATTATCACACTGAGGAAAGATTTGAAAGAGAGAAACTCCTTAAAGTTTGGGTAATGCATTGTGTGATGTTAATCTAAATCCCAATAACTTTCACATTAAGAAGTACATTACTTACTGCAACTTGTTAATATCCTGCCTAAAGATGACCTGCCAGTTTTGCTTGTGTCCCCCCCCCACCCAAAAAAAAAAAAAAGAAAAGAAGAAGAAAAAAAAAATGTTTAGTAAGTTTTCATATTTCACATAAAAATCAAAAATTTGTCTTGCATTTGAAATTTGTTGTTTTTATTCTCTCAAGTCTTCTCCCTCTTTGTGAATTTTAATTTCATTTGTTGGGGGTTATGTTATTAAGGAATTGGGTTGTGTTCTTTATTTTCACTATCATTATCTATTAACTTTGCTTAGAAGCATTGACTTTTCTTTGTTATTCTGGTCTCAGATTCAATCATTCTTGGCAGGTGTTCCCTACATAGTCATTGGATTTAGGTATTCTTAATTGATAATTAAAAAATTATTGCTGGAAGTATGTTTCAAATACATTGAAATGAAGTAGATTTTTCTCTATTTTTGCAACTCGGGAATCACATTTTATTAAAAAATCGCTTGTGATCTTGCGTTTAATGCAGAGATGATGCAGGCCAGCTTGTTCGAACTGAGAGATTAAGAACAAAAGATATAACACAAAGGGTTAAAATGAAGAACTATTGGCAGGTGAGTTCATTCTGTTGCTAAATGCCTTTGTTCCTTTCAAAGTTATGCATTGTTAATCCTTGTTCATTATAACTGTTGCTCCAGTTAAATTTTTCCCATTGTTCTGAGGAAAAAAGTTGCTTTGCCGTGTTGTTTTTTCTTGTTTGGTTGCCGAGAAAGAAAATAAACACTAATATATCATTGCATAAATTTTAAATAAAGCAGCCTCCACTCTCCTATTTTATCAAAATATTAAAAAAGGGTTCTCTCTCATTGATCCTGTTTAACTGGATTGTCTTGATAAATAAAAGAATGTCTCTAATGTTTTATGTTCTAACCTTGTACAAAATGTGAAACTGTGCTCACTAACATTTATCTGGTTGATGCAAACTCTTATGAGCAAGTTAAGTACAATGGTGAATAAATACTTCTACCTTACTCGGTTCTGGTTTAATGAACTGATTGCCAGGGAGGAGTCTGCCTTGCATTTGCTGATGAGGTTTTATGTTGGCTCTATGGAACAGTAAAAGAGAGTGAGTTTTTTAATTTGTTCCCTCTCCTCTAGCTATGTTTCTCTGTTTCCTATTTAACACTTCAGCATTTTGATGTAGCATCTTTTGAACTATCAATGCACTAACGATGATGACTATGTTTTCAGATGAAAATTACATATTACAGTTTGCTCCACCGTTTAATCGTTTGGAGCTTCTGCAAGCTCAGTCTTGCCCAGATGTAATCACTCACCACGTTGAGCGACTGTAAAGCAGTGGTGGTGGTTTTTCATTATTGAGATACGTTATATTTAAGCACACGTTGGGGATTATCGCTATTCAATCAGATGTATTATCAAAATTTTGCCCAATTGAACTTTTTGAGTTTTTGGACGATGACAACAAAGCATGTATCAGCATCCACTAAACCATCGATTTAATATCAATGTGATAGAAAAAAAATTTTGCACTCGGGTTATTTTTCCAATATTTCCGAACAAAATTGTCAAAAGCATTTTATGATTTAAAAAAAACATAGTGCTTACTGACAAAAACATATTAGGTGATTGACTTCTTGTAATGTCTCTATTTTAATAGAATGTGCACGCTAATTTATATTTATGTTACATATAAAATTTTGATGCATGCATAATATTATTTTGACAAAATTATTTATATATTTTAAGTTAATGATATTAATTGTTCTTTAAATTTTACTATTTTATTTAAATAAGAATTCTATATATTATCTAAATAATGATCGTATTTAATAAAAATTTTAATTATATAATAATTATTATATTCAATAAGAATTTGAAATATGATAATAGAATAATGATTACATTTAAATGATTATTGTATTAAATAAAGACTTTAAATATAATTTTATAATCACAATGGAATTATGAAAAAATTAATTTTATTTTTATTTTAAATATAATGTAAAAAATCAATTAAAATTTTTAAATAAATAAAATAATTTATGTATTTTTAAATAATCTATTTAAACGAAAGATAGCAGGAAGAAAAATATTTTTGGTCTATTGAAATTAGGCGGTTGAGGTTCGTGTGAATGGTGGATATTATTGTGGATGCACAAGCACCTTGCGAATCCGGTCTCTCATTGTCCTACTCTTCAGTACAGAACAAAAGTTCTGTTGATAAGCAAAATTAGCCTTCCTGAAGTGATTGCAGTTGTACTTTGATAGAATGCTCCACATTTCCAATAAATTCTTAATGCAATTAATCTTCTAGTCTTACCAAATAAAATCTTTAAGATAAAAAAATAAAAAGTAAAATGCTTTACGTCACAACTGAGATATAAAATTTAATCATATTGTAACCAAGTAATTAACTCTCATTTTTAATTGGGTTTCAAATTTTTTTTAATCCCATTATAAGAGTTTATTTCAATCAAAAGCCAAGATTGAGAATGGCCAGCCAAGGATTACACTAGTAGTTGCAACTGCAACTGCCATAGCATGTTTATTAAGCCCTATGAGAGAGAGATATCATACAAGGAGAATGAACTTGGCAAGAAACCCAAAAAACAACACTTAGATAGCATAATTAAGATAGAACCAACAATATTTGGAATTCACTAAGCAACCATTTCAAAAAACCACACACAAATACTATTAAAATAATTGAGAAGATGAGAAGACTAACAAGGATAAACACAAAACAGGAATCTTTGTAATCCATATAAATAGAAAGAGAAAAGGCTTACTCCCTTGTGCTAGCGAAAAAACAACCACTGGTTAAGCATAGCATTGCAAGTGTGTAAGAAGCCTGACATTTTCCATGCTTCCTTGAAATAGCAATAGCTAGAATTGTTTTGGAGATAATAGAGAGTCGAGCGAGTATTCTTACAACAAAGAATACCGTCACTTGTGTTAAAGAACAAAACACTAGAGCTATAAAGAAGTACATATCAAATAGACTACTACGAAAAATAAACTCACTTTTTCTTCACCAAACAACCACGAGTCTGATATACCAACCAACTCATGGAAGACAAGGTACAAATATAACCGAAGTGCGAATTGCGAACTCAAAGACCATACCATAATACTTAATCTTGCATTCAAATCATAAAATGAGCAAGCAATTTCCTAGACTAATAAAGCTTTAGAAACTATCTACAGTAAATCACAGGCTTCATTATAAGTTGACAAACGAATTGATATTCGTGTCTTAGTTGCGATGCACTAAAGTTAGTAAACTGTAAACCAATCCTATATTTGTCTGTTAAACATAAATTAATATTACAATTTTATCGAGCACAGTTCTAATTTGATCAAAATTGCAGTACAATTGTATTTTGTTTGAATGATTTTACAATTTTATCCTTTTGCTTTATATTAGTTTGTTATTTCCTTTATTGCTTTACTCTCAGTCCCGACGTCATCAAATTTGTTGTCTCGTTAGTCATCTCTCTCTCATCTTCTTTCATTGTTGCCGCTTTCGTTGCTATTGCTAAATTTACTATGCGTTTGCCTTTCACCTGACACAAAAAAGCCAAAGGTGTCCTTGTTCTCTCTCGTATCTCTCAACACACACCTGTTTACTTTGATATGGACGAATTTGATCGTCGTCCAATGCTCATGCTAAATTTTTTTACTAAATGTTTATGCATCTCATATTCTCGTCAGTGTCTCTTTCTCGCCTATGTGTCCAATTGATTATTTTTTTGTAGAGAGAATGAAAGAAAATGGCAAGTTGAGGAATAATCGAAGGTGAGAGTATACATAAACAAGATAAGAAGCAAGTTAACGAAGGTTAGCGCCTAAACATTTGAATTCAGGTTAGAGTTTTTCTTTTTACTGAATTTGTTGACAAACTAATTACTTTTTGAATAATAATAGTGAATTTTTTGGTGTGAATCTCGATGGTTAATGTACTACAAATGAATTATTTAATTACCTTCTTTCTTTTTTTTTTTTTTCCTGTCAAGTGCCCTTTGAATAAATTCTTCAATGACTACATGTTAAGAATCATGAATACGTGTATCAATGAAGCTATATAGTATACCTCTTTGTTTATATGGAAGTTGGGTAATATCTTAACTATATTAGGATTATTATTTTGATATGCTGTGGACGTACGCTGCTATTTGAATATGTTGTTATATGTAACATATTGCATATATTTTTATTATTATACACAATATATTATATATTTATATTATTATATATAATACGTTACATATATATATATATATGTTGAATATTAAATATATATATTTTATTGTATGTAACACATTATATATACATCTACTGTTGTATGTAACATGTTACATACTTATTCGATGAGATCGTCGAAGCTCCGTTAGGATTGTTGGAGCCTCGGTAAGATCGCCGAAGCTTCGATGATGATATCGACAGAGTCACCAGAGTTTTGGTCAGTTTATCGTAAAATCGTCGGAGCTCCTTTGTATTTATTTGTTAGCCCTAAAGGGCATTTTAGTAATTTATATTATTTTTATGTAATCAAATCTTTCAATTTTTGAACATATTTTTGCTAATTTTGAAAAATATTAATTTACAATCTAAATATAAATTATTTAGGCCCAAAACTACAAGTTTAAATAATGCAATAAGTTTTAAATAATGATATACCATATACAAATATATAAAAAATTTAAATTTAACTTACAATTTAAGATAAACTCATAATATAAATATTTGATCATAAATTTGGTTCTAAAAATTATTGAAGTAGAATTAGACCAGTCTAAACTTAATTAAAATTTAAGTCAAATTAAATCATGCCAAATCATTAAAATTTTAATCGAATCAAACAAAATTTATATCCTTAACATTATTCTTTAAAATCAATCAACTCAAACTCAAATAATAAATCAAATAAACGTAAAAGGTTACACTAAATGTATATATTATAAAGTATGCTATAATCAGCGACACTTTAGAAAAACTACATACGTAAAGATTATGAATGATAAAATTCAAATCATATTAGTATTAATCTCTAGTGATAATAAAAAAAGATTAGATTTATCGATCAAGCGGTAGTTTAATAGCTTGAGTATCAGGATTAAGGAGTTGGATTCTTGTCCTCATATGACAAGATGCGAGTTTGAACTTTTAGTGTGCTGGAGTTGCTTTTGAAGAGCACTTCCTCTGTTGTCGGCTCTAGTTCTCCAACATCCTATGACTCGCCTCTAATTGATATCAAAACAAAAATGATGGAAATTAATGTGTGGTAATAGCTCTTGAATAAGTTTTTTTTTAATTAAAAAAAAAAAGATTAGACTTAAAATGAAAATTGAAAATAAATTCAAAACACACGTGACCATCATGTGATCGTCGCCCAATATTTCACCGACTCGGATTGAAAGTATTTTCCGTATTTTCCGTTTACTCTTATGATTTCGTAGAGGAGTGAGGAGAGAAGGCATGGAAAGTATAGCAGAAAGGCTATCGGAGTTGGAGGATCTTTACTTCCCTCGAGCCCTTCAATCCACCGCCACAAATCCTTCTGAGCGCAAATCCATACTCCTCGATCTTCTCTCCCGCGACATCCCCGTTTTCTTAGGTACTCTGTACTCCCTAGCGGTACCCTTCTTTTTTGTTATTTGTTTAATTTGTTAATTACAAGCTTAAGTTATGCTTAAATTTATTGAAAATAGTAAGCCCTAACTTATTTTCTTTTCTGTATCGTGAAAATGTAGGGAAGGGGAAAGATTTGTGTTTAGTCTATTTCTCTTAGGTTTTATTTTCCTCCAGCATAATTTTAAATTGATCGAGTAGAAAACTGTGGAGTAGAAAGAAAGCTCAATTACATTTTTAATTGTGTGTGACTGTGTTCATCTTTCTTTTTTCTACTTTAAACTCCTAAAACTTTATTCTGATATAGGCCAATCAAGCTTTAGGTAGATGTTAGACTCGAGTAGACATTGTTGATTATCTTAAGTTATGAAAAGTTCAGAATTATACAAATAACATGTAGAAGCTTGAGGGAGCATTGTTACTTGTTACATTTCCTTCTTAACGTCTTTCATTAGAATCTGAAAGTTATGTACTGATTTTATATTTTGACTCAAATTCAGAGCGCTATGGTTCAAAATTAACTTTCAATGAGCTCCGGCAGTTTGATGCATTTGACCGTAATTATGAAGTCAGCTGGCATCTTAATCATCTCAGAAGCATAATGAGTCCATCATCGGATGAGTTGCGAACAAGGTCAATTACAGTAAAAAACCGTAGGCGAGCCTACTTGGATAAACTCGTACTTGAGGGACAATACTTCTCTGAGGATGCAATGAGGGAGAGAGAGCCGTACTTGCATCATGAATATGTTGGAAAGTTTCAGGATCCTAGTGGCAGGAGCATGGCAAGACCAGGGGAGCGTTGGTCAGAGACATTAATGAGGAGATCAGAAGAAGCAATTTTGGTTGCAAAGATTAGAGGGGAGCAACAAAGGCTGGGTGTGGCTGAGAGGGACTGGGTTGGTAGTGATAGAAATCAGGAAGAAGAGAGGAGGAGGAGGAGGAGGAGGAGGAAGAAGAAGAAGAGGATACAGAGGAAAATGAAGCAAATGGAGATGCAGAACATAAGGAGGTAAAGTTTTTAGTATCTTTATTTTTCCGCATAGCTTTCGAACGCAAACTTGCTTGCATTAGATAGATTCATGTGCTTTCTCTAGAATTATAGAGGACTGTAAAACACAGAAGTTGTATGGTTATTTTCACATTCTTTTGGGATTTAGGATTTTTTTGACGACAGAGCTTTTTCTTTAAGGTCAATGACAAAATTTAATGCATGGTGACCTATGATAATGATGTCAGCCGTACTAAGTGTAATGATTAATAAGTACTCTTCGTAAGCATATTGTCAGTAACCCTTCAGGTCCAGTTCATATGTATTTATGTGCATCCTTATATGTAATTTCAAAAACTGCTATTACATTATTTTGGAACTTGTCATACTGTTGGATGTATTTTGTTGATTACTTACATTTACATATGCTTGGGATCAGTCTGATGCAGCCAATGATGATCAATCCACTAGAGCAGGGCACATTGTTCAAGCTATATCTGCAGAAGAGTTGCAAGATCAGATGGACCAATTTACTTGCTTAATGCAGCAGAAATTTCTGTTGGGGGAAGATGGTGAGCATTTGGATTATTCAAAGATAGACAATGATGAGACTTTGGATGATCACTGGCAGAGGGAAGCCAACTATGATGCTGAGGAGAAGTACTTCGAAGAAGATTGATATGAATGGAATTAGCTAGTACTTGTTATACGTTTTCTTCAGATAAAAATAATCCTTTTGAGTCTTATGGTTTAAATATACACCTTATCTTATATCATCTCCTGTAAATGATAAGTGGCCAGCAGTTTGTTTTAATTGGTTGCTGGCTTCTCCAATTGAAAGCCCACTATTTGAGTGTGGGTTATTCCAGCAAATGAAGTTGTCAGAAAGTGTTCAGGGAACTATTAAGTGGAAATGGGCTTGAATAAGCATCAAATTACACGTGATTGACACTATAACGAAATGAATTATCTTTACAATGATGTATGGAAATATTTTATTTTATTGATAAAAATAAAGCATTTGGAAATCCTACTTCTGGTTACATGAACGAATATGATGATGTTGAGAGTTGTGACCTTTTATTTGCATGTTGAGTTCACTTTAAATGGTGCCTTTTATTTTTAAGTATTTTGCGGCTATGATTCTATCCTATGCTGTAACTTCAATGCCACTTCCCTCCCTTCTGTAAGGAAGAGTTGCATTGTTTAAATAGCTTACTCCTAATTATAAGCTCACTCCTAATTATAATCATTAGAATCCTGTTGAAATCCTACTATAAACAGAAAAAAATGAATCTTATAACATATAGCATTTTTTTTTTTTTCTTAAAAAGGCAATTTCATGTACATGCATGTAAATTTTACAATATGTAAACAGGTTTTTCACTTCAAAAAAATGCTATCTAGTATAATTTTTAAAGTAGCGTTTTATATCTCTAATTTATTACGAAGAACTTTGATTTCTTACAAAGGACCCACGACGAAACTGTAAGTAGATTTTAATAAAAAAATGGAAAATTTTGTATAGCCCGGGCGTGTGATTTATTACTGCTTTGTCGGTCTAATAATATTATTTCTTTTTTATTTTCTTAATTATTTCAATGATAATTAATTAAATCATAACTTGTAAGAGATAAAAGGGTAAATCATGGCTTCTTATATTATCGATCAATATCACAGTAGAAAAAATAATAATATTGTAACAACAAAAATAATATTATAAACGTTTAACTTATATATTTTTATTAATAAAAAAAAATTAACTTTATCAGTTTATATTAAATGTTGTCTAAATTATTAAGGTTAGACTGTAATTATTTAAATTTGTTTAATATTAAATTTTGTGTAATTAATTTTTATTTATTGCTATAAATTTAAAGTAAATTTTTTAAAAAATATTGGTTCCAAATCTAAAGTACGACTAAAAAATTTGCGAAACATGCCATTTAGACTTGAAAATATACGATGATTACGATTTTTTTAAACTAAAATTGATGAACATTCATGAATTCTTATAACAACTTGGACATCAATATTGTTTAGGTAAATAGATTGCTTGTCATTAATCCAAATGATAGTTAAATTTCTGATACATACAAGTAGTTTGGTGATCATATAAAGAATTTTCGGAAATTATCAAAAATAACACTTCTAAAACTTATAGTAACAAAATTAATACTCCAATAATATTGAACGTAAAATATTAAATGTTTAATATTGAACGAGTCTAAATTATCGTCGTTCAATTATAATTGGATGAATGTTCAAAGAAAAATGACATATTAGTCATTTTTTTAATTGTGAAAATATAAATTTAAATACAATGATTGCTAGTTTTGATATTAGAAATTTTAAGGAGTGTTAATTTTGTTATTTTCCCAACAATTATGTGTTAATTATTCATACGGGTTCCACCTTTTTAGAACACAATTCCCATATTCTATTTGTTCTCTTCCGAATGATAATTAATCCAAGAAAGTTAGAAATTTATATATTCTTATTGCATCCACAATAGTCAATAGACAAGTTGGTTGTTTTTTAATTTTTAATTGTCACTTTTTTCTTCTCTTTTGTCCATTGAGAAATTTATGAGAGATTAAACAATGAATACAAAAGAAAAAAACATTGGTCGCAAAGAACTCTTTCTAAGAGACGTACACCTTTTCAACAAGAGTTATAGTTTCAGCACAAGCTCAACAATGCTTGGCTAAATTATCAGTCACTACATTTTTTTCCCTTCTCTTTTAATCCACTGCACATGATATGCAGTAAATAAAGAAATCATTTGTTTTATAAATACATGAGTTAATAACCAAAAATTCACTTTTCCTTCTCCAGCTATCCAACTGGCTGCCGCTTTCTTTAAGTCGTCAGTTTACAAGACTATATTTTGCCATCCCAATCTCCTCGCCAGTCTGATCTCATTTAATGAGGCTAGCAATTCCAAGTGATGAATCGACCAAGCCTTTGTCTAGTTTAGTAAAAACACCCTTTAAAATTCCTTGCAATAACTCCTACAGAACCATGATTTGCACCTTTCCTATATGCAAGCAACATCACAGTTTAGTTTAATAGCATCAAAATTAGGTGGAATCCACCACTTAAACACACTCTGCATTCCATTATTGTAATAGAGACTAGATAGAAACCAAACCTTGTTATTCCATGAACATTGAAATAGCATTTGTTGTTCCAAGGTTTCATCCTTAATTTAACATACAAATACCACATGTTTTATCAGCAGCTATATATATTCCTCTAAAACAAATTGGTTTTAATTGTCATTTTGATATCTTTATTTTACAGTTCAATTTCAAGATTTAATCTTAAATTTTAAACTTAATTTATGAAAATTAAAATTATAAAGAATTGAATTAAAAGATTAAAAAAAAAAGGCACAAATTATAAGATAAAATAAAGGAAATTTACCAAACAACCTAAAAAAATTTAAGAAAAAATTATGTAATTTAGCACTAAAAAAAGTTTATATATCTTAATTGGAGATGATTTCAAATAATGTGATATATATTATTGATAAATTCATTCAATTATATTCTAATTCAATAAGAAACTCACATATTAATTATTTTGTGATATATTTATGATGTATAATAATGATTCATTATTAATTTAATTATATGATATAATTTAATTTATGCATAGAGTTTTATTTTTAATCTTTTTAGGAAAAAAATGAACACATTTTTTAGTATTATAAGAAAATAAATTGCAAGGTTTACGAGTGTTCGTAATTTTCGTGGACAAAATGTTTGATTATAATTTAGTATCTAGACTCGTTGTCAAGTCAATCAATCAAAGTTGAACAAACTACTAAGCTCTCAATACGTATGTGTCAAGTAAAACTATATGTTTTATACATACATCATCACATAATAATGCACGTATACTTAGAAAATTTTTTATGCACACAGTTAGATAAATCGAGGCTCAAGCTTAAATCAATCGAGAATCAATCGACTTTAATCTAGTTGCTATTGGATTTGAAAAATGCATGGTAGAATGATCGAGACATTGGTCGATCGATCGAGAGTCTCTCATCATTAGTAGATCGATCTAGCGTAGGTTATTGATCGATCAAGTCAGTTTTTTAGTTTCACAATAATTTTTTTTAATTCGACCCATATTTTTTTAATCAATTTGATCATATTTAATTATGAAAACTGAATCCTTGTATGAGCATAATTATCCTTTATTATTAAATTTCATTTAGGTCAAATTGGATTCGATATAAACAACTTTTATTGGAGAAAACCAAGACACACTGAATATAATATTTTCTACATTTGTTTGAGCTTTTAAGGAAAAACATTTTTTTCTTCATCATTTTATCTTGAGCATTCTTTTAGTTTAATTATTCATACATTCTGTGTGATCATGTTTGGATGATTTACATGCCTAAATATTTTTTATGATATTAAGGTTTACTTGATCGTTCTAGAGTTTGTTAGCCGATTTAGTTTTTACGTTGTATGTTCTTGAATCTGCTAGTTAAAGGTTTTCATTATTGAATCTGCTGTAAAACACACTTTGCATTTGTGTTATTTGTGCTAACTTTTTAGTTATTGAGGTGACGTATCGATATTTTGTGTAACTCGAAATTACCAAAGTTGACAGGTTCAATTGATATCGTGGAACTCGAGTAAATTAGAACGTTGGTCTGGATCTAGATGCCTTGCTTGTGGAGACTGTGAAAAGAGCGACGGTTAATAAGTAAATTACATATGGAGTTTTATCTGTGAAGGGTAGTCCAAGACCTGACCTTGTAATTGAATATTACTTTTTATAGTGAATACTTAGATGATCTGGTGGACCTCTTAGGTATTATTGTGGCCTAGGTTGTTTCCACTTAAAAATCTTCTGTATTATTTTTTAATTTTGTATTTTATTCTTACACATAATTATATATCTGACCATTATATTCATATTATATAATTAAATTATGTTAAAATTAAAAATAATTAATTCACCTTCTTTAGGCATATTTAACCTAGAATTAAAAATTTTCCTAAATAAATATTTTTTTATTAAAAAAAATTAAAAATAAAATTATTTAAATAATTAATTAATTAATTTATGCTTTATTATTGTATAATGCATACATAAAATTTGCGTTGAAAAAAGAAGAAAAATAATAAAAATAACACCCTTAAAATTTTTAATAATAAAATTAAAATTTTTTATGTTTAAATTTATATTTAAAAAATAATTAACATGCTATTTTTTTAATATTTATTTAATTAGAATTGAACGATGATAATTTAATTTTTTTTAATATTAAACGTTTATTATTATTAATGTATTTTTTTTTTAAAAATATTATTAATGTATTAATTTTATTATTATAAATTTTAAGGGTGTTTTTATTTTTTAATAATTTAAAAAATAATAATAAATAACGCATAAGAAGTATCGGGAAACATACTAATATATGGATGGACCCACGGAACTGATTTCAACAAGATGGGCTGAACGTGTACCACGTGTGTATTTGCTACTATGTAAAAATCTGAATGAATGCAGGCAAGGAAGATATTGTTACGGAGCTTTTTAACGGCGTGGCTCTCTTCCACTGTTATTCTAATTGCGAGCTAAGCTGCTAGCGAAGCGAAGCGAAACGATGAGAGAGAGAATGGGTAGCTATGAGCTATCCTTCGCTGTGCATCAAAACCCTAACTTAAAAGTTCCTGAGCTCTAGGTTTTTCTTTTTATTTCATTAGTTTTGGTAGATTATTGTTTTAGATAGACAAATTATATTTTTCTTTATTTTTTACATTGAGGGCGTGGAGCCTATGTTTGGGTAAAAATTTCGAGGTGACAAAGGGAAGAAAACGAAGTGGGAGAGGAAAGGCGAAGAATGTACAGAGATCGTGGGTCTAAGGCGGAGGTGACTTCTGTTGATCGGAAGCGGATCAATGACGCTCTCGATAAGCAGCTGGAGCGATCTTCACCGTCCACGTCTCGGGTGATTGCCAACAACGGTAGAGATAAGTCGGCTAAGTCGGTTTTGATGGGCAAGACGCCAGCTGATCATCGCGAGTCTGGCTCTGCTTCTTTCTCCAAGACTAATTGCTCCGATCGTTAGTCCCCTTTCCTTTTATGTTCGTTCTATTAAAGTTCACTTATTTTTGCTGATGTTCATTATTATTTTAATATAGGCATTTACTTTAGCTGTAAATTAAAAAAATTGAATTATATGTTGTACTGTTTGAGCTTCGAGTGCGTTTCAAGTTGTTGGTGTCCACTGAGTGACAAGCTTGATGGATTTGGGTAATTTGCTGTGTATTTTATCTTTAGTGCAGTATATCACCAAAAAGGTTCTGTTTTCTTTGGTTTTTGGTTACGGGTGATCAGTTTTAGTAACTTTTATGAGTGGGGTATTCCAGGTTCTCGTTTGTACATTTTTTTCTAGCATAAATTGTTTCAACCATGCTTTTAGGTAGAAGCTTTTAAGTAAGCTTTTGGGGTGGCTAAGAAAATTAATCATTGAGTGTCTCAAAAATATCCTTAGTCCTTTGAATCTGCTTTTTGATCCAGCAATGCCATTCCTTAACGTAATGCTTCATTTCACCAACTTTCTTGGATGGTGTAGATTTTTGTGAGTTAGAGATTTGTTTACTTTATATTATCTAATTATTCTAATTAGTGAATAGTATTCCATTGCACAAGTTTCTATTTTAGACGATTAGATAATGGTTTTTATGGCTTTTCATTTGAAGTTGTGACATGATCTAGTAATGTAATCATTAAAAATAGCTTTCTTATGGGTGGCAAAACTAAGCTATGTATTTCTCACCTGCCACTCGCTATAGTTCCAACTTCTAGTACATAGATGGAATTGAAGGATGTAATGAAAAGTTTCATTTCAGGCTATTTTCAGCAAAGAAACATTAGTGCTTTTTAACTTTTTAATCTTGCATACTACAAACTGTGTTTCGAACAATGCAATAATGTTCACTATTACTCACCATTCAACTTTAGTAAGCCTTCTCACTTTTTCCTAGTTAGTATTTTAATTGCTGTCCTCTGTAGTCTGTCATATTTGCTGATAAATTGAATGGCTAACCTTTATCCATTACCTTCATGTTTTTCCCAAATTTTTGTCTTAGTGGTTTAAAATTTGTGTATAAATAAACAATAGTTACCCAGTTCCATTATTTATCTGATATTATTCTTCTTTATGAACTGTAGAGGAATCTGAAACAGACAGTGAAGAGTCTGATGTTAGTGGTTCTGATGGGGATGACACATCTTGGATTTCATGGTTTTGCAATCTCAGAGGAAATGAATTTTTCTGTGAAGTTGATGATGATTACATACAAGACGATTTTAACCTATGTGGATTAAGCAGCCAAGTTCCCTACTATGATTATGCACTTGATTTGATATTGGATGTTGAGTCTTCTCATGGTAAACTTATTTTGCATCGTGATTTAGAAAATTAAGGAATCATATTGAACTGTCTTTTCATACATAAAGATGACAACCATAGTTTTGATTTGTTGGCTGTTTGACTGAGATTTATCTTCCGAACTTGTGTTTTCTGTCATACTTTCTACCGAAATTCTCCTTTAAACCTGATACTAAATGTAAGGCAAGACTTACAAAATTGATATATGATTGACAGCGGAGGATACGGATTTAGGTTGGTTTATCTTTTGTAGGTGACATGTTTACGGAGGAACAAAATGAATTAATCGAATCAGCAGCAGAAATGCTTTATGGTATGATTCATGCTCGATACATTTTGACGAGCAAAGGCATGTCGGCAATGGTGAGATTTTGTTCTTGATTCCTTAACTGAAATTTTCATTGGTTTATGACCATAGATTTTGGGCTCTGACTACAATTACTCCACTAAAAAATCTACAGCTGGACAAGTACAAGACCTATGATTTTGGTAGATGTCCTAGAGTTTACTGTTGTGGGCAACCCTGCCTTCCAGTTGGCCAGTCAGACATTCCTAGATCAAGCACAGTAAAGATATACTGCCCCAAATGTGAAGATGTTTACTACCCTCGATCCAAATATCAAGGCAGTATCCTTTTTATTGGATTTTGTAACTTCTTGTTATATATAAGCTCTTTCTTTTATTGACATGCATATGATTCTTGGTCTTCCTTTTTTTGATTTTCTAGCCTTAATTTTTTCCTCTATCCTATTTAGTATTTAGTGTTTTTTTTTTGCTCTCCAAGTTTGGCAAGTGGGGGAGGCTGTGGATTTTGGTTTTGATTAAAGAACTTGAGAGCTAAATGTGATTACTACTTGGGTTTAGCATATGGTTATTATTATTATTTGAAACCAGGAAACCTTGCTTATAGTGTTTTATACTATATCTATTTGATGTATTTTCTGAACGGAACAAGATGCTGATTCAACTAAATATTAGAAAATAATAAGTAGATTTATCATACGGAAAATGAATTTTTTTTATGGAAAAGAAATTCTATAAACTTTAATTATTTATATTTTTTCTGTATAATAGAGAAGAAGTATTCTCTGTGTGTATCACCCTTTTCATAATTGTTTTCTTTCTTGTTTTTGAGGCAATTTCTCTCCATAATGAATTTTCATATCACCAGAGCTATGTATGACACATATCTTGGCTTTTATTTTACTTATTTATTTGCTTGAGACAAATCTTGGATTTTGGCTCATTTTAATGGCGCAATACACTGCTCATGCTCCTTTGCCTTGTCTTTATAATAAATGTTCATGATTCCCTTAACTTTGGCCAGACATTGATGGAGCCTATTTTGGAACGACGTTTCCTCACCTGTTCTTTATGGCATACGGGCACCTGAAGCCACAAAAATCATCACAGGGCTATGTTCCTAGAGTATTTGGATTCAAGATTCAAAAGTCATGATGCATGAAGTTAAGCGTCACTTTTGATTGGGGTTTGCTCTTGACGTGGATGATTTAGCTTCCTTGTAGCCGCTAATACATTTATGAACTCATCAAATTTCATATTCTCTCAACGGTATTATGATCGACTTTGTCCCCTAGTATGTGATGAAGAAGATGATAAAACATTTGCAGCCATGTCAAGCGTCTGTCTGAATTAACATTATCTAGCTTTCTCTCAGCCAACTCCTTGCATCTATTTCTTTTCTGGTAAAGTATATTTTTAACATATTTTGTTAGTGCCGTCAATTATACGAATTTATTTGTATTCCCACTTTTTCGTTCAAGATCTTTGTGTTTTCCGTTTACCAAATGATTCGTCAATTCTGTAGTTTGTGCCAGCACTACAATGCTAAATGAGAGTGAATTTAACTATAATGATGTGAATGTTATACAATTGCTTTCCTTGGGGAGACCGAAGAGAGGAACAGGTGTTGCTTGGCTTACAGAATAAATAGGCTAAATTTCGGAGTTGTCTGTAATTTTATACTCTTTATGTTTATTAATGTGACTTTTGGGGATCAAATGATAGAGATCAAACTAGTGAATAATTTACTTGTCCCAAAAATAAAATGTGAATCATTATCGTGTGATTTAACTCTCAGCAAGCCAAAATTCATAATTCACATGCTAAACCATCAGTAATTAATATTTAATAGGCCATAAATGTTGATATATCAGAATAATTTTATATTATTATTTTAATAGCAATCAACTTGGATTGAAGAAAATATAAATCGGACGCTCTGTTTAGCAAAATGTATATATATATCACACTCTTTAAATTAAAAATAAAAAATAAAAAATGAAAGTAGAATAATTAAATGAATTTGGCCTAACTGAAGCCCCATTCGTCCTTCTCAATTCCATTCGTCCAGAAGGAAATCATCTAGACAAATAATAATTAAGTGAAAAAAACAAAAAAGTAATATCTAGTATTACTTCTCTACATTCTATCACCTATAATAAATATTGATTAATTGATCATATTAATATTATGTCTATAATCATAAGCATCAACGTCCTCTAGTTGCTGATTCTTAATTGACGTGTATATTCTACGTTTTTACAATCCGACATCTGATGCATGAGACCTAAGTTCTTCCGAGCTAAATCGCAGCTGTCTGAAACGGAGCCTTAAGGTTTATTATGATCATTTAGTTTTTTCCTACATTGATATGGTGTATACATCACTAACAAGAACATAAAAATAGAAAAACAATAAAACTAACACTCCTTAAATTTGTAATAAAATAACATTATTTGTATTCAAACTTATATTTTACAATAAAAAAAATAATAATTAATATGTCATTTTTCTTTGAACACTTATCCAATTTAAAATTGAATGACGACAATTTAAACTCATTCAATATTGAACATTCAATATTATTAAGGGTGCTAATTTTGTTACAATAAATTTTAGGGGTGTTATTTTTGATAAATTTCCTATAAAATTCTAGATCCCTAACGCTTGGTTTTATTTGTCTTCTTTAGCCGAATGTAATTTTACTGTTTTTATGCAAAACTTCTAAGCACAAGTGTTCTTCTAGAGAGGTTTTCAGGAAACTGGGAAAACACAGTTTGAAATTGTTCAGAGGGCCATCTTTGAATTGGACATACTGCCCAATAATAATGAACAATATAACGTCACCAGTAAAAGCCAGTAAAAAGCTCAACATCCTCAAAACGGAATTGCTCGTCTATCAAATAACAAAAAATTCAAATCAATACATAAAATTGAGGGTTGGTGACATAGCTTAACTCTCTGTCTGCTCCCTCAACCGACGAATAGTGCTTCTAACCGTAACGGCACTGGCAGTGCTGTTAAAGCACAGAGCAAATAAGCAAATTAGTTTAGTTAATGAGCTGAGTAATATTAATCTTGGAGGAAGAAATAACATTAAGAGAACATTGTTACTTTAACGTGTAAGCTCCACCAGCCTTCACTTTGCCACAATCCTTGCAGCCCCAAATTCCTACAGCTTTTCTCTTCACAGCATACTGAACAAAAGCACAAAGATTCATAATTTCCAACATCACAAACCCAAAAAAAAAAACTCCCAAAGAAAAGGAATGGCATCACATTAAAAAAAATACCTTGCCACAGAATTCACAAAAGTATTTGCTGTGCTGGCTGACTTCCATTTTCTTAATCTGCTTTCTCAAACTAGCACCATATCGGGTGCCTACATTACAAAGCGAAGTAAAAATATCATTAAGTTCCTCTAGTCTCTGAATTTCAATTATAATAAAGCTTTAAAATATTATTGGAAAACATCAATGCGTTAAGAAATTTAGATGAGCCATTACTAAGGTCTAAGGTAACAATTGACAAAATGATTTCAACAAAGTCAACAAGAGCATTCAAGCATCAAAATTAGTAAATAACCCCTCAGAACTAAAGTCTCAAAAAGCTTTAAGCAATAAATTTTTTATTGAGGTTACAGCAATCTCAGCTCTAAAGAAGAATATATTTTTTAAAGGAAATAATTATTGGCACTCACCGTATTTTCCAACAATACCCGCCTTCTTTGTTCTCTTCGTCTGCCCAAAAATATAAAACAACACAAAGACGTCAAGGATCGAATAAGAAAATGTTAAAGCATATACCAAATATTTTTATAACATATCAATATAACTCCTTACTTTCTACCAAAAACTAGAAGCATTATCAGGAAGAGTTAAGCCAATACTTTACTTCCTTCAAACTTGCTTAATAGTACAAACTAGCTGGAATCGTTCTTAAATTATCATCGAAGTTAAATATTTACGTAAACTTCAATTTAATTGCAGAAAATCATTTTATCAAGCGATATATGAAAGAATCAAACAAATCGCAGAGTTTCATATCGATTTCCAAACAAATTTAAAAAACATAAGTTCGCAAAATAAATTACATATTTCCTAATTTTTAAGGCAACGATAAACACTTGAACGAGTAAGGAAAGAAAGAGAAGTGTACCATGTTGCTGGGACTTGAATGGCCTCCGACTGCAGAAGCGGCTGGGTCCGAAGGACAGAAGAAATGTCATAAACCCTATTTGAGATGCTGTTGTTCTTATAAAGATAAGTCTAATGGAAACGGGTTTTGAACCTTACAACTTTTTGTCCCTTAATGGGTTTTGAATGAATTGGTTTTGAATGAATTGGACTTGGTGGTTTGAATGGCCCAGATGCCACAGAATTAGTATTTTCTTTTCCTCTCTCTCTTTTTTTTTTTTTATTGTGAAGCGGGAAGATCAACAACCTTTACGGTTCTATCTAAAATTATCGAACAACGTCATAACAATTTGGAAAATTTTATATTCATATTTGTTATTATTTAAATGAAATATCTATTTTTAAAATAAAATTTAAATTAGTTAATATTAATTTAATTAAATTCGATCATTCGTAATGAGTGTTTGTAAGGTAAATTCACCTTTGATGAAGAAAAAAAATAGATAGCAATTAAATTATATTTATTAGGTGAGTTTATGCTAACACAATTTAAGAAATTATATTTGTTGAAAAACATAATTTAAGAAATTTTTTAAAACTAACACAATACTTAATTTATTGTCTTTAAGCGTGTGGCCACATTAAAATTTCACATTCATTTTTAACATGCATGTTATATATATATATATAATTAATTTTTATTTATTCATTTATCATTTATTACATAAATTTTAAATATTATGTAAGATTATACTAAGATAAAAATAAAATAAAAATATTACAATCCACGTGCAATGCGCGGCTTTATCTAGTACGACAAAACGCGTTTGTTCTCTGGGCCCAGGGTTATGGATAACCCAATCAGCCGATTTAACTGCCGAAAATTGCGTTAAATTTTTAAACAAACATCTCTCTCTCCGTTCAGTCTCGGTGCAACTCGTATGACGTCCTCACATGCACAACCAAAAAATTGCCAATAAAATTTGTCGGGAAAAAAAAAAAAAAACATACTTGATAAAATAACTAGGAAAAATTAATGTAAATTACTAGGAGAAAGTTTTTGTTTGTTTATTTAGTTACGAGATCGGGAGGGGACGCTATTCGCCATTTTTTGTTTCCTCCGTCGCCAACCCAAATCTACCTTGATCTTGCTACGAAACTTCCACCGCAATAAGAAATCTAATTTATTCATCTGATTTTTGAACGAAATCCGACTGTGGCAATTCAGATTTAATGTGCATTGCATGGATCTGATGGGGATTGCCATCATTTGTACATAGAATTACTTGGTTGATCCGGCAAATCCGAATTTCGGTTACGGTTTGAGGATTCTATTCATTATTTCTAAGCCATTGTGAATTTTAATAAAGCAGGAATTGTTGTTTTCTGTTTAGTGCATTTTGGAGTTGAATTGGAGAAATGCATCCGTTATCTGCTGCCAGCGAAGAGCTTGCGGAGATTGAAGGCCAAATCTCTGATATTTTTCGGGCTTTATCGTAAGAGTTTTAGCATTTTGGATCCCCCACTGTTTGTTTCATTGCGCGTATCCTCAGTTTTGTCTTTTCATAGTTACGATTTAATGTGTGAATTTATAACAGTAATGGATTTCAGAAGTTGGAGAAGATTAAGGACTCCAACAGGCAGAGTAGGCAGTTGGAGGAGCTCACTGAAAAGATGCGAGAATGTAAGAGGTATTTGACTATTGACTCCTTCGTACTCCTATTCTGATGGGCTTCTCTTTGGAACTGCGATGATATAATTTTGCAATTTGTTTTCGGCATTATATTCTTTGAAATGTTCTTGTGTGCTATGGATTTCATTATCCGATGAAGTACCGGTAATTGTCCAAAGGATAATGCGTTTAATGCATTAGTTTAATTTTAGTAAGAATCTACTTTGGTATAGACGTATAGTTTAATCTTAATAAGCAGACCTTCAAGTTCTGGCTTTATATGTTCATTTCTCTGGTAGATTCATATTCGTCTCAGAGACTCGGAGGGTTTCTCATTTTAGTGTCTGATGTGTTTGATTAGCGATAACTTTATCCTATTGTTATCACCCATAAGATGTTGATCTGAGGCTGTAAATTTTGAAGATTGCATTTTGACGCATAGTAATCAAATTTATTAGCTGTTATGAACAACTATCAAAACGCTGTAGTAGATTTTTAAATATGGTAAGTGAGGCTTGACCAAGTTTCATTTATGACTAGGCTCATCGAGAAGGCTTAACAATGTTAAGATCCTAGTAAATTTCATTCTCTCATCAGCAGACAGCAACCAAGTAGTAAATATTGACGGGCAAGTTTTTAATAGTTTTAATATTCTGTGATAGAGTTTCTCTGTGGCGATAATGAATAATAAAAATACAGTAAATGTCTTAAACAATGGTGAAGCTGTGCTTCCCTCCCAACCAAAAGCAAGGCTCTGCTTTATGAATAGAAAAGCTCTTCTTTCATTTTCAGGCTTATCAAAGAGTTTGACAGAGAAGTCAAGGACACAGAGGAAAGAAATGATCCAAACACCAACAAGATGCTTCATGAGAAAAAGCAGTCCATGGTAGGATATTATTTCCGAACTTATACCGCAAAGTGTTCTGAATTCTGGTGAACTGTTGTTCTTAACATGTGTCAAGTGTATTTAGTGTCTTTATCCTTTTGGTGCAGATTAAAGAGCTGAACTCATACGTGGCTCTAAAGAAACAGTGAGTTTATTATTTGGCTGATAAGTAAATAAGAGATGGTGCAAAGTAGATGTAGTACATTTAACTATTTTGAAAGCTTCTTTTATTTGTATTACTATTTTTTCCTACAACTAGCCTTCATGCTCATGCAACAACAAAGTGAACAATTTTTATGAATTATGATAAAATATTTTGATTTCTGAATGGTATATTGCCCCTCTGGTCATGATAGACCAAAATATTATACACTTATTGCGTAGGGGCATAAAATGGTTATATAATACGTTTTAGTATATACACACTCACATGCACATCCGTCTCTATGTAGGCACAATGATATATGGATACTTTTAAAGGGATTAATGTTGATGCTCCCTGGTGGTTAAAGTTCAAATCAATTTTTCTATTAGAAAAAAGAAACAAATCAAACAGATGTCTTCCACTGACGAGTATTTTTTTGTTTGGTGATTTGTTTTTCTTGTGGGTACAGGTATGCAAGCAATATTGAAAATAAAAAAATTGATCTTTTTGATGGGCCAAATGAAGAATATGGAGAGGGAAACGTACTGCTAGCTTCAGGTAAGCATAAGTTGATATATACTAATGCATTAAGTTCCATGGTTTCACTTATGATAGTCAGTTTGCATTATATTTGGATATTACTGTTTATTTTATTACCAGTATGCAGTCCCTCTCTAAGTTTATTTCATAAACATGTGGTTAAAGGACAATATAACATTGGAAAACTCTGAAATCGTTTTGACCATATTTATTGAAGAGGAATCACATAAATTTCTTGGATTGGTTTGGATCTTGCACTACATCATGCATTTGTCATAAATCTTTACAATGTTAGTTGCTAATTAAAACAATACTGAGAAGGGAAAACTGATGTTATTTGCTAAAATAGATAATATGGTTAATGTAAATGACTTCTGAGGCTGAGTAACTATTTGCAGAAATGACAAATCAGCAGCTTATTAATAGAGGAAACGGAATGATGGATGAAACTGATCAAGCTATTGAGAGGGGAAAAAAGGTTGGTTTATTGCAACGGTCGCCGTATTGGTTCTAATAGAAAGTTTTACTTTTTCTGCTCCTAGGTAGATAAATATGACCCAATAAATGAATAAAGCCCATTTTCTTCTGAAGCTCATTGAAGTCTGAGGCAAAGAGACATGATTTTGGCTAAATTCAAGATGCAATATCATGCTTGATGATAGTTCATTACCTAAAATAACTTTTTCTTATGCCAGCATGCATGGAATGTATGGCCATCACCGTATTATGATTTTCAATCTAATATGTTGTAGCTAATTGATGCTATTTTCCACTAGGTTAACATGACTCCAAACCTGATTTTTTGTTCCATTTACATGATTAAATAGTACGTGGGATATTGTTTTCTAAAATGATGGACAACACAGTTGATGTGAAAAGTGTTTTTGAATGTTTATGATGGATGCTTTGTCTTCTTCCCCTTCTAACAAACTATAACCCTAGATGAGGCCTTATAGGTTCATCCTTTTCTCTGTTAGGAGATATGCATTACTCTGTTGTTAGGGATGCATTATTCTGCTAATCTAAATAAAACGTGCCATGTAGTACGCAAAATTTGGTTTGCTGTTGTAGGATACATACCCATGAAACCCTAGGGATTTGAGGGCCGTATATTTTCTTCTCTCTTTTTTAAACTTAAAAGTAAGAGCTTCTAATGACTGATTTTCTCAACCTCATTCTTGTTGATATTATTTGCCAATTCTAATGCATAGCGTGATTGAGTTCACCTATAAGGTGCTCCTTGAATCTTGCTTGAGAAGATGAAAATCTGAGCTATACCTTTCTTTCTTTCTTCGTTTCATCGTTTATGTTTTTTTTTCCATTGAAGTTTGATTTCTGGTTAAACATTCACATACTAGGTGATCTTTTTGTTATAGGTCGTTCATGAGACTATCAATGTGGGAACAGAGACTGCTGCAGCTCTTAAGGCTCAAGTGGGTGTTCATGTCACTTTACCTTATTTGATCTTTAATATTATTCCTATTATTTATAGTTCTTGGTTTGTATCAAAACTCAACATATTTTACTTTCATCTTTAGACTGAACAAATGAGCAGGGTTGTTAATGAACTGGACTCTATCCATTTCTCGATTAAGAAAGCATCTCAATTGGTTAAGGAACTTGGTAGGCAGGTTAATTTCTGAAACACAACATTCTTATCATATTTTTATTATTTTTCGAATCAAAAGAACTTAGGATGTTAAATGGTTGCATATTCTGCTTCTTCATCAACATCACCCTCATCATAATCATCCTCTTCTTGTCTGTACCTGATTTGAAATATTTCCCATTAGGTTGCAACTGACAGGTGTATTATGACATTACTTTTCCTCATTGTAATTGGAGTAATAGCCATGATCATCGTAAAGGTAACAAATATCTCTACTTGTATTCTTTCAATAATCAAATTTAGTATGTACTTCTTTTCCAATAGCCTCAAACATTAGAATTTCCCATGACATGACAATAATTGTTGCCCTTTTCTTTTTTTCATCTCCATTTTGATGCAAGCTTTCTCTCTTGTTTTTGTCCTTTGGAAGAAGTCTACTTTGGACAGAGTTATACCTTTGCAGTATTTGAGATAGATCACTGTTTATATTTAGTGAAAATCTGCCTCCCACTTTTAAATTTATGATATCTGTGATAGCAATGACAAACCAGCTTGTTGAGTCACTTGCATTACCTTTCTTGTTTGGAAATTGATGTACACTTAAATAATTTTTTTATATATAAAATTTCAGATTGTAAATCCTAAGAACAAGGACATTCGTGACATCCCTGGATTAGCCCCTCCAGCAATGACGCGGAAATTACTTTGGAATTCTAGTTAAGACAGTAATGGATCACATTGTCAAGGTCGCCACAATATTTAGTTAAAGTTTGGATGAAAAAAAGTTAACTTGTGATGCTATTCTCGGAGTCCTCGTGCTGCAAAGGATATGATAAAGTTAGGTAGTGGAATTGTTTCTTTGCTCCTTTTTGGTTTGGAGACTAGCAGACATTTGAAATGCTAGTCTCTGTAAAGCTGTTGTGTGCATTATCAGCTTCATCTGAATTGAGATGTGCTCAATTTTTTATTTTTTTTGCTAAAAAATGCTCAATATATTTTCATTCCCTGAATGTAAAACTTCCTATTCAACCGACAGAAACCCATACCTTGTAATACCAGGCTTGTATTTAATGTCATATCGTTCCTAATATCCTGTATAATAACAGTTGCTTCATTTTTTTCCCCCTTTCTAATCTTAATAGTGTGCTGTTTGAGAAACAAAAATGTTTTATTTTATCAAAATTTGTTGTATACATTAATTTATAGAGTACAATTTAATTAATTTTTATTAATAAATAGTCTCATAATTATTTAATTATCCAACATAACTAATTTTATATATAATTAATAAATAATACATCTATATATATTACTGCATCATCACGGTTCTTTGAGAAATATTTCATTTTGTAACTTATTTGTTTACGTGCGACAACATCATTGTCATTGCTGTAGTTTCTATAGCTGTTAATATAAAAGGTTTCGAATCAAACTTACTTTTAAACTAACTTTAGGGGAACATCAAGGTCAATTCTAAATTATAAAGCCACTACTATTGATAGCTCAAATTATAAATAAATCATCGAATGAAGCTTGATAATTCAATCTTATCACGTTTGTTTGTTTCAGGAATCAGTATTATAGTGTTTAGTTTGACAATTATAATTAAAATAAAAATACAATAATATTAC
The DNA here is from genome assembly GCA_029378325.1 of Elaeagnus macrophylla. NCBI lineage: Eukaryota > Viridiplantae > Streptophyta > Magnoliopsida > Rosales > Elaeagnaceae > Elaeagnus > Elaeagnus macrophylla. Next base: position 24,607,037 of record CM055646.1, on the reverse strand, counting down.
ATTAATACTCACATATTTAATTCTTATTTTATTATTATTTCTTAAATCAAATAAAATATATTCTTCAAAGTTAAATAATTATTTTAAATAATTATTATATAAAATTTTAAAAAATAATTATATAAAACTCATTCAAATATTTCTAAACTTTTCGACATTACAAGACTAAACTCGAAATTAATGTGACAAAACATGATAAAAAATACATTCTAAATTCATGAACTAATGCTAAAATTTACAACCAGTTTTCTTTTCCACTGATTGTCTCATGATTCATTGCCAATGCTTCTCATTTCTCAATATATATCACGTATATGATCATTCAAAAATCACAATATTCTAGACTATTCAAAATCAACTCTTGGAACAACAAAGGTCAAGATCAAATAACAATCCAAGTACTCAAATTCATCTAGTGTTTTTTCCAAGTTTATTTACACCTAAAATTTTCACATTAAAACAAAAAAAAGAATCAAATTATAAACAAAAAAATGAATTAAATTATTAATGAATTCCATTACAAACTCTCAATGTTCAAATTCGGCCCAAACTAAACCTCAGCTTAATTTTAAATAAGATCAAATGAAAATTCCAAACTACAAAATTGGGCAAAACAGAAAATGTACAAAGCATTCGTTTTCATTTGTGTTCATTTAATCATAAAATTCTTGCAAAAAAATAAAGGTAAATCACAAGCAACAGTACAAAATTATAACACGAAGAAGAAGAAAATTTTATATTATTTTTATCAGTTTCCAAATTGTGAGTGCTTTATACCTGAAGAAGAAGAACGGCGCGGAGGAGAACGGCGAGAGACAGGGAACGCGAGGGAGAACAAACGGCCAGAGAGATCGAACGGCCAAGGAGAGCTCACGGCGCGGACTGTTGGACGACGCACGAAGGCGAGGGAGAACGACGGCGCACCAAGTTTTTCGCGAAGTCTAAAGAGCGTGAATAGGTCACGTAATGTAATTGTAATTCCTTGTGTTTCCTTATGTAATGACAATTTCTTTAAGAGATGTAATTGATTACATTACATCTATTTAAGGAAACCAAACATTGTAATAAACTGAATCAATTACATTACCTATTCTATTACAATCAACCAAACACCACCTTAAGATCATACACAACATCTTTTATTACAAAATACCGGATGACGGGAGAAAGTAAAAACTTGTGATAAAACGTTTTAATTTTTGTGGAAAATATTGCGACGTGAACATAATTTTTAGGCTTTATTTTATTTTCCTTGCTTTTTAATTTTAAATAGGATGAAGAGTCAAAATTATCTTTTTGTGTATGCAATAAGTGTTATTTAGTCCTCTAACTTATAAAATATATTTTTAAGTTCATTTGCTTATAAAAAGGTATTTTGAAATCCATTTATTTGTAAAAAATGTGTCAGATAAGAACAAAATTAAATTTTTATCTAATTTTTCGTTAAATCTAACGAAATAGTATGTGTCACATATATGTTTATATTTTTTTGATAAATATATATCAAATTAAATAACTTTTAATTAAAAAATTACACTAATTTTTTACAATTTTTTTTAATTAAACTTAAATAAAATTTTCATCATCTAATTTGTTATTTTATATATTAAACAATAAAAATTATATTTAAATTTTATTAAATTCGATCAAACTTAAATAAAAATTTCATTATCTAAGTTGTGACTTTAAGTATTAGACAATAAAAACTATATTTAAATTACATTAAAAATATTTAAATTTAAAAAAAATTAAAATTGAGTAATTTTTTAATTAAATATTAATTTTTTTAAGTATATATAAATATATATATATATATATATGTGTGTGTGTATCGAAAAATATAAATATGCATGTGACATATTTGTTATTTCGTTAAATTTAATAAAAAATTGGATAAAAATTTAACTTTGTCATAACCTGACGTATTTTTTACAGGTAGATGATTTGAAAACAAATTTTTCATGAGCAAAGGAACTAAAATTATACTTTTTTCTTTAAAATAATATTGCAAAATTTTGGTGTCACGTGATACGGTGATAGCATAATATAAAGCTTAAGTTTCTTTTGGTTCTATTCTTAATAGTTAATATTAGCTAAGAAGATCGTTCACCTTTTAGTCTCAGTAGTCAGTAGTAAAAATTTGTACTTTTTAAAAATCCTCTGATTTAAATTCGTCAACCTTAAAAAATATTTTTAAAATTTTAGTATTTTTATTTTATTTTAAAAAAACTCTAAAATTTTATTTTTTTTATTAATAAAAACAGTAAGATTCAAACTTATTAAATTTATGATAGAAGAATTGATAATTTTATCACCTAATAAGAAAATTTTTTTAATTACCTAATTATTTTTGAAGAAAAGTCACCGATGAGAATTTAAATAAAAATGTTGGGAAAAGATTATAGTTAAAATTAGTTTGGAATTTTTTGTTTTCCTATCTAGAAAAGTTTTAGTCGGAAAAAAATGAGCTCCTACGACTCTCATACTCCTGACTCCTGATCTGACATTTTCTTTAATATGAGTATTGAGTACGGTATATTTTACGTAGAGGCAGACTAGCAGTGGGCGTGTATACTTTTCTTTAACTTATTTAAGAGTAAATTAAAGTTCAAACCAGACTAATTCAATAGAACGGCCAGTCGGTCGTAAGACAAAAAGAGAGAGTGTTTTCTTGGTCTTTGGCTATTTGCAGAATATAAAATACGCGGTGTATTGGTTTGTGTTGTGTCCCTATCATTATTTTTCATTTCATACGCGACATCTAACTCTTCTTTCCCTATGACCTGGATTTTTGGCCTTTTTTTTCTCTACATTTTCTCACCAGGGCTTTGCTTGTTTTGTCTTCTCTTTATAACATTGAACCAGTCAATCTTTTCTCCATTTTTGTTTGTTTTCACTTCAATCTCAATCAGGCTAATCTTTACTTCAAAGTTGAAACCAATTGAGTTTCCCTCGTTCAAATTTCTGTAATTTATTTCCTCTAATCTTTTGTTCCAACCAGTTCTCAATTCATTTATTTTTCTACAGTCCCATTTTCTTGAGTATTTCTTTTTTCTGGGTTGGGATCCACTTTTTCATATATATTCTATTCAGTCTTCTCTTGTAGCTTTTTTATTCTACTTTCAGATAAATGTAAAGTAGCATTCTTACCAAAAATCATCTTTATTAGTGCTTCGATAAGCTTAATCAATGAAGTGCCTTTTTCCCTTCAAGATCAAATCCAAGATCAAAAGTGGGGCACAAGCCGCCCCAGAGTTAAGAAACCCAAGCAAATCATTGCAATCCCAACGGAGCATACCAGAACTGTACAAAGAAAAAGAGCATAATTTGAGAGTTTTTACTTTCCAAGAGCTTAGAGAAGCAACATATAGCTTTAACAGATTGCTAAAGATTGGTGAAGGCGGGTTTGGGAGTGTGTATAAAGGAACAATTAAGCCTACAACTGGTCAGGGTTCTCCATTTTTAGTTGCCATTAAAAAGTTGAACCAAAATAGCTCACAGGTTGTTCTTGCTTCCCTTACTTACCCCTTCCACTGCCACAGCGTTATCAGATGTTAATTAATACTTTGGTTTATTATATGGCACAACCCTTCATATATTCACATATGTAGTTCATTTTTAACCTCTGACGTAAAAAATATATGATAATTTTTCTTATATATATATATTTACTGAAGGTTGAAACTAATTTAATAAATGAGTGTTAATATTTTCTGCCAATTTCAGCATTTGGGTAATTTCTCTGTTAGTCTTAGAGTTTTTTATTTTTATAGTTTGATTGATTATGTAATCATGAACTTGTTGGCAATTGTCCTCCATCTGGTAGAGCTGTATCGTTTGGTAGGAAATTGGGGAGCTAAACAATTGACGTTTACAAATTTGCTGATTAAAACGAACCAATTTTAAAAACTAGATACCAACATGAACTATAATTAAGAACATTATTGTTAAAATAGATATTCAACTGTGCCCTGATGATTTCCCTTCGATTTTGTTTGGTCATCATATTTGTGATGGTTCTTTATAATTTATGAAGATCAGAATCGAATCGAATGTCACTATAGAACTTGTTTTCATTGTTGTTATATGTTTCTTCATTAAGCTTAAGTTTATCAATTAATTTCTTTTGAAGGGTCATAAGCAGTGGCTTGCAGAGGTTCAAATGCTTGGGGTGTTAAGCCACCCGAACCTAGTAAAACTTTTAGGATATTGTTCTGTAGATGGAGAAAGAGGGATCCAACGGCTGTTGGTATATGAATTCATGCCTAACCGAAGCTTAGAAGATCATCTTTTCAACAAGGCTTTGCCTAGTCTTCCTTGGATGCAAAGATTACAGATTATGCTTGGTGTTGCGCAAGGGTTTGCTTATTTACACGACGGATTGGAAGTCAAGGTAGGTAGTTACATTACATATGCCCTTTATTTAATTTAGTTCAACTCATATCATACTATTTGATTGTGAATTTTATGCACTCTAGCTAGTATCTTTACATATGCCCTTTGCATTTTAAAGGTGATATATCGAGATTTCAAATCCTCAAATGTACTACTAGATAACAACTTTGTACCAAAGCTCTCGGACTTTGGCCTTGCAAGAGAAGGACCAAGTGGTGACCTTACTCATGTATCCACAGCGGTAAGTTGATAGAAGATAATAATTTTACTTTTTAATTTTGTCAAATTATCTTTAGGATCAAATTCAATTATATGTTAAAGTTGCTATACCTCCTATAACTTGTTATTGTTACTATTTAATTCTTCATTTACAGGTTGTTGGAACATATGGTTATGCTGCACCGGAATATGTTGAAACTGGTCACCTCACAACTCAGAGTGATCTATGGAGTTTTGGGGTGGTGTTGTATGAGATCCTCACGGGAAGGCGCGTCTTGGAAAGACACCGCCCAACTGCGGAACAGAAGCTTCTAAATTGGGTGAAGCAATACCCAGCTGACAGTAAAATGTTCGGCAAGATAATGGACCCTAGGCTGAAGAACCAATTTTCTCCCATCGCAGCCAGGAAGATTGCCAAGTTGGCAGATAGCTGCTTGAACAAGAATGCCAAAGAGAGGCCACTGATGAGCCAAGTTATAGAGAGCTTGGAAAAAGCAATACTAGAATCTCAAGTTGAGTCTTCTTCTATGAATATTATTACAACTTCTATACCATCTGCGTCTGCATTTGTTAAAGGGCAATCCAAGTAGAGTTGGTGTGAGAATAATAATTTTTTTGTAAATGAGAGCCACTGATTATTAGCCCTTTATATTTAATAATATTTCCTTACCGGTTTATAAACCCAATTCCAATTCTGCATTGAAGGATTGTACACATTTATCAGGTTCTGGAATATATGTATGTATCTGTAAGAATTTCATAAGAGAACGCTTTAGTCCTTCACATACCAGCTATCCAACCAAATAATTTCTCTCCTATTTTCACGTTTTATGAATCCAAGTATCGAATAATTAAGTTTATATCTCGAAAGGAAAACAAGGAAAGAAAAAAAAAAGGGTAGTATCAACCATACCGTCGATAATATTTTGCATATGCAAGATTTTTTAGCACATCTTAGGAATTTTTTTATACAATAAGTATCCATTTTCAAGTAAGATTTTTCTCCAAAAGGTACGCATTATCATTCATTGGAGTTGAATTAAAAAAATCTAGGCTCCACTGGAATTAAATGTAAATGTGTACAACTGTACACTTTAGTATAAATAAAAGTGAATTACAAAATAAATAAAATAAATTACAAAGACATATTATGATAAAATTCTAAAATTTAGTACAAGACGTCCCACTAATTATAAAATATTTTGATTTAATTAAAATTATAATAAAATTACTGATTTATCCTTATATATTATGATATAGTCATTACATCCCATTTTTTTAAAATATTTTTCCTCCTCATAAAAATGTTCTCTAATTTGATGCATCTCACTTTTTTTTCCATCTCAAATTCAATATTTATCCCACTATTTCCCAATTTATCAATACAAAGTTACAAACCATAATATTTTGATAATCAAAAACTCATAATACTGAAAAAAAAAAAAAAAAAAAATTATATATATATATATATAAAATATGAAATAAAAGAAAATTTTCAAATCGTTTTAAAAGATGCTAACCTTATCTATGAATATTTGAAAAACATATCAATAAATTTACTAACTTTTAATATTATATAATTTTATTTTTATTTAAAATTAGTGGGATATTCTAAATAAAATGTAATATGTCTCCAGAATTTCTCAATTACAAACTTATAAACTGACGTGTAATGCTGTAAAATATGGATTTTTTTAAGTAAACATGAACACAACACCGGCGAAAAACCCAATGACGCAGAAATGAAGATCCCATGGCCCAACCGCCCCATAACGGAGTTCACACTGCTGTCACTGGTGGAGTCTTCTCAGCTGTTTCTTTTGGGTATTTTCTTATTTCCGTCACTTTCTTGGGAATTGTTTTCGTGAGGACTTTGCGTCTTAAAATCGATACTTTTTTTTCTCAGTTTGTCTCTAAAAGTTTTTCAGGTATGGTTACATGTTTGGAAGATAATCTGCACGTAAAGACCCAGGTGAATTGATTGAAGATCTTCGCGCGAAAACCCTAATCTTAACCCACCAACGTCTCATCCTTGAGTTGTATTTGGTATTTGTCTATTTGTATCTATTTTCGATTCAATATTTTTGTTTACAATTGGCTTCTAACTGAAATTGAAAACTACTAATTTTTTTTCTACCTTCCAATTGTCAAAGACTCAAAGTCTAAGTTGGATAAATGATTGAATTCTATTTCCTTCCATATGGGAGCAATGCTTGCGCTTTCTTAATATATTCTCATTCGTTTTTTTTTTTTTTTTAAATTAGACATATTTGTCAATTAATTTTAACAAATGGTATACATTTTTTACCTTAATTTTAACAAATAATACACTTTAATTACCTTATTCATGTGATTAAAGTGTTTAAAAATGATTTTAGAGTACCAATTCTAAAGAATTAAGGTGACAAATATGTACTAATTTTAATTTTAAGTAAGGTAACTAAAATGTCTAATTTGCAAAAGATACGTGACCAAGTGTCTACTCGTACGTTCTTTTTCCCTTCTAAGTTCTTGTTTCATGGTTTTTGTTGGCAAGCTTCATGCTTATAAAATGGTTGTTGGTCTAATAAAAAAATAGTTAGGTTGAATAAGAGGTGTAGACTGATTTTGCTACTCATGAGACCAGTTCATGTTTGCCTGAATTGTAATTTATAGCTTGAGGCCCTTTTGAATATGAATTTATCCTAATTCTCGAAATTCAGATGCTTGGGGTTGAGGTTAAAGGCATCAAGTTGGCTGTAAAGGAGGATTTTTGTGCTTAGTACTTGGGATAAAGTCGAGCAATACCTCCTACAGGTTTTCAGACCCTGTTGAAAACTTGTCTGACATCTCTAAGATATGTATCTTCTCATCTTGTTTTCCTGATGAATAGCAGAAAGTGACAAGTTTTCTAAAGTCCAAACTTGGATAGAATGAGTTTCAGGCAAATAGGGATGGATAGGTTGGAGGAGCCGCAGGGAATTAGGATTTATAGGGGCATAGATATTGGGAGGAAAAGAATGGCCTTATATACACAGAAGACCCAGTTCAAAGGGAACACAATCAAGATTTTACTTTAAAAACTGGATTGAAATAAAGTTGGGGACTAAGCACTTGTGACATTATGACAGTAAATCAACTTAGAAATCATAAAATATATTGAAACTTTTTTTTGGACAGTATATAATAGACTTTGACTAGTGTATTTTCAGGGAATCCTCAAAAGAGCTCCGAAGAATAAATAATTAGGGAGCTGAGACGCCAGTAGTAGGTGGAAATTAGGGGTGATTTCCACCCTTTTTAAATTTTGGGTTTCTTTGTTGCATTAACAATTTTTACTCTCTGGATACGAGGCAACATTATAGTGTATGCAAAAATGAGAGAATATCTCCCCTCTTTCTCTCTCTAAATATACTAGCCTATGCTCTGTTTCACATGAATATGAAAATTTACATATTTTACACAAGAGCAACCTCCTTTTTTTTCTTTACGTTATTATCTCTGATGAACCGAACATAGATGTCTGTTCTGGTGGTATCATGCTCCGAAAGTCTTCTATCCCTACCCCCTTCAGACATGTTTCTGACAAACTCCACCAAGTGTCGCCAGTTTTCTCCTTCAAACAACTTCTTATTCATTCTTAGATATGTAAATGCGCACAGCCCATTACCTGAATCTGACCTGCTAGTTGTCAAAACTTGATCATATGCTCTGGCATCATACCTCTCCAGTGCATTCTCACCTGCTAGTTCAATCCTAGCTGATTTAGTTGCCATCTTAACTTGCCGAACTAATCCCTCTGGGGAGCAATTGGCGCTCTCGGGCTGTTCTTGATCTTTCATTTCTATGCATGTGAAGTTGAATATAGCATCATGTTTGGAAAACATTCTAGCCATTAATCGGTAACCATCCTGATATCTGGTGTTATAGTATCCTGCAGTTAACTCTGCTGCATGAGATCTTGTTCCGTAATGCCAGTGGATTCCAGCTATTTTACCTGATACTTTTGCTCCAGTCCCTTGAAATACTCCTTTTGCAGCCGCCAGTATTCTATCTCCATGCTCTAATAGCTTGTCTGAGTACCAATTAAGGAAAAACTTCCCATACGGGTATCTTCAGGAAATTGATTGTACTGTCCAGAATCATGTGGTCCACTTTTCCCCCAGTCTTTCTTCCCAATCGCATCAGCTGATGCTTCCAAGGTAGCTCTCATGTACTGTATGACATTAAAATAAAATAAAAAACATTGTTGAGGAGTCATAAATTCCAATAGTTATTGATCAGTTGGATGTGTAGATGATTCAGTCATCGGGCTGATTGTAGTTAAAGGAGTGAATCTGCAAAGTGGAGTGTTATTACTCAATCGCAGAGAAGAAAAATTGTTGTTAGGTTTGAAAGATTACCTTGTCATAGCATTGGAATTCTCCAATTCCAGGGAATCTCCAAGTTCCGTTGCTTTCTGGATAAGAAGGATATCTTAGTTCACCGCAAGGACCCATACCCACTCGAATTTCCTGTAGGTGAATATAACATTTAGCTTCTAAATTAGGAAAAAAAAAAAAAGATATCTCATAATGAAAGATGAAGTCAACTGCCAATATAGAAAAATTGATGCACAACTTTCTTATTCATACAGGATTAACATTGCGCAATAAATTTCGTAATATTAAAATCAAGCTTGATTATTTGTTTTCACTTTTGATAGATGAGTAGATATGGTAAGTGGGGATGGATTTCCTACTCAAAACACTTTTTGCCTAGCCTGTTTTTGCCAAAAGAATAGGTACATGGCTGACATGGAAGTCCTTTTATAAAATTTTCATGGTAATTTACCCTTCACTGAAGAACATATTTATGGCCTAATTTCCACTTGCCAGTATTCAACGCTAAATAAGAAAACGAGGATAACTTTCATGTTTCTCCAAATGTGTGCACATTTACCCAACTTTTCAAATTGATTAGATTTTAAAATTAATTTTTCTTTCACTTACTTTGAAAAATTGAATATTTACATTTGGTTTATAAGTTCTTTTAAAGAATAATAGCATAAATTTTTTTTTTCTTTGGTAAGTTGAATAATAGCATAATTGTTCATGTAATTTTATTAAAGGTTCTCCAACAAGTTTTAAATTAAATAGAACAATGATACTAATTGTTTAATTATTTTAAATGTACAGTTTAATTTTGTAACTTTTTGATTAAGCATAACAAGAATACTAACTTTATAAAATTTTTAAATAAGTCTCAAAAAAGTCTTGTTTAGGCAACTATTGTAGCATTTTTTTTAAAGACTTATTTTACAATTTTATGAAATTAATGTCTCTATTATACATAATCAAAAAATTACAGTACTAACTGTACCTTTAAAATTAATGTCTTTATTATCTATAACCAAAAAATTATAGTATATATTTAAAATTATTAGTTATATTATTTACTAAACCCAAAAACTAGACACTACACTCGTTCTTTCTTTTAACCTTTATGATTAGTTAGGCTGATGTAGGGCATACCACAATAACTCCACCCATGTAATCTCTGAATCTGTCACGAAAGCTTCTCATGTAATCAGTGTAAACTTGTATGGGTGTTCTTCCTTTGAGAACAGGCGCTGAATCACAGCCCAGTGAGATGTACTCTGGGTTTCTCCTTCCTGATTTGTCTGTATACACAAGATCTGGGTTCTTGCTTATTTCTTCTGGCACCCATGGAGGCAGAGGAATGCTGATAATTTGATATAAATAAAAAGCAGTTATGATTAGTGGTATATAGAAGAAAGTTTTAACCAAACACAAATCCACAAACTAGGTAAAACAAGATAACAATTATGCTTTTGAGATTTTGTAACAATGCTTATGGCAACAACAACAAAATTCAGAACCAAACGATTTTTTTTTACTAGAAATGCTTTTAGGTCTCATATGTGTTTACTTTGTCTGGTTTTGAATGAAACCACTTTTAGCACAAGCACAAATTAAGGTTAGCACAGAGCAAAATCATTTTCTTAAATTGATTTCCAAATCATGCACAATTTCCCAAATCTTAGAAATTAAAAGGCAAAAGCACAACATAATGATACAAATATGTAGATCCTCAAGGTACCTGCAAGAGTCTCCAACATTTCCACCACACTGATGAAAAGACATAACAACTTGAAGCTTTAAGCCATGCTTTTCAACCAAATGTACAAGCTCAGCATAGCCTTCCCAATTGTATTTAGAAGGTCCATCTTTTTCCACCAAACCCCACCAAGCATCCACCATTACTCCTTCAACCCTAGAAGTCTTTAAAGCCATCAAACTAGCATTCATTGCTTTTGGCTTATTCAAGTGGCCTCCATGAGTGACTGTGTCAAGTGGAAGCATCACAAACACGGGCACTTTTGATGAGTCGCCCTTACTTGTGTGACTACCATCACTAGAGACCTCATGGAGTTTCTCCCATTTCTCACTCTCATAGGAAATCTGTGTTTCTTGCATCAAAGCCTTCGTCTGAAGACAGTTTGAAGGTTTGCTTTGGGCATAGCTAATCGATTTAGGTGAGTCATCAGGAGTTTTGAGAGCTTTGTTTTCATTATTGTGACTGATAAAAGAAGCTGAAGAAGGCAGTGTTAATGTCATTTTTAATTCTGAGTTTTTTAGAGTTGGATGGAGAAGATGAAAAGTGGGAATATGTAGATGACTATTTTTTAGTCTCTTTTATTTATTGATGAAAATTGAATTCAGATTCAGGTTTTCGAAACACAATCTTGATAGGCTCCTGTTATTAACTCAGGATTATTCTTTATACTTGTTAAAAAAAAGGTGGTGATAGTTATTATTATTCAATAAAATTATCATTAATAAATATAAATTTTAACATATTGAATTTAATTGTGAAAATATTAACTCTTGTATTATTTCGCTAAAAACTTGGGTTTTTTTTTATGATTTTCAGGTTTAAACGTCCTTATAAGAGTTTCAGTTTTAATCGTTAACTCACGTAGCTAAAAAAGCCTAGCACAAAATAAATCGACATCTTAATCAACTGTAGTGCATGTTCGAATAATTTTGGTGAAACAGCAAGATTTGCGCAACTTACTGTACAGTGGACCTACTTATCTGACTCAAAGATGTGTTATTGTTTATAAAAAAAAAAAAAGTTTTGTTTAAATGAACTCGTAGATAGAAAATACGAAATATCTAAAACATTCAATAAAAAAAATATAATATCCCCAAAAATTTTCTAAAAAGTGAAATCGGTACTTCAATTTGGCCAAAGAAATATGAAATATCTCACAATAATTGATACCTTTCTGATTCTGATATTTTTAATCTATTGAAAATTAAGAGTATCTGTCCTGCTCAAAAGTTTATATATATATATATATATATATATTTTTTTTTTTTTTTTTGGGAGAGATATTTATGATCCTTATATTGCCATTGAACTTTTGTTTGGATATTTAGCAGATAATGTCAACGGCAATTCATCCATCTTGGGTGACCGATCTTTTAGTGATATTTTCTTCAATTGCATTTAACGTTTATTCATTATTTCCAAGATATATATATATATATATTATATTCTACAATCTGATCAGGACTTGTCAGAGAATGGAAAATTTAATTGAAAATTTTTTATGTTTAATTATTTTTATTTATTTTATGTGTAGTATATGACAGTACATAAGCATTTCGTAGCACAAAGGAAATATATCTTTCGTATCTATTTCAATTTAATATGATTTTAATCTGGGATATTATATTGTGTGAATATACAAAACAAATAGTAAGAATTGTTGAAAGAAAATTCAAATAAGTGTGGAAAAGGAGGAAAACGAATTGTCTATTTTTAACTTTTTTCAGGTCCCAATCTACGACACTACTACATACCACGTAACCTCGTAGTTCTTGATAACTGATGGGTAGTTTTATTTTCATTTAGAAAACAAAACCGAACAAGGAAATTTTGCTTCTTTATGGTTGATATCTGATACCGTTAATCCTGACCTTGAATATTTATGTAGATGTTAAAACCGTAAAATACTTTTTAAAGATATATAAATTTAAAAGATTTTTTAAATACTTTGCTAGATTTTAATAATATTTTGAATGCTAGTTGAAATTGTGAGAAATCCATAATTTTCTTCCTTTTAATTAAAAATTTCATGAAAGTTTAAAATTAATAATTTTTTAAAAATAAATAAAATTTAAAACTCCATAAAAATTATTAAAAATCTTAATTAAAACACCCATGTTAATTAAATTTATATGGTTTCAATTGGTTAGATAAGAAAGTTCTGAAGCACAGGTCCTTTTCATTCTGTGGTTGTAATAAATTACTTTTTCGCATTCATACCTATGAATTTTTTATTGCTTGAATTTTCCTTGTTACGTAACTCAACTATTCAAAACAGGCTTGCCACCGCCTGATATAGACTTACGGTAGTGAACTATTCAACTCTAAAACTCTTAATTTTAGCTTAAGTAGAAATGGTAAGGGAAAAAGATGACCCAAGAATCTCTCGATGATTGATATTGATAATTTGGTCTTTATTCAAGTGAGTCTTGATGACCCAAGACCATGTAATTGCGAGCTCTACCATTAAAGTGTGCGGAGCTCATTGGACCTTATCTCTTAACTACTTGCCGACTTCTCTCTCTTCCTCCAATTAATTTATGAGAAGATCTACGAATTTGAATAAATGAAATGGAAAAAATAGGAATAAATTACTAAAATAACTGGACTTTTCACATTACAACAGGACTAATAAGACCCTTAAAAGATATTTGTTACAAGTCATACGTACTCAAGCTAGAGTAGAGTTGTGTAAGGCTGCTTTCTAATAGACCAATGGTGAACGAAAGCTTACATGCGAAGATGCTTAAGCTTTTTCCTGGTAATTAAGCAGTTGATCTGTTGGTTCTTGTTTCCGTGTGCAATATTTTAACTAATAGAAAATGATATGTATGAATTTTTTTTTTTTTTTTTTTTTTTGTTGTTGCATCCTTTATATGCTTTTTGTTTCTCACTAAGAAAAACACAAACTATACCTGTCTGAGTCTGAGAGCTAATAATGAGGTCCCCACTCCCCAACAAGTTTTTCTCAAATCGTCTCTTGTTTTGTAACGTGGTTCTTTATTGGTGGGACTTTGTACATTTTGAAACCCACAAATTAATCCCTAAAAATTATCATTTGCCAATTTTTTTTTTTTTTTTTTTTTGGGATTTTAAAGGTTCTTATTTATTTATTTATTTAATTCGAAAAAATTTCATGGTAATGCATGCAGAAATTCCATTAGATTTTCATTTTTTCCCCAGTCTAAATGTGTTAAAAAGTAAGATTGATACTAGAGAATCATATTCATTCAAATAAGGGGAGAGAAAGTTAAAAAAGTAAATAAATTAAATATACAAATTAAAATAGAGGAGTGGTATGGAATATGATTATGAAAGCAGTCAGCATTTTTCTAAAACTATCTTGCTCAAAAGGGGAAAAAAAAAAAACTTGTCTACGTATTATGATAAAAAACTTGAGTTATTAGCGAAAAAAAATAGAATAATAATTTGAGCCAATTTATTTTTAGAGGGCGGGGGGGGGTTGGTAGTAGTAGAGGTTAAATTTAAATAAATATATTAATTTTATAATTATTGAATTAGATATTAAAAATTTTATAATTTTTAAAATAAATATTTTAATTATATAATTTATAAGTTATGCAGTACAAATCATGTTATAATAAAAATAAATAATTTTAATCATATAGTTTTTTAAATTGTGCATTTTTAGTCCAAAAAAAATATTAAAATTGAGGATTTATAATACATATATTTTATAAATAAAGAGATTACAGGTATTTAATTTAAAAATTATATAATTAAAATACTCATTTATATATAATAATAAAATTACTATAATATTTTTTAAAAAAATTATAAAACTTATAATATTAATATAATAAATTTAAAATTATATCTTTTAAATTAAATAATTATCAGACCCACGGCTTCCTTTAACTTTTCTTGAAAGGAAAAGAAAATGTAAGGCTTCGTTTTGCCATATAACGATGTCGGTTAGGAAATTTTAGTATACGGTCCTAACGATTATTGAAGAGGCATTATGTCTTCTAGCTACTAGCTAGCTAGCCTTCTATTTGAGACGTGAAAGTAAGTAAACCAAATCGTGTTTTTCAGATAAACAAGTAGTATTTACCTGAATATTAAAATCAGACTCTTCGGATAACTCCAGCCTAAAATCAAGCCGACATGTATTGGCATCTAAACATTTTTTCATCCTTGTGTTGCCCGTCAGAGAGGAAAGGTCAGTATTGGAGTCAAAGAAGACTAATTTTGAGTAAAAAGAGCAAGTCAAGTGGAAATTATTGTAAATACTACGGTTTAAACTTTGTTCTATCAATATTTAATTTGGTGTGTTTCAACCCCAATTTCTAAATATCTTCCGATTTCAGAATCATAGTAGTGGTTTCTCTCTCGCATTGATTTCATCTTCTTTTGTGTAGATTTACATTTGCATAAATATCTAATCAAACAAATATCATGGAAACCCAAAAAATAAATTATTGATTTTTGTTTGTATAATTAATATTGCAATTTTAGCTAACAAGATTTCACTATGGATGAAATAACTGGATCAGGCTCCATAAGGTATATATACTTAACACTCTGCCATAGGATTTTTTTTTTTTTTTTTTGATTGATCTGCCATAAGAATTTAATGACCCAATACTAGTGTCTTCAAATCGGTAGCACTTGATAGTAACCGAGTATGGACCCATGAGTCTTCCTTGAATAAAAGCACTAAATTCTGAACAAGGCAACCATTAAGCTAAAGGAAACAAAAATCGTTCATAACATTCAACTTATATGTACTGCGAACAAGTTCCATATGAAATTTTATTAAACCAGAATCATATAAAATAAATCATCATATAACTCTCAACATATGAGGTGAAATTGCAGCTTTATGAAATGTTGCACTAACCCCCTATGCTATGTTTGACATGAAAGTGTGTATTAATTACAAATATTAGAAAAGACTAAAGAGAAAGCTCCTTTGTTTTGTTTACGTTCTTGTCTATGATGAATCGAACATAGAGGTTTGTTCTGGCAGTATCATGCTCTGAAAGTCTTCTTCCGTCTCGTCCTCCTTGAGACATGTTTTTCACAAACTCCATCAATTGACACCAGTTTTCTCCTTCAAACAACTTCTTATTCATTCTTAGATAAGTAAATGAACACAGCCCATTACCTGAATCTGACCTGCTGGTTATCAAAACTTGATCATATGCACTGGCATCATACCTCTCCAATGCATTCTCACCTGCTAGTCCAACCTTAGCTGACTTAGTTACCATCTTAACTTGTCGAACTAATCCCTCTGGAGAGCAATTGGCACTCTCGGGTTGTTCTTCATCTTTCATTTCCATACATGTGAAGTTGAATACAGCATCATGTTTGGAAAACATTCTAGCCATTAATTGATAGCCATCCTGAGCTCTGGTGTTGTAGTATCCTGCAGTTAACTCTGCTGCATGAGATCTTGTTCCGTAATGCCAGTGAATTCCAGCTATTTTACCCGATAGTATTGCTCCACTCCCCTGAAACACTCCTTTTGCAGCACCCAGAATTCTATCTCCATGCTCTAATAGCTTGTCCGAGTACCATTCAAGAAAGAACCTACCATAGTCGGTGTTCCAAGTACCCTCTCTTCTAAAAAACCCAGTATCTTCAGGAAATTGATTGTACTGCCCAGAATCGTGTGGTCCACCTTTTCCCCAGTCTTTCTTCCCAATCGCATCAGCTGATGCTTCCAGGGTAGCTTTCATGTACTGTATGAAATTAAAATTAAAGAAAAAATAATAATAATTTGTTGATAGCTGATTGTAATGAATCTGCAAAGTGCAAACCATGGAGAAGAAAAATTGTTGTTAGGTTTGAAAAAATTACCTTGTCATAGCATTGGAATTCTCCAATTCCAGGGAATCTCCAAGTTCCATTGCTTTCTGGATAAGAAGGATATCTTAACTCACCACAAGGACCCATACCCACTTGAATTTCCTGCAGGTGAATTTTAAATTTAGTTTATAAAAAAAATAAAAATGAGTAGGATATGACAAAGTGAGGATGCTTTGATTCAAAATATTCTTTGATTTTTTTTTTTTTTTGTGTGTGCAGTACTTTGTCAATTATAACCTTTATTATTAGTAGTAATTAGGCTAAAGTAGTACATACCACAATAACACCACCCATGTAATCTGTGAATCTGTCACGAAAGCTCCTCATGTAATCGGTATAAACCTGTATGGGTGTTCTTCCTTTGAGAACAGGCGATGAGTCACAACCCAATGAGATGTACTCAGGGTTCCTCATGCCTGATTTGTCTGTATACACAAGATCTGGGTTCTTGCTTATTTCTTCTAGCACCCATGGAGGCAGAGGAATGCTGATAATTTCATCAAAAACAAGTTATTGTTAGCAGTTTGTACGTATATAACTAGTCCTCTCATAATCAGGAAACTTTTAATCAAACACAAACCTACAGGCTAGGTACAAACAAGGAAAAAAAATTATGATTTTGACATTCTATGAAAGCGCTTTTTATAACAAAGAAACAAATTTTATCATAAGCAAACTCATCATCTTCCTAAAATATTGATATTCAAATCATGCACGGACAATTTCTCGAAGTCATATAAGAAAAATAAAATATGTATAAATCCTAATTGAGTACCTGCAAGAGTCTCCAACATTCCCACCACACTGATGAAAAGACATAACAACTTGTAACTTCAAGCCATGCTTTTGAACCAAATGTACAAGTTCAGCATAGCCTTCCCAGTTGTATATAGAAGGTCCATCTTTTTCTACCAAACCCCACCAAGCATCCACCATTACTCCTTCAACCCCAGCACCCTTTAAAGCCTTCAAACTAGCATTCATTACTTTTGGTTTATTCAAATGCCCTCCATGAGTGACTGTGTCAAGTGGCAGCATTACAAACACAGGCACTTTTGATGAGTCGTCTTTACTTGTACGACCACAATCACTAGAGACTTCATGGAGTTTCTCCCATTTCTGACTCTCATATGAAATCTGTGTTTCATGCACCAAAGCCTTTATCTGAAGACGGTTTGAAGGTTTGCTTTGGGCAGAGGCATAGATGATCGATGTAGGTAAGCTATCAAGAGTTTTGAAAGCTTTGCTTTCATTATTTTGATTGATAAAAGAAGTTATTGAAGAACTAAGTGTTAATGTCATTTTTAATTCTCTTCGTGTGTTTTAGAGTAGGAAGGAGAAGAGGAAAAGTGGGAATATAAAGATGCTATTTTGTATTTCTATTTATAGCTGAAATTTGGAATCTAATTTTCGAAGAAGACACTATTGGTAGGCTCATCTATAAAGTTATATAAGAAGAGTGAGTTTCACCCTCGTCGACCTCCCTCTTTCTCTTGTCTTGTCTGTCTGTCTTTTTCTTTTTAAAAGTCATTTTATCTTTTTGCAACATTATAATCTAGATTAATAACTTCTTCTTCTTTTTTAATTTATAGATTACTGATTTAATTTTCCTTCGATTACAGATACGTACACTTATTTAACCTATCTTTTTTTTTGACCCCTTTGTCATATTATAAGCTTAATTTTGAATATACAATAAAATATGTTCAATTTTTTTTTTTTTTTTTTTTTCATTTGCTTAGATTGGTTCCAAAAATCAATCCAAAATAGGTTATAGTATTTGATATTAAAAATCTCATAAAAAATTAAAAATCCATCTAACTTATTAATAATATTATTTTATTATTTTTTAATTTTATATTACATTTTTATTAAACCTAAAAGTATTAGTATTAGTATGGGTATAATTATTTTATTTTAACTAATGATTAATATATTAAACTTGTAGATAGAATATAAATACATATAAATCATATTAATATTTATTTAATTACGTGACTAGTTTTTAATTAATTACTTCTTTTATGTATATAATATATTCTCAATTAATATGAAATTAAATAAATTTTAATTATTATACTATTTAGAATACGGTACATAATTTTGTTAATTTATTATTAAAAAAAGGTTAAAAAAAAATTTAGTTTTAAAAGAAAACTTGGTGATTAAAAAATTACGAAAATTAATCAATTTAATTTAAATATTAGTTTTATAATTTTTATTAAATCGGATCAATTTTTAATTTTTAAAAATTAACTTTATAATTCAGTTCCAATTTTATTGCAGAACCGATCTTGACCTATGGTATGAAGTATGAACCCTCCAACATGGAACTCAAGCTCACAAAATACAAATTATATAAGATATTTTATAATGTAAAAAAGTATGTAAATTATATATTTTTATTCTCATTAAACAGTCATTAAAATATAAATCAATTTCAATTACATACGCGTTTAAATTAGTCAAAATTCCAAAAGTAGTCATCTTTCCATTTCTGAGTCATTTTTTCCACACGTTTAAATCTCCATTTTCATATACTCTTCTTTGTCTTTTCCTTTTTATTTTAACCCCCCTTTCCTTTTGATAAATTTCATGTTTTTAATCTAAAAGTTTCATTTTTTAGCAGGAATATTTTTTTTTATCATTTAATACAATTTATTTTTAAGATTTACAAAGTCTCCACTAACTAATTGTTTCAAATCAGGGAGGAGACGAGGTGACTATTGGGAAAAAAAAATATTTAAGTACATAGAGTAGATGCATCTCATGAAAAAAAATATATACTTAAATTCTTTTAACTTTATATTTTTTCAGTTTTCACACATTTTTCTTTTTTTTTTTTATATATATATATATATATATATATTATACACTATTTTAATACTATCGTAGTATAATAAAAATCTGGATTATTGGCTGTAAGTTGTTACTTTCTTTGTTAGGGGGGAAAAAAAAAGTTGTAACAATAAGGTTGCGTTTGGTTCGCTGGAATGTAATCGTAATCGTAATCGTAATCGTAATCGTAATGGAATGTAATGTAAAGGAATCAGTATTACGATTACAGTGTTTGGTTTAGTCACTGTAATCAAAAAAGGAATCAGTATTACAGTGTTTGGTTTGACAACTGTAATGTAATGGAATAAAAAAAAATCACAAAAATTTTAATAAATAAATTTTAATTAATTACATAAATTAACAACAATAAAAATTAATTATAACAAAAAAAATAACAATAATTAATAAATTTAAATTAATTACATAAATAAATTAACAATAACAAAAATAAATTCAACAAAAAAAATACAACAAAAAAATTTGCAATTTCAGAAGAAAAAAAAAGCAATTTAAAAAACAAATTAATTTCAGAATTAACTTAAAAATTATTAATTAATCAATTTTTTAATAATTAATTAACTAATTAATCAGTTTTTTAATTAATTAAAACTAATTTCCTTTTAATAAAAAAAAAAAAAAAAAAACTAATTAATCAGTTCTCGAGAAGGAATCGCGACGGGGACGAGTGCGACGGGGACCGAGTGAGGCGACGGGACTGAGTGCGACGCTCCCTGGTGCGACGGGGCCGAGCGCGACGCTCCCTGGTGCGACAGGACCGAGCGCGACACGAAGACCTGGTGCGATGGGCCGAGCGCGACACGAAGACGATGCGATGGAGAGGAGACCTGGTGCGATGCTGGTGGAGCGCGAACGTCGCCGGTGGAGCGCGAATGTCGCCGGTGGAGCGCGAACGACGATGGGAGCGCGAACGTTTCCCTGGTTAGTCGCGGGTGATAATGGGCAGAGTAATCAATTCATTACGTATTGTAATGTAATCAGTTTTCATGCTTGTGTAATGTGTAATCCCCATTACTGAAAATAATGTAATGGATTGCATTACATTACAATTTTTATCTCAAAACAAACAATGTAATGAATGCATTCCATTACATTACGAGTGTTATTACACCCAACCAAACGAGCCCTAAGGTCGATTGGTTGTAATTGAAACGAGGGCAGTATATATATATATATATATATATGGTGAATCGGGGTCACACGTGTTAAAGTGATCAAGACTTTCCTAGGAATTGAAATATTGGGTGACGTGCTAGATGGAGCCCATTTCGGCCTCTTTGTCCAGCTTGATGCCCAAGCCCAACTAATAACAAATTTAATTATGACAAATTGCTATTAAAAAAAAAATGTATTCTTCACGGAAAAACTTCCTTTTGATGATTTTCAACTTTTAAACGCCTTGATTAAGTTCGTTTCAGTTTTAATGGTTGTTAACTCATGTTTTCTTATTACCAAAAAAAGCCTAGTGCAAAACAAACCATGAAACATCCTAATGGACTACATACAGCAAATTTTCATTTCCATGGTAAATCCGTGAAACTTACGATTAACCATTTTGTCTATATGACAGTGGACCTATTTATCTCAAAGAAGTTATGGTTCATAAAAAATGCGATGCTTAAATGAAATTGGCAGATAGAAAATATATATTCTGAAAAGAATAAAAGAGAGCTATTCTAAAATTTTAGCAATAAGAGAAATATCTTTATATGATTGGTACCTTTGTGGTATTTTTGAATCTATTGCATGTTAAGAGCATCTTTCCTACTCAAAAAGTTTCAATAATTAAAGTATGTTGGAGATATTTATGAATCTCATAATGCCATTGAACTTCTGTTTGGATATTTAGCAGAGAATATCAACGGCAATTCATCCATCCATCCATCTTGGAGAACACCAATGGTGTCCTTTGAATAGTGAAATCCCAGAGGACTTGTTCCCTTTTCTCAACCATTTTCTGGACGCATGTATTGCTAGAATTTCCACTGTAGTTTGTTGCACTCACCACATTTAGATATGGATGGACGCTTGAATTTGATGCTACAGGCACAAGTTGCACGCATGACAATCTATACATTCAAAATAATGACATCTCGGACATGAATCTTTCAGGCATGGATGTGATTTGTGTTACAAGAAATATTAGCAGCTAAACACTATATCTGAACTCTCATCATCTCGATTGTCCAACCTTCTGAGAAGCAACAGGCTAACTTTTACCTTACAGGACCACCAATGAAGATCACTGCAATTAGTTTTGACAGATCATTTATATGATCAATTCCAAAAGCTCAAACAATAATGATTTCGACATAACAATGTTCAAGAAGGAAGCAAAATCTTCACCCTGCCTTTTTAATTAACTCCAATAAAGCAGGATTAGAATCATCTTGAGAAAACAAATTAATGAACGGCTCTGCAGTTGATGCATCAGCAGAAAATCCTTTACCCACCATTTCTTTAAGAAGTTGGGTTGCCTTTGATATTTCATTGCCATGAACTAATCCCCGAATGACTGTATTATAAGTGACGCTATTCGGAAAGCACCCTTTTGTTTTCATTTCTATCAGTAATTTATTTGCTTCAATCATTTTTCCTTCTTGACAAAGTCTTTTGAATATTATATTATATGTCTTCACATTAGGTTGTAATCCTTTGGATGATAAGCTGTAAAACAAATCCCTTGCAGCTTCAAGCTTTCCAGCAATACATAAACCATTAATAATGATATTGTATATAACAATATTGAGATGCACTTTCTTATCTACCAATTCTTGAAACAATTCCATTGCTTCTCCAAGTTGTCGATTTTTACATAGACCATCCAATGTAATAGCATAAGTATGAAGAACTGGAGTATGACCACAAGCTTCAAGTTCTTTTAGCAATTTTCGTGCAGCCTTCACTCTCCCAGTTTGGAAAAGAGCATTTATCAAAGTGTTGTATGAGCAGATATCAGGAACAAGTCCTTTACTAGACATTTCTCGAAAAAATCTCATGGCTTCATCTATATTTTTATTCTTACAATACCCATTGATTAAAATAGTGTAACTAATAACATCAGCTGCACCAAATTTGTCAATCATGTTATCAAAAACTTTTCTTGCCTTAACCATTTCTCCTTGCAGACAATAACCATCAATAAGAGCACTGTAAGTATGGATATCTGGTTTGATGGCTCTTTCAGTCATAATTTCGACAACATTTTCTGCTTCTAAGACCATACCATCTTTACAGAAACCATCAACCAAGATGTTAAATGTTCGCAAATTTGGATAGATATTCCTTCCAATCATTTGATCTAACAAATCTTTAGCATCTTTCCACTGTCTCAGCCAGCCATATCCTTGGATTAAGCAGTTATAGCTGACAACACTTGGAGCTATACCTTTGTTTATCATTTCAGAGAAGAGATTTAAAGCTTCAACAACTTCTCCCTCTTTACAAAGGCTATCAACTATTGTGTTATATAAAATCCCATCAGGCTTGCAAATTCCTTGTTCCATCTCCCTAAGAACTTGAACAGCTGCACTAGTCTTCCCCGTTTTGCATAAACCGTTTACAATCGTTCCATAGGTAACCACATTGGGTTTGCAACCTTCCTTCACCATTTTGCCAAGATATTCTGCTGCCTCCACAGGTTTACCCTCAAGAGAGAACCCCTTGATGAGAAGGGTAAAGGTGAAATTGTCCATTTTGTAACCAAATTTAACGAATTTTCCTATAACAGATAAACTAAGTCCCACTTTGTTCAAATGAATCAAAGAATTGATCAAAATATTCAACGTACAAGCATTTGGGACGAGACCCAAGAAACAAATTTGCTTGTATAAAGTAATGACATCTGAAAAATGCTTCATTTTCGCAAGTTGGGCAAAGAGTTTATTGAACCCTGTAATGGAAGGCAGAGGATATGAATGGAGCATCCTATTGAACAAGTTTAAGGCTCCCTCAAAATTAGAGACATTAGATGGGTCATAAGCGATCTTCTGTTGGTTGGTAATTTTGATTATACTTTGTTTGGCATTCCCATTAACATTAGCAGAAGCTTCAGAATCAATACAGGTAACTGAATATTGGAAAAGAACCGCAGCAGAAGGAAGAACAGGCATACCTTTACTGAAACGGTAGCAATAAGACACAAAAGCACCAGATCCGCCGCCAAAAGGAGCAACTCTCTGCATCTTCAGCCAATTTATTACTAATTCGTACTCTCCAGCTGTTAAGAGAAAAAAAAAAAAAAAAAACTAGATGCCTTTGGCTGAAAGAGCTCAAAAGGGCTCGAACGATACATTGAAACAAACAAAGCAAAGCGGCAAATAGGATGATTTCACAAAATAGGACGACAATTATCGTTTTCGTTCCTTTTTTTAAATTGTTCTTACAATTTCATGTTTCTCTTGAATTTTACACTAAGAACAGGTAATAGCAAAGCCCAAAAAGAAAATTTGCTCTTTTTCCGATTGAGGATTTTAGGTTATGAGATGTAACGATATGTCATAATTTTGGACTTCGCTATTGCCACCATAATCATCTTGGGCCAACATAATGGAATGTCCAATACCCAGGTCGGGTCCAAACATGTGGTCCTTGCTCATTTACAAGTCTGGTCAAGCAATACGTAATACAGTGTAGGACTGGCAAATCTTGTTAAATAGGTTGTGTTTGGATTAACTTGATGTGCAAATAGTGATCAATACTCCCATTTCTTTGGACTGAGACAAACTAATATGGTGATTTGAGAGTCACTTTTGTTATTCTGTTAAATCTGGTTATAGATTAGCAATCTCAAATACAAAAAATGGGTATTATTCATGGTGTTAAGAGCGTGGGCTCTAACTCATCAATTCAATCCGATGATAAATTGACATGGAAGAAAATATGAAAATTAACGCTACCTAGCAAACTAAAGGCTTTCCTTTGGCAATGTGGCCACCATATTTTACCCGTTCGGACTAATCTTGTGAAAATGCGTAAGACCGTCCCTTAGCTAGGAAACTACTACCTATTTGTTCTTCAAATGTAAAAAAACACAAAAACATTTTTTTATGGATCAGAAACTAAGACTGAATACTAAGAGTTTTTGCAAGCAGAATTTTGTGGATAGTTTCTACAACTTGTGGGAACATCTTCAAGGCAATCAAGATACTGTGAGCCTGGGTATGGTGGCGGTTATGGAAGGAAATAAATTCAATTGTTTTTCATGATGATAAGCTAAGCATACCCATTTTGTCGAGGTAGGTGTGCTTACCAATTACTTAGTTAATATTCTTCAAACAATTGGTCGAACTGATACATCCAGTAAAGATCTTAGACGGCTATGAAATTAATCAATTATTCACACCCCCATTCACCTTAAAAAAATTTCTCTTTGTTTTATATTTATTTATTTTTAAATCGAAATTACATTTATTTATTTTTTTAAATCGAAATTACATTCTAGAGACAGAGATATCAAACCACCAAAATAAAAAACACACTTTAGTATGTAATATCAAAGTTTCCTTGGAGAATAGCTTAAAATGACTTGAAACCTTCCACCATAACAAGGAATGATCTTGCCAACAAATAATCAAGAAACCAGTTTATACAGAGATAGAATTTGATGAAGAAATAAACTGAGTGTATTGATATTAATTAATTAGGCGTTGCCTTATACATATATATATACAAATTAAAAGTAACTAACTCTAACTAATTACATTCTGTTACAATCTGTTAGAGTATATACACACACGTGTATAATACAACTTATACTCACTATTATCCCCCCACAAACTCAGGTCTAGGTAAGACCAGAAGTTTGTCTTTAAGAAACAAAAAACGAGCAGTAGACAATGGTTTAGTGAGAGCATCGGCAAGTTGATCCTCAGAACACACATATCTAACATCTAACATTTTATTAACCACCTGTTCACGAACAAAGTGAAAATCAATCTCAATATGCTTTGTACGAGCATGCATGACTGGATTCCGAGCCAAATATTGGGTGCTCACATTGTCACAAAAAATAACTTTCACATTATCACACAACACACTAATCTCACCGAGCAAGGACTGAAGCCACAACACTTCTGCAGTTACTAGAGCCAAGGCTCGATACTCAGATTCAGTGGAAGAACGAGAAACAACCTTATGTTTGCTAGACACCCACGAAATCATACTATTACCCAGAAAAACACAATAAGCACCAGTGCTGCGGCGATCATCAGAGGAACCCACCCAATCAGCATCACAGAAACCAACAATATCAACAACATCAGATTTCTGCAATAATAAACCATGTGCAGCCGTCCCACTTAGGTAACGCAGCATCTTTTTTGCTGCCAACCAGTGTTTTTCTGCACAACTGGAGACGAAGAAGACACAGGTGAATTCTCAGTTTGATTTACCATTAGAAAGGATCTCCAAGATCGCAGCTCTAATACCAAACAAATAATCAAGAAACCAGTTTATACAGAGATAGAATCTGATGAAGAAATAAACTGAGTGTATTGATATTAATTAATTAGGCGTTGCCTTATACATATATATATACAAATTAAAAGTAACTAACTCTAACTAATTACAATCTGTTAGAGTATATACACACGTGTATAATACAACTTATACTCCATGCTTTCAAAAGCAATCTCAAGTAATATTTTCAAAGCTACGAAGAATGAGAAGCACACTATTGACTTCTCAGTAATGTTCTTGGTCTTTTCTTGGCTCTCAAGTTGTAACTTCAATGAACAAATGTTTATGTTTAATTAATAAAAGAGAAAAACTGACCCATAACTAAAAGGAATGACTACAATGAAGCATATTCGAGTCAATTGATCGAAATCGGAGTGAAACAATCTCGCAATTTCAAACAGTACAATTTTATCAACTGGCTCCCACAAGCAGCTACGCCCTTATGTTATTACGTTTGTTGAACTCTACTCAAAGAACAATGTTGAAGAACCATAAACATTACCAAACAACAAGGAGAATAGCACACCGTTGTAGCTTCTGGTTAAGCAGGGCTTTATGAGTTTGATGAAATTCCATTTTGTGATCAAAGGAAAAATAATAATTATTATAATAATAATAATAGTAGTAATTATAATAAAAGGGCAAACAAAGAGTCGAAGAAATTTACTCGTTACATAATTTCTGACCATTGAAGGCCAAATGGTAACTTAGTTGCCAGATATAAGACGCAAAAAATGTATACAAGACAGAAAACCCAAAAAAAAGAAAAGAAAGAAAGAGCCCTCTCACAGAGCAGAAGGTCCAAAACAAAGATCACACTTCTCAGTACTCACACTATGTAAAACGTTTAAAGCTACATAGACTAATAAAACCGTCTACACCTCTAAAACTGAAGTTCCTTCTCTTCATCACCATCATCTTTTTATTCTTCTCCTCTCCTTGGCTTCTTTCTTTATGAACCACAAGTTCTTTTTTGGGAATGTTATGTTAAGTCTTCAATATGTCTTCTATTTTGATTCATTTTCTTCTTTTATTTTTCTATTTTACTTATTTAACTTTTAAGCGGCAGCAACTGTGCCTGAACGTAAAGGGTAGTCCTGTTTCTTGTTAGAGGAAGTAGATTGTTTCTGTTCCTTCTGTCTTAATGCTTTCATGGAAGAAGACTTGTTCCTGTTCTCTTTGGCTTCGTCTATTTGAATCTGCTCTTCTCTGCACTCAAGGCTACAGAATGGTATGTAACCTCTGCATATTACCCATCAAAGAATCTCATCAGAATCCGATCAAACATCGCTCAAAATAGTTTTTTTTTTTCCCAATAAATTCCAAAACCACAATATATAAAACAAAGGAAATAAACCCATCTTGGTACAAAAGATTTGGAAAAAGAATAATCCATGCCACATTTTCTTTGCCAACTCAATTCATACTTTGATTGGTGAAATAAATTGCAGGGTTGTAGTTGATGCAACCCATACAAATGAAATTGATGCATTACCGAATAAAAGTTCCAACTTTTATTTAAGTTTCTGTTATTTAATCTTTTCAATTCTTTCAGTCTTCGGAGGGAAAGATATAAAGATACAAATCTGTATAAAAATTGCCATATTTTTTCCCAATAGAAACCAGTAATCCACATTAAGGTTCTAAAAAAATAAATTGGATCCACCTATATTCTCAATCGCCTCCCAAAGAAATAATCAACATCAAAATTTAAAAATAAAAGACAATTTAATAAAGAAAACGATTAAATCTTTGAGAAGAGAACTGACCTGTACATGTAGATGTCTTTATCATTACTAAGTTGTCTCTTGCAAAAATAGCAAGCTTTCAAGAAGTGGGATTCTTCGAATCTCGCATCGTGAAGCCGACCAGATCTAGGAGAAGAAGCAAAACCAGACATTGAAGAAAGATTTCTAAAACTACTTCTCGAATAACAGAGAGGCCTAGCATAAAATGGGTGTTGATTTTGATTCCCTGAGAACCCAGCCCCATATTACTAGCCAATGAAGCCAACCCATCAACCTCCTCCACAAAACAAGGCCTCTTAACACTTGAAACAGAGTCCATTTGTACCTATCACAGAAATGGATTTGGAGATGAAGCGAGAGAGAGAACCCAAAAGTGGGGAAGAAGAAGAGGAAGTAAGTGGGATTTAAAGAGAGGTTGGTGAAGACTTTAGAAGAGAGGAAAGAGAGGAGCGAGAGCATTAAACAAGGGCAGGTTTCTGAAATCCGTGCTTGTAAATCCATTGGCCCAATATACCTGCATCTGAAAGTTCCAAACTTAATTGTGTATTTTGCCATCAAGATATCTAATATTTACGGACTAGTACATTAATTCAGTACCAGTTTTATGAAGGTGAAAAGGTGGTGGCATTTTTGTAGTTTGAGAAAAAAAAGTTAGGGAGAGGGTGGGAAATTCATTATGGCTTAAGGTTTCAGTTTTTTCAGCAATTTTCCATTGGGAGATGTTAGCTCCCACTCGCGACCTAATTGCAGGATAAATTCGTTATTAATCCAAAATTATTGTTTATGTGTTGTCTTAAATTAATAAAATATATGTAATAATCTTTATTAATCCAAAAAATATATTTTACTAATTAATTTTATTAATTTTGTTAAAATCTTATATTTTTAAGAATTTCTTATGATTTAAGTGATAAAATTCTCAATCATTCACTAAAAATTCAAGTTCAAATCTCATCTAAGTATGTGAGTATATTTTTTCTTTATTAATAAAAAGAATAGAATTTTAAACTTTAAAAAAAAAATATATATATATATATATATATATATAATTAATTATTATTTTTTTAAAACAATCATTCATAAAATTAGTGACACCATTAATAAATAATTTCTCAATTTCCACATGCTTGGCTTTAAGCTATTCGTGCTAACTTCACTTTTGTACTACTAAATTCAATGAAGGCACGCGAGTACTAACGCGCGTAAACTTTAACGAAACGCCTCCAAAATCCTTTAGTTAAGAAAGGGATTCAATTTCTTTGAAGTTAGGGCTATTCCGGTGGTTAAGGAATGAACCTTTGAGAATATAAAAATTTATATTTATTTTTTATTAAAATTAATCATATTTTTATACATGATAGTTTTTTTTATAAAAAAAATTATTTAATTTTTTAAATAACTTTATCACATATCATATTATAAATAATATGAATCTAAAAATAAAAATAAATTTATATTTTTCATAAATTTTTTATTGGTTGAATCTTCGCACTAATTAGTGTCGATGGATAAATTAAATTATATTTTGCTATTATAGGCTTAAAGCAATTCAAAATGGCCTTATTATGTACGAAATTTTCTCTAGAAGCACAAAAATACTAACTTACCTCCTTCTGCTTTGAATTGGTCCAATTGCTTCCGTAAACACTGTTCGTTCGCAACTTTCAAATAATAATTTAATCGAGTTTTATGATGTACCAAAGACGAAGTGAGATTTTTTACTAATTAATTAATTTGAAACTTTTTAAAAAGAGTATTTTTGTTAAGTTTAAAAATTACCGCAGCTCAAACTTTATAGGGAAATTACCAAAAATAGCACCCCTAAAAATTATAATAACAAAACTAGCACCCCCTTGTGTTCAATTAGAATTGAACGTTTAATATTGAACGTTCAATATTCAATTTGAACGTAAAATATTGAACGTTCAATATTAAATAGGTCTAATTATCGTCATTCAATTCTAATTGAACGGATAATATTGAACGTTCAATATTGAACGAGTCCAAATTATCGTCGTTCAATTTTAATTGAACACAGGGGTGCTAGTTTTGTTATTATAATTTTTGGGGGTGTTAGTTTTGTTATTTTCCCAACTTTATAAAGTGGAACACATAAATAAATGTGATATTATATATAAAAAATAATAATCATTAAAGAAAAAATAAAAAAAATTATTATTTTTACTTCAATTCAATACAAACATTAATATATTTAGTTTTTAATATTAAGGAGTCTAACAACAACTTTAATATTTGTACTCTTAATTTTCATAACTAAGTGTGTAAATTTTATAATAATATTTAAAAAAAAAAAAATCATCTAACTAAATTTGACCCCAAAATTATTTCGCCTAACCAACAGTAACACACTGTTTAATGTATATATTAATTTAATATATTTGTACAGCATTACTCAGAGAAACATGGGTTCTCTAGTTCTTAAGATTGACTGAATAGAAAAAGCTTTAACTAGAGGCTTCTCAAACCTTGTTAGAAGAATAGTACACTAACTACCTTCATTAGGATTTAGGAACCAACTATTACGCTATATTTTTATTATGGAAAATTCTACGTCACATGTGATCTTATATTATTCACTACCCATGTCTATGCGTGGTTATTAATATAATTTTTCTTAAAGTTAATTTAATGGTTGAGATTAGTTTTAACTAAATTTTCAAAAATAAATGTGTGTTACATTAATGTAATATTAAACGAATGAAATTTATTAAACTTTAACTTAAAAGGCATGTAAAAATTTATTGTAAAACATTTAAATTGTGCTTTCTTTTTATTTTAGAAATATATAAGCTCAATTAAAGGTCTTATTTTGTATTTATAATTATTTTATAATATATGCTTTTTTTATTTTGTAATATATGCTTATTTTGTGTTATATATATATATATATGCTTTTTTCAAATAACAAATTTAATTATATTGTTATTATTCACACCAAAAGAGTAAGAATTTATTATTATTATATAAATATATATCATTAATTTCATATTAGTTTAATTTTTATTAGTAAAATTATCATTAATAAAAAGTAAT
The DNA here is from genome assembly GCA_029378325.1 of Elaeagnus macrophylla. NCBI lineage: Eukaryota > Viridiplantae > Streptophyta > Magnoliopsida > Rosales > Elaeagnaceae > Elaeagnus > Elaeagnus macrophylla. The sequence continues at coordinate 24,576,369 of CM055646.1, read as the reverse complement.
TATATTAATAATAATTTTTATTGTGATAATATTTACTTCTTTAAAAAAAAAAAAAAAAAAACTATAATTCTATTTCGCTTTTAGAAAATGGTAAATGCATATGATTTTATACTTACGAATTTTAGTCGGCATTGTCACCGTTGTTTCAAGATTTATGAAAAAGTAAGTAACTTATTTCAATACTTTCAAATTTTTTTTTTTTTTTCAAAAATCAATACTTACAAATTGATTATAAATTTATGTATTATTTTGATCTTACGCTTCGATTGTGGACCATAATCAAGAAAGTAAATTAGAATTGTGGGGTAGCATCGGGATGTATACTTTACAAGAAATTATTTAAGTGAAGATATGATATTTTAAATAAAAAGTATAAATTTAATAATTTTTAAATAATTTATTTTATAATTATTTTATATTTAATAAATAATCAGCACTAGAAAAAATAGAAAAATAGTTTATTTTATTTTATTTTATTATTTTTATTTTAAAATAAATTATATATAAAAAAATATATAAATAAAATATTTATATTAAAATAAAATTAGTAAAGAAAGGTTTTACTATATTATTTCCCTAAAAAATAACATCAACTAACTATTGAGCATCAAAACCCATGGTTTCACTTTTTCCCAACTTGTCCCAAATTGACGTCACACGCTACCCTCTTTATCTAATTTCACTTTTTTATTTTTATTATTATTCTAGATTCTTGTGTCGTTTTCTTTTCAAAACCCTCCAATATCAGTGGTCCCTACAACTCACGCCCAACCATCAATAGGTAGGCCCCATACAGCACTTTCTTTTAATTTTAAAATTGTTAATTTTGGGGATTTGTTTATTGTGCGTGGGAAGCTCTTTTTACGAGGTTTCTGTTTCCTTTACAAATACTTGTACCCGAAGTATCTCGGGCAGCTCCTAATGCCCCTGCCCGGTAATCATTATTCACTACCGTATACGTGTGTACTTCACGTGACACCACCGTACCACTGTGGTATGTATCGTTGTACCGCGTGGTGGACACGAATAAACAGTAAAAGGCAGCTCTGTGTAGTAAGTCATAACCAAAGGGAAACGAATTGTGTAGTCGATTTTTGTAGTCGTATTTTATATGCTATTAATTATTAATAAATATATGTAAAAATAATTTTTTTGTTTGCATATTTATTTTATATTAATGATATATAAAATAATACACCTAAAATAATAGGAAAATTAAACTCGTCGTAGACTACTATAAATTTGACTTTCAGGTTCCTACACACCTGAAAGCTTCAGCCGTAGATTGCAATGACTTTTATTATGGTCCTGGATCTTGGCAATACTTTGCTTTTCAGTCATAATCGATTTTGGTTTAAATAGATAAAAATAAAAAAAGAAATACATAATGTTTGTGAATATATTAGGATTTAGGAATCACTTGAGAGTACTGCCGATGAAAAATTATTTATGGTCTGAACGATTTTAGAAACACACATCTCTGGCCGTAGTTGATGATATGATTGGAGATTGTTAGCCTTGACGTCATATTTAATGTCCGATTTGCTAGTTAGGGATTTATTCGTCTCTTACCAAGTTTTCCCAATTAATAAAGTTACATAAATCATAATTGGCTGGGTTTAAAATTCATTATAATGGAAAACTTCCAATATATATTCAGCATCAAGTCTACGAGTTGGTTTGATAACACCAATCAACGTAGACTATAGAAGGCTGAAGGCCCCAGCAGAAAACTTAAAATTATAAGTCATTATCTTAAAATAAAAAAAAATATATAACTCATTTTTATTCTTAGCTTACCGCAAATAATTGACATACATGCGTACATAGAGAAAGATAAATGGACAAGAAAAAAAGTAAAATTTTCGTATGTTATAATTTGATTCTTGATAAATCATACATATAAACATAACAATAAATATGAAACATGTCGACAAAGCTCATTTTTGAGATAATTCCATTCAACAAAAATGTTCGCCTTCAAATTTGATTTAATTGCATACGTTATTAAAATAAAATTTCATTTTTAATTCTTTCGAACAATTTTCATATTTATTTTTGTTACGAAGTAAAAAAATTTATTTTTCTCATGTTGTGAACATATATATTTTTATCATAACTAAATATTTTTTAGAAGTTAAGAATAAAATTATAAGGTTAAAAAATTTCGATTATTTTTTACAATTCAACGTTTCAATTTTCTTTTTTAAATATATAATTTAAATTTAGTATTTAAGTTGGCATTTAATTTTAGATATTAGTCTCTCTTCTTTTTTTTTTTTATAATGATAATAGTATGTAGAGGTTTTTTTTTTTTTTTTTATCGTTTTTTATAACTACACAACACAAAGTGAAATTCAAAACTCAAATTACTGGACTATAAGTCTCAACTGAATAACAAGCGGCTAGGCTACAACACATGCCCGGATGGCCGGATAATAGTATATAGAGTTATACATATATTTAAAATACGCTTCCATGCATAAATAATTTAACTTATTTTATTTTTAATTAAAAAATACATATAGTTATTTTTTTTAATATTAAAAAATATATTTATTTACGTTATAAACTTATAAGCATGTATTTTAAAAATATATATATATATATATATAACAAAATTATGCAAATTATCAACCAAACAAAACAGTTGGATATATCATATACGATATGTCCCTTCGTGATCTCTTATGCGTTATGGCGTGCGATGCAATTCGTGGGAGAAAATTACATGCGGAAAGGATAAGTCCGCATAAGTTTGCTTGATACTGATAAAAGCAATTTTTTTTTTTTTTTGCAACTATTTGTAAAAAATAATATCTTTTAAAATTTATAATAATAAAAAATTAATTATATATTTTTATAATTAAAAAATAAATTTTATATTATTTTTGTTTAAACGCTTATTCAATTAAACATCGTTCAAATTAAATTAAGGTAATTTAGACTCATTCAATATTAAATATCAATATTATTAGAGTGCTAATTTTTTTGTTATAAATTTTAACGATATTATTTTTATATTTGTATTGAATTCAAAATAATATACCTACAAATATATATTATAAAGTGAATGTTATATATAAATTAATTGATCGAAAAATAATATGTGCATTATGACAATACAAATGTATATAAACTAATTTGTACCGCAAGTATAATGTACTATATACATATTATTTTGGGATAGTTTTACTTATATTATTAAATCTTCTTGTTTTTTAATGGTTCGTTCTAAATCACTTTAATTTATAAAAGAAAATTTTATTTTAATTTATATTATTATATTTTAATTAGAAAAAAATATTTGTATAATAAAGAATATTATAGAAAATTAACTTTTTTTTTTTTGTTTGTTGCCATTTTTAACACACAATCTTATACTCATAAATATCCCATATTAAATATAAGTTTTATAAACAAAGAACACTGCATAAAAAAATATGTTAATTTATATTATAAAAAAAATAAACAAATATTTTTTTAACTAAGAGAATTAAAAATAAAAATTTATGTATGAAAGGAGTTATATTATGTAATTAATTTTTTTTTATTAAAAGAGAATATAACTACTTATTTTAAAAAAATGTTATAAATTTGAGATGTATCACAAATAGCATGACATAATATTATTAATAAGTACAATTAGATTTATTAAATCGTAACAAATGAGAAACTGTCATACCAGCTAAAATGATAATATATTTATGTACATAATAATGTTCATTTATTATTTAATAGGTCAATAATTATAAAAATTAAATAAAAATGCTCGATTAATTAGACATATTATCTGCCCAAAGTTTTAACTTAATTTAATAAATATTGATATAATTAATAATAAAATAGCTATATGCACTTTTATTCAAAAAAAAAAATTAAAAAGATGAAATCATGTAACTTTAGAAAATTCGTTTATTATTTTAAAAAAATTACATATATTATAAAATATTTGTAAATATAAAATTATTTTGTTAAAAATCAAAGCAAATAAAATATATTAATTTATTTTTAATAATGTACCTTATCACGCGTATATATTTTTAATTTAAATATAATAATATAAATTAAAATAAATTTTTTATTTTTAAAAATAAAATGACTTGAAGTAAATCATTAAAAAAAAAATTAACTAAATTACTCCAGTAATAAAAGAAAGTTACTTATAATACAGTTCCTCCCCTCTGATCCCACTATTTCTTATTATTTTATCAGAAAATAAAGAAAATGGCAAAATAGTGCTGTTAATTACTATAATAATAATAAGAGAATCAATAAAGATTAAATCACAAATAAAAGTAAAGAATCAAAGTTTAAAATAAGAAAATTTTAGTGACTATTTAAATCTATTTTATTTTTAAGTAGTTTATTACACTACAACAATATATACCTATACGTACGGTTGCTAAATTAAAAATTTCATGAAAACAATATCTAAATAGCTATAGGTACGGTTGGCCGCGGATTTTACAAGAATTACCTATGGGTACGGTTGTTAACCGTACCCAAAAAGTGAACCAAAACGCGGAACTTTTTCGAAAAATTACGAAAACTTTTAGGTACAGTTGTTAACCGTACCTAAAAATTGACCTACGAGTACGGTTGTTAACCGTACCTATAACTCTACGGGTACGGTTAACAACCGTACCCATAGGTAATTAAAAAACTTTTAGGTACGGTTGTTAACCGTACCCGTATCTACCTAAAAGTTTTTTAATTACCTATGGGTACGGTTGTTAACTGTATCGGTATCCTTTCAGGTACGGTTAACAACCGTACCCGTAGGTCAAGTAATTTAATCTCCACGGGCTTCACACACATATATACTTTCTTCCCCACGTACCCCATTGTCCCACAATATATCCAGCGCCGCACAAACCTAATATATCACCGCATCCCTCAGAATCGCCGCCCCCTGCGCAGTCCTTGCCTCAGGATCGCCGCCTCCGCTGCCCCGCCAGTTTCGGTCGCCGCTTGCTGCCTTCGCCTGTCCGCGCGCAGATCCACCGCCGTGCCAGCTTCACTCTTCTCGATCAGCTCCGGTTCAGGTTTTTCTATTTATTTTTCATTTCTCCAGCATACATATGTTGGTTTTTGTCTTTGACACTCAACTTTCCATTTTTATTCAACAAACATTAAAGAATCTGGAATTATTCATCATATTTGTGCTTTGTGTTACTGGTTTAAATGATATATATTAGTGTTATTCGACTTTTGAAAATAAAAAATGCAAATAAACTAGCTATATTTTTTGATAATTAGATAATAATACTCTAAATCCTACTAAAAATTATAATGTCTTAGATTTCTCATTCCCCCCACATTTAATTTGTTCTGTAATTTTATTTTATTTTTGGTATAAGTAGTCAAAAATTACATAAAATGCATTTATATATATATATATATATAGGATTGATACGAAACAACCCTAACAAATACATATTAATTTGGAAATTCTCCAACCACAGAATTAGATTGAATGTGCCAAAATTTTATAACAAGTATTGTTGTCATTTTTCTATTAACTTAAAATTTAAAAAAAAAAATTGATTTTTTAACGACTTATAATATATATATTAAATTTGTTTTACTTGAATTCATGTTGTTTGTATTTGTATATATATATTATTTGATTATTTTTTTTAATATTTGTGTCACTTGTTATTTCACAATATTATATATGTTCATTGACATAATGTTTATATATATATATATATCTAATTATTTTTTTTTAGTTTGCAGAAAAGAAAACATACACACGAGAAGAACTTGATGTTTGTCGAAGAGAAGTATGTCAATTCCTTATTGATAACATTGGAAGCACAAGTTAGACAATTAAATATTTTACATTTTGATATATATTAGTTAGAATTAACTTGTATGTATATATAGTTAATTTAATTAGGTTAGTGATATTAGCTATGTATTTTAATTTACTGAAATGACGATGGAATATGCATAATTGTAATAGAATATTTGTATGCTTGTTGAGATATGTATATAAATGTCTGATTAAAGTTTGATAATTTAGTCTGAGCAGGGATAAAAACAGGTAATAATATAATTACAGAAAATAATTATTAAAAAAAAAAAAATTAAACCTATAGGTACGGTTGTCAACCGTACCTATAGAGTTTTAGGTACGGTTACGAATAAATACAACTGTACCTATAACTCTACGGGTACGGTTAACAACCGTACCTGTAGAGTTTTAGGTACGGTTACAAATAAATACGGGTACGGTTGTTAACTGTACCTATAACTCTACGGGTACGGTTAACAACCGTACCTATAAAGTTTTAGGTACGGTTACAAATGGAATACGGGTACGGTTGTTAACCGTACCTATAACTCTACGGGTACGGTTAACAACCGTACCTATAAAGTTTTAGGTACGGTTACAGATTATATACGGGTACGGTTGTTAACTGTACCTATAACTCTACGGGTACGGTTAACAACCGTACCCGTAGGTCAACCTATAGCGACACGCGCAACGGGTACGGTTACGCGCTAAAAGATAACCGTACCTAAAAGCCTATAGGTACGATTAACAACCGTACCTAAAAGTCTTTTTTCTTATGGTGTTACTTCATCTTTGACAACAAATAGTTGTTTATGTTTGTTTTTTTTTTTTTATTTTTTTGTGATTTCTCTTTATTTATATCGATGCTCACTCAATATTATTGGATTCTATTAAATCAAACTCAATACCTTACCGTTTGAAAGAAAATAAGACAATAACTTGGGACAAGCTCTATATAAATTAATCCATGCCTTGGCCCTTGGCTACGCTAATCCTATTCTAAGATAATTTTTTTAAGATTTGAACCATAATAATCTAGAAAGTAGTTGAGCATGTATATTATACACATGTATGATCAGGGCGAAGGGAGAGGTGAGGACATCACCTAGATGTATAATATAATCTTCTATCATATAATATTAATGTCTTTGAAACCATCTTCATGGTCCTTAGCATTTTTATATTTATATATAGCTTTTGTCTCTTGCCCCTAAGTTGCGCAATTAGATTCTTAGCGAAACAAAGTTGTGCTATTAGATCATAAAATAGTTATACACTCATAATATTGCACATTTTTTATAGTATAATTATGTATGATGGAGGAATTGACACATAGTAAGGGCGACAAAGAAATCAGCGTATAGAAATGAGAATTTTATGATTTTTTTTTTTTTTCTAAATATATGTTTAGTTTAATTATATAGTATAATTTTAATTTATTTAAAAAAATATATTTATTTTTTAAAAAATATTAAATAAAAAAATTAAAATTAAATTTTTAAATTTATTTATTTTATAAGATGTACTCACCATTTTACATTATTAGGCTAAATGAAGAAGAATTCAAAACATCGAGACAGGTTTCCAGTTAAAACTTAAAAGTCATGCCAGATTATAGGAAGCATACGTGGTTGCTGAAACATCCACGTGTTCGCTCCATACCGGAAATTAAATCATCTCTTCAATCACTTAAGTCATGATTCACAGTAATATAAATAATAACAAAAATATTTTAATAATATCAAAAATATTCGTTCCCTTAAAAATTATGTTATAATATTTATTTTTTTAAAAAAAATAACAAAAATAACACATTTCATAACTTATAATAACAAAAATAGTATCATATGTTCTAACTTATATTTTCATAATTTAAAAAATAATTAATATATCATTTTTTTAAATACCCGTTCAATAAAAATTGAAATGTGGTAATTTAGACTCATTCAAAGTTAAAAGTTCAATATTATTAATGTACGAGTTTTATTATTATAAATTTAAAGAGTTTCTTTTTTTTTTACATATTTATATAATTATTTATTATTTTTTCTTATTTAAAAATAAAAAAAATTATTTTCTAATTTTAGTTTATTTATAATTTTTTAAATTTTATTTTAATATTTATTATTATTTTAATTTCATTGCTCAAACAAACATACTAATAATAATATTAGTTTCATTAAATTTTATTTTTATTAAAATTTTTATTCTCGTTACATTTTTATCATACAACAAAACATAGCCTTATATTCATGTTATATGAAGTTAGGGCCTAAATATTATAAGAGTGCAATACAAATACCTCCCTCTTAGTTTCATAAAACAGTAAAAAAAAAAAAAAAAAATCTGCATATGTAAAAACTTTCAATCACATTCTTTTTTGTCACCATTTAAATTTTTTTTTAGTGCGATATTTGCAAAAAAAAAAAAATCAACAAAAGTTAAAAATTTTGAAGAAAGATTTTGTAATAAATTAATAATTGAGGAAATATAATTGCTTATTTTTTTTAAATTGATAACAGTTTTGAGAGTTCTATAATAAATTTCCAATATTATAAATATATAATTGAATTAGTTTTCAAGTACATACCTTATATATAATTAATATATTTATTTTAAAATTAATTTAATTAGTTTAAAATTAATATATTATTATGAGCTTCAACTAGTATCATGACAAATAAATATTAAATACATTCTATTGAAAGTTGTGTTGTATATATTTTTTGAAATTTATATGTTTTAAGTAGGTTTTTTTTTTTTTCTTTCAAAACTGGGTTACTTCATTAATTTGAATGAAAATATTACAGAGCTCTTAGAGACGGTTACAAACTTTCAAAAGGCAAAGACTAATAATTTGTCATACTAAATAATCATGAATAAAAATCAAATGTATCAGATTATGACATTTTCAAGCTAATAAATAGATGAGTAATTAAACGCAGAGTCTTCTCAAATAATAATAATAATAGTGGATGTTACTTTTGATTTGAGTTCTAGTACTTAATATTACTGTTTTTTTTTTTTTTTACACTATCAAAAAGTAAGAAAATAATAATAAGAATAATAAGTTGTATATTAACTTGGTCGGTATCTAAGTGAGACAGGTGACTTTAGAGGGAGAACATCATCCTTCTTTCTAGAGTTTATGAGTGATCTTTATTGAGGTTTTGAGAGTTCTTATAAGGATTTGGTTGTTAAGGGCGTCCCAGTCTTCATCACCTGGTTGTTTATATTTTCTCAAGTCTTGTCTCGCCTCTTGTTTCTTTTTTTTTTTGGTGTTTCAACAACTGTCATTTTGGGTTCTTGTTCTAGTGGGTCTTCATAGATCGGGTTCTTATTCTTTGTTTAGGTTGTCGTCGTTGGTTACTATCGATCACAACACCTTTGTCATCTCCGTCTGCTCATTCGCATTCGCTGGCGTGGTTTTTTTTTGTTTTGTTTGTGCGCTGGGTGGCGTTATGTTTTGTTCGTTTTTTGTATAATAAGGCCTAGATTGTGGTTATTGCTTCGTTTTTTTAATATATAGTTATATTTGTGTTGCAATCTATCCTGCAGTGTCTGGTTTGCTTAAGAACTTCTAAGTGGTGTGATTTTTAAGTTGTGGGTTATGGTTTTGTTTTATTGTCTTTCGTGGTAAAGGTGCATGTGAAAATAATTCTAAGAGGAGGTTTGAGTGTTAAGTGTGAATCAGGAAATTTGTAAATTTTAGTATGGAGTGTAATTCTTTGAATCAATTTAATAAATCATTGCTCAAGAGTGATTTAGTAAGCTATTTTGTTTGTATTTTAAGGTTGAATTTACATATATCGATGTATCTTAACTTTAATGATTAATGAGACTTCTTCTTTATTAAAAAAAAAAAATTATATAAGCAATTTACTTGGCCAATCATTCATAAAAAAAAATTCGTAAAAGACAAAAGTGATGATGGAAAGTACGAAGAAGACGGGCTATGGTGGCTCCATCCAAATAGAAAAAGATGGTAAATGCTGGCCAGCTACAAAATACTGCAACAGTACTACTGATAACTAATTTTATTGTCATGATTTTGGCATGCATACTTGTTGACAGCTCTGAAAATTCGTCACTTATTTTTAAAAAGAACATCGAATTTATGTTTAAAGTAGGAGACGATATCTATCTATCCATCATTATGGTTACCTAATTAATTTTTTGATTTTTTTTCTTCAAAATATACATTTATTACATTTTTTTTTTTTTTTTTTTGTTTTGTTTTGGCACGAGCATGATCGATATTTTTAATTTGATTACACAAGTGCCCGACACATTCACAGAATAGTTAATCAAATATAGAAAAAAGTAAAACTAGTGTAACTTACATAAACACTCATGTTTTTTAACATAAATAATATATATCATATATGTTGGTTAAATAATGAGAAGTTTGGAGCTTAGAGATGAAGATATCCTTGCGTTCATCATTAAAGAGAAAAGTGTAAGACAATTTCTGAAAAATTAGGTTATTTGTGTATTTTGATTGTACAAATTCGAAATAGGTTCATTCACAAGCTTTGAAAAAAGATTAAATTAAAGAGACAAGTGTTTGACAATTTGTACAAAATTAAGTTATTTATGCATTTTGATTATATAAATTAAAAATAGGTTCATTCACTAGCTTTGAAAAGGGATTAAATTAAGCAAAAAATATATTATATTAATACTTTTTATTATAATAATTTTTTTATGAAGTGTTTGAAACAACAATATTTAATAATAATAAAGTAACACTTAATAATAAAATTACTTTTCAAAATTTATTTATTTTTTTATCGTCACTGTATTATTATAATTAATTAAAAATATGTGATTTCGCACGTAAATTATTTTACTTATTTTAGTTTTTTTTTTGGTTAATTTTATAATTTATTTGAAATAAATTAATTTGTTATACTTATAAAGTAATTGTGAAACTAAATAATATTAAGAATTTTTATTCGATTTGGTAATTATTATATAATTAGAGTCTTTATTTACTATGATTTTTATTTCATTATTATATTTAGAGTACTTATTTAATGTAATAATAGATCTTAAAAGGGTAAGTAATGTCAATAGCTTAAACTATTGGGATAATTTTGTCCAAAAAAATATTATGCGTGATTTAAAATTTTATATATAATATAAATATGTTTAAAAGTTAAAATATATAATTAAATAAATATTTGTTAGGAATATTACTATGGCTGATTTTTTGAAAAATTATTTCGTATTATATTTCATTTTTATCTTTATTAAATATTCATATTTTATAAAAAAAATACTCATATTTTAATTACTTTTAAGTACCTAATAAGAAAAAAATTATATGTTAATATAAAAATTATTAAAATAATATAATTTGTCTATTTTATAAAATAGTATGACTAAATGATTAATATAAAAAATTAACAATAGGAATAATTTAATAATAAAAAAAATCCTTAAAAAAATATAATCACAAAAACAACATCTTTGTATCTAGATCATATATTTTTACTATAAAAAAAAAAAAAAAACTTAATACATTATCTCATAGTGAGTGTAATCTAATTAAAAATTTATCAAATTAAATTAATATTATTTATATTATTTTAATATTAAATAATATTTAATTGTATCTTATTAAATATTTTTTGATACTATTTTTATTGTTGTAAATTTTTTTTAATGTATTGTACCTGTACGGCCCCGCTCTTATTATTAAAATGTGAAGAATTCTTCATAGTGCTTTTTGTAATTTCACTGCAATACCATGCTTTTAAAGTGTAAGATCCGCGTAATTACAAATCTTATTTTATTATGCCATTGGCCTATATTTGTTCTGGGGAAAGATATTTTGATTATCTCATACAATTTGATACGGTCGTTGCAAATTGCAATGATATTACGTTCTACAGCATTTAAGTATTGTTTGATTTAAATTTTTAGATTCATATCTTCTACTACTTTTTTTCTTCTTCTCCCTAATCTCGTTATTTAGTATTGTTTGATACTGCGTCTGCTTTATTGTCTTGAATATTTTGTTGTCAACACCTTTTCTCTTCCTAACAAATCGAGGCTCTGGAAATTAATTATTATACAATAATACTACATGTGTAAAAGATGGAGGATAAGAATTGGACTTAAGACTCTTGTGACAATTTTTTTTTTTTGTTAGTATAAAACGTTTTAAATATGGAACAAACAATTCAAGATTACATGTTACAGTATTGGCACTTGAAGCTTTTTAGTGGAAGGGTTTTATAAATAGGAAAAAAGTGTCGTAAATTTTTATTTTTATTTTTGTAAAATGTATTATTTAGTCTCTTAATTTATAAAAATATATTTTAAAGTTCCTTTACTTGTAAAAAAAGATGTCAGACGAAGATAAAATTCATTTTTTATTCAATTTTTTGTTAAATCTAACGGAATAACACATGTGTTACATGGATATTTATATTTTTTGATAAATATTTAATTAAAAAATTACTAATTTTTTTCTTCAAAAAAAAATTTAAATAAAATTTTAATTGTCTAATATCTAAAGTCGGAACTTAGACAATGAAAATTTTATTTAAGTTTGATAGAATTCAATATAATTTAAATAAATTTTCAATAAAATTTAAGTAGAATTTTCATTATATAATATTTAAAATTATAAATTAGACAATAAAAATTTTATTTAAGTTTAATTAAAAAAATTGCTAAAAATTATAATAATTTTTTAATTAAAAAATAGTTAATTTCATATATAAGTATCGAAAAATATAAACATATGTATGTGTGTTGTGTGTGTGTGGTATAATACATGTATTATTTCATTAGATTTAATAAAAATTAACTTTGTTTTTGTTTGATACATTTTTTACAAATAAAGTGACTTTAAAATACATTTTTCATAAGCAAAAAAATTAAAAGATATATTTATAAATTAGAAAACTATATAATACTTATTATTTAAATAAAAAAGACCATTTTAGAGCTATTCACCGTACAAATATCACAATTTTAAAATCAGTTTTCCGTGAATTAAAATTGTGATGGGCCAAAAATTCTAAATTTTAAATTTCATTTCTTTTGACCTTGTTGATCATATTTGAGTGATTTGTCTAAATAATTTTAATTTTAATCAAAAGTTAAATTTTTTAAAACTAGCAATAATAAGCTTAAAATTGTGCGTTTTAGTTATATCAAAATTAAATAAATTACAGAAATATCCTTTCACTCTAATTCATACATGTTAGACTGCGCAGTATTTAAACAGTTTACATAATATAACAAAATTACACCTTAATTCATTCATTCATTCATTAAAGGAATAGAGTAAAGAGAGGAAATAAATAAATAAATCTATCACATCTCTTTGGTAGAGAAGTTCAAATATTTAAAATTTATATCCGCTAAATTGAGCTTATATATAGTTTAAATTACTCAGTCTGATCATTCATGAATTCCTTTCACAAAGTACAACAAGAAAATTGAATGTAAAATAAATAAAAAAGTTGTTACCGAGTTTCTTCTTTCTTTTACTTACCAAAATAGGTGACTTTATTTGAGAAAGACTCAAAAAACTGTTTCTTCTTCTAATCCTCACCTTTGCAACTTCACCATCACAAGCACCAAAGTTAGAAGAAGATGGAGAAATGTCAAAATCAGCCTCAACAACTTCTTTATTCTTCCCGAAACTCCCCCACCTATTTACATAAACAAGTATATAAACTGTTTTATATAGTATTTAAAACAGTTTACATATTATGTAAACTGTGTTACAAAGTATGTAATACAATTTACATATCAGAGTATACCTCGTAGAAAAGAATCTGTTTGTCTTCCTTTTTTTAGAGTTTGTAGAAAATTATATAATTGTTTTAGACATTCTCATTTTAATAAATTTAATGTGCTTGTATGTTATTTGAGTTTGTATATTATTCTTCAATTCTTGGCTCAGTTGGAATGTTTTACTTAAATTTGTATACTCTATTTTGCATAGTAAAAACAGAGTATTTTAGTTTATCACCCAACAAGAATTGATTCAACAATAAAAAATAGGAGATTAATTAATCAATAAAATGGATTAAAAAAATTAGCTTTCAATAAAAAAAAAAAACAAAAAAGCATGGAAAAAAAGATATAAACAATGAATAAAAATTAAATACAAAACGAAAAAAAGAAACATAAATTTAGAGTTAATAGCTCTTAAAGGATAAAATAAAAAAATATAGATCCAAAATGATGTCGTGAAACGATAAATAAAAAAAAAATATTATTCTACCTTATTTACCTCTATTTTATGTCACTAAATCACCATGTTCAATGCGGCTGTAACCTCCTTTTTCACGGTGGGCTTTGAGTTTGGTCATGCTCGGCTAGAGTGGGTTTGTAAAGCCCAAACTTAGTGTGAAATGTGAATGCCATCAACCTATAGCATAATCGTATATAAAATTAATAAAATAATATAAATATCAAAATACGAGATTTTATTTTATAATTTATTAACACTTACATAAGTTATTTAAAAAAAAAAAAAATTTACGCCTTAATTTTTATTATTTTAAAATATGTTTAAATTATTGAATTTGTGTGAGTTTTTAAATATTAAAAAACTAAAGTTTAAAATTTAAGTAGAATATAATTTTATTTTATATAAATAATTTATTTATAAATTTATAAATATTATATCTAAAGTTTTATTTATAGATAATTAAAGTGGAATACATAACCATTTCCTTGCTAAACATATCCGGCTCTGACTGTGAATCTAATCTTGTAGTTCTTAAGCTGTTTTCGTCACTATTGCAAATATCTTTCGTTTGAAAAGTATTAATTTATACATCCGACAATGTTAATTTTTTCCAACGAACTATACAACAAATGATTCATTTAGACCATATTTAATTCGTGAAATAAAAATATATTGAAAATAATAATAATATTATTATTATTATCTTTATTTGAATAGTGAACTTAAGATAATAATAAATATTAAAATAATATTTATGAAATTATAAATGAAACAAAGTTAGAAAATAATTTTTATTTTTATTTTTAAATAAGATAAAATAAAAAAATTAATAAATAATTATACAAATATGTGAAAAAAAAAAAAATATTTTTGATAATTTTATTACGAATAATAATTAAATCAAATATAAAAATAATTTGAAATATTTTCATTATTATTTTTATTATTGTAAATAAAACATGACCTTATGTTTCTGAAGTTGGAATGGAATGAGCTGTTTTTTTTTTTTGGCTAGTAGAATGAGCTGCGTAAAATAGAAGGAAATGACTTTAGCAAGAATAGAGAGGAGGAGAGGGACATGGTCAATAGTCAGTAGTCAATAGTCGATACCTATTAAATCACTATTGTTAGTGTATTGCTGCAATTTGGCTGGCAATGCCAAACACAAACACAAATAAAATAAAAGAAATGGTAGCTTTCGGTTTTTGAGAACATGAAAGAACACATGAATCAGATCTTAGACTTTAGTTTGAATAATATAACCTGAATATCTAACATTGTCTACTAACCAGTCTTTGATTTGATTAAACAAACAAACAAATAAACTAGTCTTTGATTTGATGAATCATGATATTATGGGTCCCTATTCCTTTAGTGGACTGTGTTGTAAGAAAACACAAGTTCTCGTTTCTCATGGCAACTTGTGTTTGTTATTTATTGTTGTTTCTTTCGCACGTACATAAGCATTGAAAATTCAGATTGGAAAACACACTGTAACACAAATTTCTTATTAGTATAAATAAAGTGTATAAATTTAATTGTAAAAAAAAAAAAATTAAGTTAGTGATCAACCTGATTATGCTAACACATTTAAAATATCACAAATTTTATGATACAGCATATTTATTTAAATTAGGTTGTCATTAGAAAAGGAAGCAAAGGAAAGAAAAAGAAAAAAACTCTTAAGTTTACTCTCTAATTAATCGTATTGAACTAATTTGACGGAATGTATTAATTATCATTTTAAAAAAATTAAGTACTTTTTTATTTAAACAATACACATTAAAGGCATGTTTGATAACGATTTTGATTTATGATTAAATAATATATTTTATGATTTCTCCTTTTTTATAAAAATAATCATAAATGCGTTTTATAACAATTTCTATTTAGTGATTTTCAAGAAAAAAATCAGAAATTACCTCCAAGTTATTTGGTAATAATTTCTATTTTTTGATTTTTTTTTTTCAAAAAAACTTTAAAACCAAAGGAAATTTTTGATTATTTTTTATAAATTTGAAATTTTTAATCATTTTCTCCCAATATTTAATCATATAAAAGTTATAAGACTTGATTTATTATCTAGAAAAAATATTTGGTCAAAATGAAAAAAATAAAAAATTTGATTGAAAAATATTTTTTTTTAAAGATTTATATCACTCCATATTTTGATAATGATTCCTTAAAAATGTAAAAATTAAATTCAAAAATTGTTATCAAACATACATAATTAAAAAATTACTTAAATAATTACATAATCAAAATCATTATAGGCTTAAATAATGATTAGGATGCTCAACCTCCTTCACATTAATACACCTTAAATTTTTGTAGCAGTAGTAATATCTTGAACATGAGAAATATGCGAATTAATTTATTCTTATTTCAAATAATTAGAAAAATAAATAAATTTATATTCCTCACCTAACAGAGAGAGAACATATAATTTATTTGCTTTTAACATATATGATCGCAGTGAAAAAAAATACAAAAGAGAAAACAAATTGAGGGAAAGATGGAGAATAATTACATGGTGAACGTGGTACCTATAATTTGGTGGGGGCTGTAATTAATTAACTGCAAATGCTTTAAGTTTTGGCCTCCATTATTTTCATTTCAAACGCAACTAGACAAAAATCCTGGTCCGTCGTGTATTCAATTAATTTTCTAATTAGTTGAAACTGGACCCATATCCTAATCTCAATTCATAACCTTTACTTGCAAATTTCAGTTTGCTTTTACAGCCCAAGCCTAGTTTGGTATATGTTACTTTCAATAGCTTGAACTAAACAAACAAGATCAATTACTTTATAACAGAGTAACCATTATAATGGTTTCGAATTTATGAGCATTTCTTTTATGGAGTTAAATGGCATTTCAATTAAAAATGTCTTTATAATACTTTTTTAATCACATTAAATATATCGTTTGGAAAGAAGAAGAAAAAAAAAAAGGTTTCATAAACCAAATCTGAAGTTATATGACATTGTTAACATTGACCACTAAGTTATCACATGGGCTAATAAATAGGAACATTAAAAATACACAATCATACCTAGTTTAAAAGCAAATAAAGTTAACATGTACATGTTATGATCTACTCTTAATCCGCTCTGCTTCAATAAACTATAAGAGAAGTACTTGGATCTTGTGAGTTATATATAATAAATAAATAAAAAGGACATAATACAATTAGAATAAAAGAATCTATATATGAATTTAATTTAACAGGAAAAAAAAAATGCCACTATACACGTGGCTATGTACATTGCCTCTCATACATAGAGGGGGAAACAACAAATTAAAACTGAGTCTTGGCTAGATCACCAGCTATGAAAATATTTTCCTTACAAAATGAAATAAGCCAAAAAAGGAAAAAGGTAATTGCAAGAAAATTTGATTCTTATTATACTTACTGGATATATTATTGAAATTCCTCTTTCTTTGATTTTTTTTTTCCCACTCGGTTTTGTCATTACCTAGTTGGGCCTTTACTGGGCCATCACTTCCAGATTGGGCTTGTTTCCTAAGAGATAAAGACCTCAACACTCGAATTTTTTGAGGAGAAACAGAGGGGACAAGCCTGTACCAATTGGTCACATTCTGTACAGAGGCAAAGATGCCGACACGGTAATAAAACCACCGACGCAACTCGCTTCCGACAAGCTTTACAACTCCGTCTCGGCTCAATGACTCGTTCCGGATCAATATACACCGATTCAGCGTCCTCTGCTTGGCCCTCTACGCCCATGGTACATGCAGGTCCATCCTCCGCTCCCGTTCTATCGTGCGTCATCCCACCGCTCAGTATAGCCTGTTGCAATTGGGCCTGTAGAGACGCCACCGTGGCCTCCTGTGCCCTAACCTTTGCTTGCCAAGCCTGCGCCTCCATGCCAAGTTGAGCCGCACGTGCTTCTAACTCGGCGTGTCTATGAGTTGCTTTCTCAATCTCTGCTTCTTTTTCTCTCAATCTCCTCGCTATTGATTCCTCTGCTACGCCTAGTAGCGCACGGTAATGTCTCTGCGTCTTCTCCGCTAACGTACGCCGAAGTTGCTCTCCCTGCTCGCGTTTTTAACATATAAATCAGTCCCTTTTTTTTTTTTTTTCCCTTCGGCGACAAATTTAAAATCTCTTAATTTGGACAGAAAGGAAATATGTACCTGCGCTTGAAGGAATTGGTCAATTTCGTCTCGCTGTTGTTTCATTTGGGAAGCCAAATGAAAGGAATTACTGGTATGTTGGAGTTGCTGCTGTTGTTGATGATGATTGTGATTGTGTTGTAATTGTTGATGTTGCTGTTTGTCTCCGAATGATAAGCGGAGGCCCGTGGAGACTACATTGGGTTGCTGGTTATGGAGCTGTGAGACGTCGATGAGCTGAGGAGGTTGGGATTGTTGCAGAGAAAATATGGGATTGACTGGAGTTGAAGTGGCAGTGCCAGTGCCAGTGGCAGTTGAAGTTTCTCTTCCCTTTTTCTTGTATTAGTACCTCCTGTGATTGAACAAAGATATAACAGCAATTTCAATGTCAATCTATAGCTTCAATAGCTAAAATTGATTACAATGGTAGAAAGATGAATTGGGCATTAATTAAAATTCCAACTTCAAGAAGATAAAAGGCAAAAACTTGGAAGGAAAATAAATAGGTACTTACCAACCATCATTGTTGATTATCATAAAAGATTGATCAAGAAATCCTCCTGGTTGTGATTTTATTGAATAAACATTACCTTGTTGACCGTTTCTGCATATTAGAAATGACAGAAAGGATTAGAAAGATTGAAAATTGGCCAAATGAATAACAAAAAAGAAGAAAGAACAATTGGAGAAAGAGAATAGACACCTGTTTAAAAGGAGTACATTGGAAGGGTATTGAGCTTGTACAGCCATTATAGATTATAGAAGAATTGAAATTATAACGGTGATACAGATAAGAGAAGAGTGTCAAATAAATAAATTTATAAAGATAGATGATATTGAAAGAAGGAAATGATGAGGGGTAAGTTGAGCCTAATGGGGGGTAAAAGTGTGGTGGGCAAGAAAAAACGCTAACACATAATAAGAAGCATGAAAGAGAAGGAAGATACCTCCTTAAAATCAAATCAAAGGGAACTCTTCAATGAGACTAGGAAAAGAAATAAAGAGAGAGAGTTGAATTTTAAAAAGCCAACTAAATCAAATGGAAATAAAGATAGATGCTTTTTAGAGAGAAAGAAAAAGAATCTTAAATGGGAAAATGAATTATGTCTGTTGAGAGGCCACCAACAACAACATCACAATCTACACCACCATTCTTAACCTCCTATAATTCTCATATACTTCTTCTCTTTTATTTTTCCTTTATTGGACTTTGTTTTTCACCTACTTTTCTTTGGTTGATGTTCTGTTTCTGCCTTGTGTTTACTCTGCTTTGTGCTAATAGAGAGATATATATAGAGAGAGAGAGAGAGAGAAAAGAAAGTAAAGAGAGAAAGAATAGGGGGGAAGGCAGGAAGAGATAGATGCGATTGAAACGAATCGGTCCAAGAGAGAGACACCTTATTATTCTGCTCCTTTCTTTGTTTCTCTCTTTTTATTAACCTTTGCTTCGCGTGTGGTTGGCTTTTCTTAATACAGAGTCCTCGTGTTTGTTATCTCATATATTACCACCATTACCATTAATTAATTCTTACTTACCAAATATAACTTGTTCTTTTTTTGTTGAAAAACTTCGCCAATTTAATTCTAAACAAGTAAATCACTAAATAATAATAATAATAAATGTAGGGAAAAAAGAAAAAAAAAAAAAAAGAAAGGAAAGGAAAGAGAAGAGAAGAGGGTGGTGAAAGAAAAGCGATGTAGATATCGTTGTTGTTGAGCGTGCAGGTATTTCTGCCGCTGGGATTGTTTTTTATTTGGGCCATGCATCCCTTGCCAGCTTTTTTCTCTATCTTTTTCTCACGTATTTTCAAGCTACCTATTTATTTCACCTAAATTAGACACAGTCTACTTGAAGATATTAAATTTTTTTAGGTTAATTTTCTTAAATAAATTAGTTGCTTCTTTAAGTTTTAAGATAAAGAGTTTCCATCGTAATATTTACTTTAAGCTCAATTATATATATTAATCACTTTAGAAGCAATTGTCTAGGGTAAACAAGAAAGAAGGAAAAAAAAGAAAAGAAAAAAACACATTGGCCTTTGGGATTATTGTTCATTGTTGTCTTTTACTCTCGAACTTTTGTTGATATGTTTTTTTAGTCATTTGCTGAGGTGGGTTTGCCTTGAGAAAGGTTCGGCATATATTTTCGTTTTCAAAATAGTTAATTTAAAACTTTTGGCAAAACAAACTGAATTCTAAAGATGTATAATTACTTCTTAAAACAAATTTATTTTATTCCTTTTAAATCTACTTTCTGTTAATTTTTCTTTTTCTCTCTTACCTCCCTCTATTTTCTCATCTCTAATTTTTGTTTGCAAAAGAAATGGGTAAATTTTCTTGGTTTTGAAGATTCAAGCTCTAAAACAGCTATGTTTGCTCTTCTCTTTCCTTTTCTTAGATAATTGGAAAAACATGTCACATTGCCTTGACCTAATTGCATGGCTGTTGTATTTGTTGAGCTCTCCCTTTTCTTGCTAATAATAAAATATTAAGCCTCTTCAAATATTTAATATACGATTATGATGTGCAAATTTTGATTGGTTCCATTTTGAATTTGAATTAACTTAATTTATTCGATTTTTAAGAAATAAAACCTAAATCAAACTAATTAAAATTATGAAACCAATTCAAACTAAACTGAAATATTTGGATTGAATGGATCATATAAGTATGTATTTTATGAGTTGAATTGATAGATTTTGGGTTAATTTAAGTAATTTTTGGACAGCACATTTATGCCTATGTCAAACGGCTAATGTCAGCACAATGCTGGTTCAAGAAAGCTCAATCCAATTTATTAGTTGAGCAAAAACTGATGTAAATATTTAAAGATCCCGCATCCCTAATATAACTTAGCCCCTTTTAAAAGTAAGTCTAGTAAATGCTTGAATGTGAAGCTTATAAATCAGCCAATAAAAAATCATATCATTGTGATCGAGTAATGTAAACACCTATCTATATCGACGGCCTTATATAGTTATTTGCTATTTCTTTATTTTCTTTTTTTTACTTTTATTATCTTATGTATGTCTATATTTCTTACATACTCTATAATGTTTATTTGACCCTCCATACTGTAAAATCTTTTCTTTCTTTTTTTATGATCAATAATTAACTAGTTTTCCATATTAAAAGAAAATTTACATTTTCCAAGAAAAATGCTTGTGTAGATATATCATATATTCTATTTTTAATTTTAATAGGGAGGTGTTAAATCCATTTTCAAAAACGTTGGAGCCACGCACCCTTTAACTTAATTGTATTTTTTGTCTATATATTAAACCATTGTTTTCTAAAATTTTTGCTAAGAAAATTACTTCTTGTTTCTATATATGAACTTGACCAAAACTTTTTCTTCATTATTTTCTCTGCTTCAACGTATTTTAAAATTTTGTTCACTCAATCCTAGGTCATTCGGATTGGTATTATCACTTGTCCAAGCTCTTGTTTTTTAAACTCTATCAATTGAAATTAGAGATGTTTAATCAATTTTTATATTCATGTTCTCTTTGTCGGACTTTTATCAATTTTTTTTTTCAAAGCACCGAGTGAAAAGCTTTGTATTTTCACTTTACTTTATAAAACTATATTCGTGTTAGATTTAATTGTATTAAATTTATTATAATTAATTTGTATAGTATTTAGTGATAAATTGTATAATATAATTAGATAAAATTAATTATAAATATTTTAATAAAATAATTTATATTTAAATTAGTTTTTGGTTATAAAATTTATTTAAATTAATATTTAATTTATTTTTTTATATTGTTATTATATTTTTAAAAATAAAAAAATTATTTTTAATTTGAAATAAAATAAAAAGTTAATATAAATAATTTTATAATTAAAAATTTAGACAAATTATATTAAGTGTTCAGTATGATTTTGATCCATAATTTTTGATAGTTTAAAATTTATATATAATTATATTATTTTTATATTGCACGATAGAATTTAATTTTATAATTAAATATATCATTAAAAAATTATAAAATTAAGATATATTTAGCAATGAGTAACAAATGGTTAGTATCATCACCTAAACTAGTGATGGGATGGACATAATAGACTGTAATAGAGGCAAAGAGCCTACAGTTCATGATATAGGTCAAACTTCCACCACCGATTATGTTGATAGCGTCTATTCCTAACAGGAGATTCTTACGAAATCTAATTTCTTAGCAATTAGTGAACTTTTAATAGAAAATGGTCTTAAGGACATTCTTATTTGAGAATGCAAGTAACAAATATAAAGCTACTAAAGATATTGGATTTGTTTGGAAAATTATATAAAATAATAATTTTAAAATTTATAATAATAAAAATAACATTTTAATAATATTAAATGTGATTGTTGATAACAAAAAATATTAAATGTAATTAAATCGAACGAAATTCATTCTTAAAAAAGTATAAATAAACATATTTAATTTGAATGAGATTTGATTAAATATTATTCAATATAAAATAATGGAATAGATTTTTATTTTTATAGTAAAAATATACAGGTTGAATTAATGATATTATTTTTATGATCATAAAATTTCAAGTTATTTTTAATTTTTCAATTTAGATTTTATCTAAGAAAAATAAATTTTTTTTTATTAATATAAATAAAAGTAGCATATTAATCAAAGGTAATATAAGTTGAGTTGTGCTTATACCTATGCCAATTTGACAAGCTCAACATTAGAGTTGTTTTTGTAGGAGTTTGGTATAATTTTTTTAATTCATTCTTTATGTTTTGATGAGTTTTTTTCTGCAATAAAACTTTGATATGAATCTATGATAGAGGGATCCCCATTTTCCAATAGCATGTACAATTAAGCTATATATAATTATCGAATAATAAGAAAAAGAAGATAAATTGTTTGAATATTTGTGTGGAGTGGAAGGAAAAAGCTGATTTGTGGAAGGTAAACAAATTAATAGAGTAAATGTTAAACTTGTCTAAGAATAGAGAGTGCGTGTCTCCAACGTTTTTGAACGTGTATTTATCGCCTCCCTTTTTATATTACTTACAATAGCCCCTACTAGATTTGAAACATTGTTCTTACACATCGTAAAAGGGAGTTTTTCATTGAAACAACACATTGGTTCAGTATTTGCCTAGAAAAAAATACGTAAATTTATATTTATTTTTATAATTATATTATAATAAGTAAAAAAAAAAATTATTTAATAAATTAAATTAATTTTTTATTTTTTAAAATAATTTTATAATATAAATTTAAAAATACTATAAATTTACGTAATATTAATAAAACAGATATATAACAGGAAAAAAATAATTTGCTATCGATGATCTTCCCCAAAAACCAAGAAGCTTTTTCAACTTTAATTAATATGAGGTTGATAAAGAAAAAGAGAAACCACCGAAGAGAGGGAAAAAGAAAAAAGAAAAGAGTTAAGACTTAGGACTAATTAGGAGTATAGTAGTGTGAAAGAGTGGAAAAATTATACATATGGGTGGATCACAATGCGTTAATGATAAATTAATTTTATAAATTTTAATGATAAAAATATAAAATTATTTTTATTTATTTACATTTTCCACCTCCATAATAATTAATAATTAATATAATACTTTGAAATGACACCGCATTATTTGTCTTTGGTGAGGCCCCACGATTGGGTCTGCTACACATCTCTCTCCCTATTTCTTAATTACTTCAATTCCCTGTATTAATCATCACTATTTCCAAACCATCTTTTCTTAATGAGAAAAGCATATATGAACATATACAGCATTAAAGTCCTACACGGCAATGCGACTTGTACTCATTCTTAACTCAAACTCATTTAGTCATTTATCTATGCATTGGTTTTTTCTCCTCTCAAAACAAACTTTCTTTTTCTTTTGATCTTCTTTGCATCGTTTTGTTTGTTTAAGGGTACGTTTTAAATGCATTATATATGTTATTTGTGTAATTGTGTTCTTTAGAGGGTTAATTAAAAGAGGATTCAACTTGTGTCCTTTAATTTACTTGGCCTGTAGTCAGCGCGGAGCTTCAAAAAATATTAAAAATTTACCAAAAATAACACCCCTAAAATTTACAGTAACAAAACTAACACCTTCAATAATATTGAACATTCAATATTTAACGGGTCTAAATTATCATCGTTCAATTCTAATTCAATGAGTGTTTAAAAAAAATGACATATTAATTATTTTTATAATTGTGAAAATATAAATTTGAACACAAGGGACTAGTTTTATTATTATAAGTTTTAAGGGGTGCTAATTTTGTTATTTTCCTAAAAATATTTTGGGAGAGCTAAATTTTTTTTTCTTTTTATACAAGTATAAAATTAGTCAAAATTATAATAGATTATATTTAATCAAATATTAAATTTTTTTTCATTTTTTTCTTATCATATTATAATAGAGACATAGAGTTAGCACTCAAAAAATATAACATTAATACATTATAATTAACTTATAATGAAAATTAAACAAAAATATAACAAGTTAATAAGTATTAGTATTATTCATGAATAAAATAAATTTATTAACTAAAAAATTTAAGTAAATAAAAAGCTCAATCAAACATATTAAAATTTATAGTTGTTAAAATTAAAACTAAAATAAACATATGAAAATGTAAAAAGTAAAATATAATTTAAAATTTTAAACTTGATACTATATTTAAAAATATATGTTTATAAATAATATAATAATAACTAATAAAAATATTTATAACAATATTTTTATATAAAAAATTTCAAATAAATTCTAAAAGATTATTAAAATAAATTTTTAAATAATATAATATTAGATAAAGTTAAAATTTGAGTTAAAATAAAATATGATAAACATAAACTTAAATGTTTTTAATATCAAGCGTATCATATATTTATTTTTTTAATTTTATTTTTATAATGTTGAATATAAAATTAAATATTTAAATCTTTTTTACATTATCACATTTAAAAAGAATTTTTACATAATATACTACTATAATTTTATTTCTGTTATTAATAGTTACCAAATATATATATATAGATATACTTAACCACTTTATTTACAATTCATATCATTTTTATCAACATATTTGTTAAATATTATTAATATATATAAAAAATATGTACATAAAAATTAGACGCAATATATCACTATAAATAAAATATTTATTTAATAATAATAATATAAATGTAATTAATTTGTTGTAAAAAAATTTGATCAAAATTACAACGATCAAATTATAGTTTTAATTGTATTAAATAGATTACTTTAATTTAATTTCAATCAAATTGTATGAAAATGTTTATGATTATTAATTTAAAAAATATTATGTAATAAAAATATTATGTATATATTTATTAAAAATATTTATTTTTAGACTGTAATTAATTTTATAATTGTCTTTGAAATATTATATAATTTATATTTTTAATATATATTAATTAATTTTGTTAGATTCAAATATTTTTTTTTATTACCTTAATTTAAGTTTTAAAAATAAAAAATAAAAAATCGTTAATTAAATCGGATCAAACTGTCTAATTACAATAGTTTTATCAACTAAATAATTTTATTGAATTTAATTAATCTAATATATTCTATCTAATTTAATTAAAAAAAATTAAGTTAAAAATTAAATCGAACTTCATCATAAACACCCCTACAGAACAGATGAACCGTAGCCGCAGAATAATATATATTTACTAATGGTCTAGAATTTTCTGTATATAATACTGTATAGTTTTATATAACTATTTGACGTTTATGAATTTTTCTATTAAAAATGCATTTTTTTTTTTTTTTCATTTGAACAAAATAAATACCCAAGTAAATCATACGTTCAATTAGATTAATGAATATTTAGAACATGAAACTTGGTGTAAATTAAGAAGACATCATCGAGTCAATACATGACAGGCAAGTCAACCGCTGGTGTTTTATCTTTATTAATTCTTTCAAAAAATACTGGTGTAAAAATAAAAAATAAAAAAGGTCTGTACAACTTTTGAATATTGAGCTATATTTATTTGAGTCTCCTTGAATCAGCTTTTGACCTTGTCTTCTTGAAGCAAATATGAATTTCTGGTCGGGGTTTGGAATATCAAACAGAGCCATGGGTTTATGAGAATTCACTTGGAGCTTCTTTAATTGTCTATCTGCCTCTGCCTTCTTGTCGTTTTTGGTCAAATATATTTTTCTGACTTCCCAAATTACTATTTTGTCCCTTTTAATTAAACAAGGAAAGAGATATATCAAATTTATGTTTATATCGTAAATTGCGGTAAATTATCTGTCATGTATGACAACTTTAATTAAAGGAAAATGCTTAGCTTATTGAGACAAGTTATGCTTAGTTTAAAGAAAAAATAAAATAAAAAAGTATAGTACAATATTAGTTTTTTCCTATGTAAAAAAAAAAAAAATGTTACGAATTCATGTTCTTTTCTTTGTGTTAAAGAACCACCAAAGTTTCCGAAATTATCGGTACTCTCAATGGGTTGGGTAGTTTTGTGGTACTTGTACTCCTTTTTCATTATTACTAGGTGTAATAATTTATAAAACTTTTTTTTTTACTTATTTGTACTGCTTTTTATTTTTAAATATTATTTTATATCTGCTTATAATTAACATATATTTAAAAATAAAATTCATTTAAATATATTTAAAAATATTATGTATGATTTAAAATTTATTCAAATGCATGTATAGTATAATTATTGTTGATGTTTTGGTGGTCCATCATGAATTAATATGTATTTAGAATTAGGGAGTGGATTAAAAGAAAAATATTCATTAAGGAGGTCATCTTTTCTAATTTATATAATTGTATTTATAAAAATTATTTAAATAGAAATTTATGGGAAAAATTATTGTGATATGGGAGGTTTTTTTTTTATTTAAAAAAATTACTTTATATGACTTTTTGTGTGCAAAGTAGTGTGGAATATAATTACTCTCATCGAAATGAGGGTTGTTATAAGTATTTTCAGACAATTGTGTTCGTTGATATAAAAACTTTTTTCTGAAAAATTAAAATTATGTAAGCACAACAGGTAGAAAAATTTAATTAGTAATCCATGAGCTATATAGAAAAATAAACTTTGGCATCATCAAGCATAAATCACTCGATATATTGAAGTATGGGACTAAGATTAAAGTTATTAAAAAATTGCAAAAGAAAATCTTAGTAGCTAGAAATAAGAGACTTTTTGTATATTTAACATATAACATTTAAGTGAGACAATGATGTATTTACATTTAAAAAATTAGCATTTCCTTAGTCCAAATTTATTAAAAAAAAAATTTATTTTTTTGATAATCAAATTTATTAAAACTTAAATAATTTAATTTAATTTAAATTTTGTGATGTTTTTTTTGTTTGTTCAATAGTGGTATGTGATGTTTAATGATGGACAATTGTGTATTTTATTTATAAAAAAAAAAAAATCTTGGCTCTTTCTACTCCCTTCACAGTTCACACAAACAACACTAATATGAAAATTTAACTCGAAATCGCACAATCAACTCTCCACAATATCTTGTCGTTGTCATTGCGAGTGTCCTCGATCTGAAGAAAAGTATTTCACAATGTCTTGTTATACTTGATGTTAATGCCTCCAACAGAAGATAATTACCTTGATACACACTTTTTAATCTATTTGATTTGACTTTTATGTTGCTCTTTATCATAAAAAATTATTTAAAAAAAAAACAAAGCTGCATTTTTTTTTTTGGTAGAAGTTAATTAGATTTTTAAGGAAGATGGCAATATATGCGTTGATCTTCGAGGATACGGGAACTAGGAGATTTCATGTAGTTTCATTTGGATTGAGAACTTTTGTTATGAATTTTTTTTTAAGAGATAAATAGGGAAGGGGTGAAAATTTATGACCAAAATCCTTTAAATTTCATCATAAAGACAATATATATATGTTCCTCATTTATTTATCAAATATTACGCACATGCATAAATTTCGAGTTTAAAGAATAAATTGGACTAAAGTAAATAATTTATTAAATGGGAATGTTATTTTCCATTAGTGTCACACCTATATAATAAAGAAAAAAAAAAGTAATAAAATAGAAAAAAAATTACATAAAATAATAAATTTTACTACTTATAATAGTTAAAATAGCATCATAATAATATTAAACACTTTTACTTAAAGTTCAATAAGTTTAATCAGTGGAATTTACATCCAACTAAATAACTTAAGATATAAAATTTATGGGATAAATATTTTTTATAATAAAAATAGTGATAATGGCTCTACAAATTATTTTGTTTACGTCACTTAGTTTGGTACACAGGTCACCCAATTTTTTTTTTTAAAATTGGGACACTTAATCACATAAGTTTGCTAAAATTATATGCCTAAAATGTTCCCTTTTTACTATAAAAAATAAATATTTTATTTGAAGGGAAAACAACTTAAAACATTTATTTGACCGATAAATCCAACAATTTCCATCCATTAATTTACTTTACCCACTCATTTTAGAAAAATATTTATATTAGTCAGGTGGTAAATGAGTATGTTAACTGTGAGTTTTATATGTAAATAAATATATTAATGTAAAATTATGTATTATCATACATGGGGTCTACTTCATATAAATCTTCAGGGCTCCTTTACATTTTCTACGTGTTGTTCCTCGATACAATAATTTTCTTCCCCTTTTCCATTTGTTCTCTTAAGACACCCATAACATTTAACAAATATATAAACCATGCTTATCTCGCATCTCTACAACTCCTCCACTTTCTACCCACTACCTTTTGCCTTTTTATCACACCAAAACTCTTGTAATATAATTAGCTACCTCTGTCTCAACGATTATTTGTTTTCTATTTTTTTTTTTTTTATCATATTTGGAATTCTATGTCACTCTCAAGCATATAAATTGATCACTACTTTAAGTGGTACGTAGCATCACCATTTACATTATACACAATTAATCCATGCATAGATCGATGAGATCTAATATACAAGTAATATTCCATTTTTGTTTTAATTTGAAGAGTGGTGGACAAATATAAATAATAAATATATAGCTTTAACTTCTACCTAATAATTCACGTAATTAAGGAAATCTATATTATAATCTTAACTTTGGGTAATGAGTAAGAAATATCCAACAAATATATATTGATGTAATGGGATACTTAAGTGATGAGCACTACTTGTTTAGAAAGGACAACTCGGTGAGCTATTACCTAAACCAGATCAATTAACTTCTTGGTACTCAACGTTCCATTATTACCCGATTAGCTTGCATTTTTGTATTTAATTATTGGATATATCAAATTGTCCAAATTCATAGTTTTCTTTTCTTTTCTTTATTTTTTTTAACTTTCAGAGAAGATAAAAAAGTAAAAGTAGAATTGATGGTTAAAGTTAAATATAAAAAATAAAAAATCCAGTAATTTGTGTTTTATATTTTTCCTTCCTTTTGGCATATATATATATATATATAAATAGTATATCAAAATTTTTGTAGTTGTTTAATTCTTCTTAAAAAAGAAGGAGAAGAGAGACTATCATCACCCACGATCCATCTCTTTCTGTAGTGGTTTGTTGGAAATATGCATCAAAATAAATTAAATTTAAAGGGTTAAGTAGTAATTAAATAATTCTTCTGTGATTGGAAAAGTGTAACAACTTACATCATGGTAGACTATGAATAGGAAGATTGATCGTGTACATCTGATTTTTTTTGTTTTTTTAAGTTATTGATCATGTACATGTGATAATGCTTCATCTAATATTTTATTTATAATTAAAACTCACTTGAGTCGCGAATACGCAGCAAAAATATAACCTTTTATCGCATAAAAAGTAAGCATTTTAAACATATTATGTTACTTTTTCCAAGTAATTCAAATCCTTTATTTATTTGTTACTTTTTTCCCTTTCTTATTATGAAAATGTAAATAAGATTCGAATTTTTAATAAATAAATTTAAGCTTGTGCTGTTGTGCAGTACTTTCTTTTTTCTTTTTTCTTTTCAGGAGATATAGTAGTACTACACACATGGTGGTCTCCATGCTTACCTGCACTATAATCAATCGATACAACTAATTATAAATAATGTTTTCAAATCTAGTATCTTATACTCAATATTTTTGCTTTTATTTCTAAGCCATAATTCCAATGAACCGATAAATTAAGGGTGAGTTTGGTTGCCAAGGCCCTGGTAGCCCAATGGCATTGTAACCGCCCTAATAAGGGGGAGCTCTCGAGTTCGAGGCTTGTATGTAGCAAAAAAAAAAAAAAAAAAAAAAAAAAGGGTGAGTTTGGTTGAATGGAATGGAATGTGTAATGTAATGGAATGAGTTCATTACAATGTTTGGTTCCAAGAAAACGTGGGAATGGAATATAATCGAATTACTTAAAATTAGGAATGGGGATTACAGAGGTGCCAATAAGGAATTGGGATTACATTGAGGGCTGGAATGAACAGTAAAATTTTTTTTTTCAGCCTCCTCGTCGTGAACAGTGTTTTTTTCCAGACCGAACCAGAGCAGCCCGGCCTTCCGTCTTCCGTCGCGAATCGCCGCCATCCATCCAGCTCGCCGTCCATGCCAGACCGTCGTCGTCAGCCAGCGAACCAACGGCCAGCCTCCTCGCGAACCAGCGCGCGCCCAGCCATCGCGAATCGCGACGCCAGCCCAGCCCCTCGCGACGCCAGCCCAGCCCCTCGCGACGCCCAGCCTCCTCGCGACGCCAGCCTCTTCGCGACGCCAGCCTCCTCGCGACGCCAGCCTCCTCGCGATACCTGTTTTTTTTTTTTTTTTTTTTAATTATTTTTTTTATACCAAATTATATTTTTTTTAAAAGTTGTATTATTTTTTATTAATTTTAGATAAAAAATTGTATTTTTTTTAATGTAATTTTTTTTTAAATTGTATTTTTTTAAATAATTATATAATTTTTTTTTCTATTCCATTACATTACAGTTGTCAAACCAAACACTGTAATACTGATTCCTTTTTTGATTACAGTGACTAAACCAAACACTGTAATCGTAATACTGATTCCTTTACATTACATTCCATTACGATTACGATTACGATTACGATTACATTCCAGCGAACCAAACGCACCCTAAATATTTTTCCGTCTGAATACGTATAGAAGCATTAAAAGATGCACAATTCTTTTGTTTTATTAAATCGTAAGGAAAAGGGAAAAGTCGGAGAAATTGGTAAAGATTTGCTTATGCTGGTGAGTGGTGTCAGAGTGGGAAAGAATAGTTGGGGGTGGTTCAAATAGCAATTAAAGTACGTTTGGAGGCTCTGTTTCTGATTAATCATGATGATATATCTTGCCACTCACAAGAAATAGCAAACAAACACAGTAGCTAGAAATAAATAGGAGTAATGTGAATTAAAAGAAATAAAATATGGAACATGGATGGTAATATATAGCAAGATCAGAAGGAACTTTTTCACTGCAAAATCCAACTTTTTTTTTTTTATCTTATTCGTTGTGGTCACAGCTTGTATTGTTACCAAATAGTTTACAGGGCCCTGCTTGAGCTTGTTCTGCTTTTATGATTAAATTAATTATTCTTTCTTCAACTATCTTCCTGACTTTGATTCTATGTAATTATTAAATATTTTACTTTAGTTTGCATTTTGGCAAGTTATACGAAGGATAAATAAATTTTGAAGATTTAGTAATGTTGTATTAAAACAGTATTTGATTTTTGGATTTCAAGACTCTGTTTTCTTAAATATTTGCAAAAAAAAAAAAAAAAAGTTTGATTCTTCACTATCTGAAAGACAGAGGTTTTTGTAATTTTCCTATTCATTTTACAGACTTAATTAGTAGATTGAAAATTTCGAATAAAACTCCAAAAGTTTTATTTTATTTTATCTACAGTTAGCAGTACTGAGAACTGGTGTGAAGAGACGTGGGGAAAGAAAATAATAGAACTGAAGCTTCAGAACACAATGAATACAGAGAGCAATATTGGTTAAGAACAAAAGTCTTTAAGTAGCTAAATATAAAATCAGTGGTCCCTGAATCCCAAGAATCATAGAAAACTATAATTAAAAAAACAGAAAGAAAAGAGTTGCACTATTTGCCTATCACATCAACCATAACTGTATTATTAATTTTTATCATGAAATTTAGTAACAGGTCACAAGTTTGTATAAATATGAGGAGGCTATTGGTATAAATGGTACACTATCGTTTCGAGCCAACTGATATACATGCCTAATTTAGGCTGCAATATTGGGACCAACTTCCACAATTTATTACTCTTATTTATTCTAAAGTCCTACCAGTCAATGATTTACCTTTGTCTTTGTCCTTGTCCATTTAGGTTGGTAAATAGTTATTTTTTGCATTACTTATGGTGAAAACTTTCAACTTCAGGTAATAAAAATCTCAAAATCCAAATTTCTTTCAAGGCTAAAAAGAAGATGTAGATTCATGTATATTGTTTCCCACGTTGAAACCCAACGGGGGAAAAAGATCTTACAATATGGTTGAAAAAGTCTGACAAGTAAAAAAAAAATTGGAATGTAAGTTGGAATGTTGCATGCATTTCTCTCAATGTATCAGCATTAATTGTTGTATTTCTCAAAAAAAAATATATATATATATATTAAGCTTACATATATACAACATATTGCATTGAAGATTATTTTTTTCCCCCAAAGATATAGATCAATTTACTTCTTGAGTGTGTTTATTTATCAAGAAAAATAATTCAATTATCCGTAATAATTTATTTTATCTTTTTTACTAAAATTTATGTAATGAAGGCACACACCAATACTAAAAATTAATCAAGTCAAAAATCAATTTACTGTACAAAAATATAATCTTTACTTTTCAAAATTAACCTCTTAAAAAATAGTTATTATTACATTAATAAATATTTTAGTAAAACAAATATTTTTATTACAATTAAAAATAATATAGCTAAACACTATTAAAAACAATTGAATTCCAATTATTCTTGTTTCTAATTTTCTTCATGCTTATGTGTACAGAACTAGAAGGACATAGACGTATAGTGTGGGGTATAATTAACCTATGACAAATAGAGTATATTCTACGCCCAAGTCATTTGAGATCCATATGAAACTTAAGTAATAATATTTTTTCTTCAAAAAAGCAGTATTAGAGTTGCCCCATCCACTAAATTACAAGATAAATGAGAATGCCCACGAGATCGAAGGTTCGAATCTTAACATAAATAATAATCATCCTTTTTAACACTTAAATAAATGTTCATAGATTGAGTCTCTAAATTGTATGTATTTTCGGAAAAAGTTCCATTAGGTAAAAAAAAAAGTTTTTATTTATTATTAATTGAGGATTGTTATTAGTAATATTACCAAAAATAATAATCTTAAAATTTATAATAATAAAATTAGTACTCCAATAATATTGAATGAATATAAACTATCGTCGTTTAATTTCAATTAAATGAGTTTTTAAAGAAAAATAATATATTAATCATTTTTTTAATTGTGAAAATATAAATTTAAACACAAAAAATAAAAATTTTATTATTATAAATTTTAAAAATATTATTTAATTTTTATTATTTTGTTGTGTTATTAAAGTATCTAAAATGCTACCATTATTATCTTATTTTATCATTTAAAAATTAATAGGAAAAAATAAATAGATATTTTGATCTAGGCAATAAACTGAATAGAGTAGGGTCCATGCATAAGCAATGGTGTTCATTTGAGAAAAAAGCTATACTTATTTTTAAACCAATAGCTTTCAGAAAATATTGTGGAAAGCAGTAATGGTCAAAGAATTAAATGGAGGGTGGCATGGTCAAACTAAGAACTTGAAATTGCAAATGCGGTGGTTAATAGTTTTTTGGTACACATAATTTAAAAAAGATCAAAAATTAGTCATCTTTTTAAATAATTTTAAATTAGTATTTATAATAATTAAAAAAAATTACTTTAATTTTTAACGTTATTAGTCAAAAAGATAAAATTTTAACTGTAAAAAATAGGCAAGATAGAATGGTTAATTTTTTATTTAAATTTAAAAATAAAAATAAAAAGGCCACACTTCATACTTCAAGATGGTTGTTAAAATTGGAGGCAGCCCTAATTAGAATTATACGTGAAGCCGTGAAGGCCTTTGTTTTTTTTTTTTTTTTTAATTTCGATTTTAAAAAAATTAAAAATTGACTATTTTAGCCTTGCTCATTTTTTGTTCAAATGTTAAAATTTTATCTCTCTTGACCAATAATGTTAAAAATGATTAAAGTATAATTTTTTAATTATTATTAGTACAAATTTGAAATTATTTAAAAATATGATTAATTTTTGATATTTTTCTCAAAACTGGGTACTGAAAAAATACTAAATCAATAAATGTGTGAATATTAATTAAAATAAAATAAATATACCAAAATGGGTAGCCCGTATGTCTACAAAGTACAGAAATCGCGTGCTAGAACTTCTCAGACCCAGTTAATGAGACAATTTAGACGTGTTTTTCGTTTAGTTTGAAACAGTTTTAAAAAAATTATAAAAATGTTTGATATAAGAATATTAAAAGTGATTTTAATTAATATTTAAGAGAATAATAAAATTAACACCTTTCAAAATTTTTAATAATAAAACTAGCACTCTATGTGTTCAAATTTATATTTTTACAATTAAAAAAATGACCAATATGTCATTTTTCTTTGAACATCCATCCAATTAGAATTGAACGACGATAATTTAGACTCGTTTAATATTGAACATTCAATATTTTACGTTCAAATTGAATATTGAACGTTCAATATTATTGGGGTGTTAGTTTTGTTACTATAAATTTTAGGAGTGCTATTTTTGATAATTTCTCTTCATATTTTTATAATAATTTTAGAATAAAATTATGTATTTAAAGTTACTTATTTTAAAAATAAATATTATTTAATTTTCTTATATATATAAATAATATTTTAAAAGTTTTCGAAACTATTTTTTATAAAAATTGTTAAATATTTTTGAAATATGTTGATTTATTTAAAAATACTTTAAAAGAAAAAAAAAAAGCGATTCTAAATGGACTCAATGTCAATCTGTGCCACTGCGGGCGGGTCCAGGATTTATTTGCATTTACACAATTCAACCGTCCATACTACTACTATTTTTATTATTATATTAAAATTTTGCAATAACATCATTAATATATTTAAAATTTAATTATATGATATAATTTATCTTTATATATAAATTTTTATTTTTAACCCACATTTAAAAAAAAAATTATTTTTTTAACATAAATAAATATATTTTTTTTAGTGAAAAAAATGAGCATATATTTTTTTACTAAAAAATTTAAAATAAAATTAATTAAATAATTAAATTATTTATTTATTGAATAATATATTTAATGTAAAATAAAACGGACAATTATTGTTCTATGTTCACAAATTGATGTATACCGTATACGGCATGGTTTCCGTATTTGTTTGTCGGTTGAGGCTAATCAGGCTTTAGTTTCATAGGAAGACCTAGGGGTGGCAATTCGTGCGAGCTGGGCTAGTTCGAGCTGGCCCAAACTAGCCCAGCCCAAATTGGTTCAACCCTAGCTCAGCCCAAATTTAATTCGAGCTAGCATTTGTGAGCCCGAGCCCAAACCAAACACAAACGAGCTGGCCCAAACTAGCCCAAACTAGCTCAAACTAGAAATTACATGTTTTTTTTAGTTAATGATTTTTCATACAACCCTATTTTTCATGCACCCAAGAAAACTCGTTAACTCACCAAATTTTTCATGCAAACTCACACAATTATCAGAAGATTCTCAATGAACATATAAAATATAAAAGTAAGATTGTTTTATGTGAATTAATGAAATGAGAAGTAAGTAACCACTCTCAATATAATTAACTAGCAGTTGAAATGAGAAACATGTTTACAGTACCTTTAGTTAGCATCTTGATTACTAAGCACAACCATGTTATTAGAGTTTTGAGTACCAGCTTCAGTAGTCACCTCACTTGCAATATCTTCAGCAAGCTCCTCACATGGTTTATCTTAAACACAAATAAAAATTGTTAAATATATCAATTATTACTATACAAACCATAATAAGAAAAAAAAATTAATGAAAAACAACCTTTTTCTGCAAATAATCAATCTCTAGTGCAAACAATTGCCTCAACCGTACTAGGCAAAAATTGGGTACGGTATTGATCCAAAACTCTTCCACCAACACTAAAAGCAGCTTCTGAAGCAACCGTAGTAAAAGAATCTCCTTACCATATCTGAGGACAAAGACAGAAGCATGCAAATTAAAAAGAAAACCCAATTACTTAGAAAGAAAAATGTTGCCCCCATAGCATGATTTTAACTAAACATTAAGCCATTTTAGAATGTAACAACAGTTTCCAACACAACTTAGTCACGAAGAATAGATGCAAAAGCTTGACCTCAGCATCACCTCCTTTTTGTATGATAAAAGAATCTAGAAAAGTTGCAAAGGAAAACCAAGAATAAGTAGATACCCAAATTTTAGACATGTAAGAGTCAGCGCAATATCAGTGTCACACAAGTTGGATAATGACTGGTAATGCTTCACAAAGATTAATTCATTCTTTGATATAAAAAAAAAAAAACCTCCAAATGAAAAAACACAGAATTAGGCAACGTCAAACGTTATTGGGACACTTGAAGCAAGTCTACAGGAAAACATTTTAAAGCCGATTACTGACTAGTTCGAGTACGATATCATCAATTTACTACCCAAGAAACAAAATAATGAATAATTTCTAAAGCGGCCACCTACCAGATCGTGAGAGACGATGTCGCGAACGGGCTGAGGGCTGGCGACAGACGGCAGATCGTGACCGGCGAAGGCGACTCGAGCGGGCTGAGGAAATTGGGAAACAAATCGTGAGAGGCGGCGAGGCGCGAATCGCGTTGTGAGGAAATTCAGAAATCAGAATGAAATTGTTATGCTTATCAGCTTATGATGCGTTAGGTTTAG
The DNA here is from genome assembly GCA_029378325.1 of Elaeagnus macrophylla. NCBI lineage: Eukaryota > Viridiplantae > Streptophyta > Magnoliopsida > Rosales > Elaeagnaceae > Elaeagnus > Elaeagnus macrophylla. The sequence goes on along the minus strand of CM055646.1, from coordinate 24,539,251 downwards.
GGTATAAATATAATATTTATATATATTTATCAGAAAAGAAAAAGAAAAAGAAAAAAAAAAAAAAGAATTTGGGCTACCGAGCTGGCCCGAACCCAGCCCGAACCCAGCCCGTTTTTTTCGAGCTACTCGAGCTGGGCCAAATTTGGCCCAAATTCTATTCGATTCGTGTTCGATTCGGATTTTTCGATTCGGTTTCGATTCGGTCAAACGAGCTACGACACGAATTGCCACCCCTAGGAAGACCCAGCAAAAATGTAACGAAAAATGAGTGTTATCCTTTTGACGTTAGCAATACTAATTAACTTTTTTTTTTTATTTATTATGTTCAAATGTATATTTTTTAATATATCTTTACTTTATATTTAATTTTAAAGCTTTATATAATGTATAGTTGAAAAATTCAGGGTACATGGAACAAGAATATTGTACTCCTTGGGCCACGCGAGTAAAGGAAAATGATTTATAGCCCAAATATATATATATATAATAAAATTTTATGATAATAAATAATGATGATGAGTAACATTGAAGAAGATGAAATACCAATATAAAAATATAGAAAACATTATGTATCACTGTTTCTTTACTTAAGAGGCATTATTTATTATTTTTAGAGTATAATTTTTAGAAATTTTATTAGTTATTCTATTTATCAAGCATTGAATAATTGTATTTTTTAAAAATTAGTTGCACTAATATAATATTTTATTGATTTGGAATATCACATCATTATTTATACCGAAAATAACGAATAATTTTTCATTTATTTAAAATATAATTTTATTAAAAATTACATGAAAAATAGTGATTGAATATTTATGATTAAAATTTGTGTCATATTTATTATTTATTATATATGTTAATCAAAACATTAATGGTTGTAGCTATCATTTAATTAATCTAACAACTACAATAATAATCGTCACGAACCATAACTTAACTTCCATGACCCGTGACCTGCCAGATGTTGAATTAGCCTCCTTGGTCTAATTAATGACAACTTTTATATACATACATACATGCATATGTACTCTATTTCTTGTCTCTAAAGTTTTGTGTATTGAGGCCTTGAGGAGAGGGGTAAGTTAAGGACTGATCATGACGAGGGTCTCAAATCCAAGGGTTGGCAACTTGGCATGGAATGCCGACGAGTTATATTCAGAATCGTTTTCAACACGTACGATTTGTTTTTCTTCTATATAGATCTGCCTTTATTGTTAGTCAAGCTTTATATATAGAAGAAAAAAAATTCCAAATAAAGTTGAGGGAAAAAGCTAACGAAATATTCATGCAAAACTAGTTAGGTTCCTAATAAGAAAATACGTACAATTCTAACTTGTCATTTCGAATTATATATGAAAATGCAATGTTAAAATCAGTCGAATGAAAAAAATAAAAAATTATAAGAGTTAAAAAGTAATGAAACAAATTAATATTCTATCCATAAGTAATATAGTAATATTGGGTCGTAGATTAAAGTTGTAAATCATTAATTTCTCTATATATTATTTATGTACGGTTTTATTTTGAAAAAAGAAAATAGTATATATGTTGTTAAATCAATAAACATCTTTTGGGAAGTGTAAGGAGGGAACGTAATTGGTGAAATTTAATCCTATTCTCTTTTACTTTTAAAATACCTATTTTACACTCGACAAATTAAGGATTCCAAATGAAATAAATTTATTAAACTTAGTTGCCAAGTAATGACGTGTAATAGATAATTTCTATCTTTTGCAGGTGGTACCAGTTGCAATGTTTATTAATTCTACGTACTCTAAGCCACAGACAGGAGCATCTTTTTCTCATTAATTAGTTTTATAATCATCTGTTTCATTTTATTTTAATTAGACACCACAATTAATATTTTAAAGATCAGATTCTCAGCTAGTTATATAAATATTTTGACAGCAATAAATCTTGCAAGATTTAAGTGGACCTAAAATAAGATCCATTTTATGTACAAAGACCAAAGAACATGAGCTAGTTATATATGTCTATAAATGTTATATAATGTCCAATTAATATTCTTTTTTCTTCTGCTAGATATTCAATTTTAATTGTGTGGCTATTGCAGTTCAAATACTTACAAGCTTTATTAAAAGATGACTTCTGATAATTCGAAATTAAGAAATTACTTCAAATAAACAAATCTTATTTTAAAATTTATAACAATAAAATAATATTGAATAACATTTAACTTATTATACTTTAATATTGAACTACTCTAATTCACTAAAATTCAACTTAAATAACATCTAATTGATTAACATTTAATATAAAATTTTATTTGACTAGACTTTTTATTGGTAGTAAAAATATATAAACTAAAATGTTTAATATTACAAGATAATAGCCTAATATGATATATGCGATTATGTATTTTAATGAAGCATACTCCCCTATATACTACAAGGTTTCTCTTATAGGAACAATACGAGGCTATTTTTTTTTTATAGCATATGAGGCTATGTTTTGATAATATGTTATTTATTATTTATGGAGTATACTTTTTATTGATTATATTATTTTTTTTTCTCTCCATCATATATTGACATTTGTATTTTAAAAAGAAAATATTTATATTAATTTTGAATTTTATTAATATGAAATATTATATCATCAATTATTAAAAGAATAATAAATAATTTCTCATATTTTGATATGTTTATTTGTGATGTTCGTGACAATTAGCATTTTTCATTCTAATAAAAGTAATGAACTACTCTTGATGAAAGATTATTATAATAGTTCTCTTTTCTCTCTGGCTCTTCGTATAAACCAACGCATTCATAACGTTCACGCGTCAGACACGCAAATGCAATATATTACAAAACAAGACTCTCTCTCTTATAATTTTCACACCTTTTCTGGTTAGAATAATTCAACAAAGCTTCCAAACAAACAACAATCGCTAATGTTACATCTGACTCATGATTTTCGGACTCAAATGCATGGTATTCAAAATTTTGTCGGTAACACTAACACTTAAGTTAAAAAATAATAATTTAAATACTCCATCTGTTGGGCACCATATCAACAATATTTTACAAAAAAATGAATAATTCTTTTAATGGCATTACATTATCATATTTATATATAAAATTTCATTTTTAATTATTCAAAGAAAAGCACATATGATTTTTTACAATGTGAAAAGGCAAATGTTTTTTTTAGTCTTACATATTTTTCGTAAGTTAAAAAGACATATTTTTAAGAGATTAAAAATGAAATCACGTGAATATATAAGAAATTTATAAACTGAAATGGCAAGTATTAATTTGACAATTTAATTTAAATACAATAAAACTTGAATAAAATAGAGTAAAATAGTCGTATTTAAAACTTGAATAAGACAATCATTCTAAACACTTGGGGAAAAAAAGAGGCAAACTAATGCATATATTTTGATTTTTTTTTTTATATATTCGTTGATGTGATCAGGGATATGCTCTTGTTTTCTCTGAAGATTTTGGCTTCAATGGAATGGGTTTCTATTCAAATTGCGTGATGAGGCCTTTATCAAAATGGCGCCGAAAGAGTGATAGGTTGGTTTAGGTCCTTTTCTAGGAAGAAAGGTTAATTATTAACAAAACCAAATTTTTTTATTTTTTATTTATATTTATATTTATATTTTAGGGCACACTATATGTGTCTTAAACGGAGGTGTACCAACTTGAGTGTTTGTAGCAATAGTCAAATACTATGGAGACCGGCCATACGAAGTAGGATAAGCACTTTTATTGTGTCCAAAAAATTTTCTTTAAACTTCATTCAAAATTGTCGTATATTATAGACAAAAGCAAAAAGGGGTTGGACCAAACTTTTCTATATTGCTATGAAGGAAGGTAACTCTAAAAACAATTGTGGCTCTCATATGCCATATATATCACTTTCACTACTCACTAGTACATTATCACCCAAATTTGACTAAGGCCGGGGAAATATTGGAGGAGCTTAGCATAATCAATTTCGCTTTTGAATATTTTTAAGAGGAATTATAATTGTCAACAAAATAATATGCCTTTTACATTTACTCGATCTAATGAGAGATTTAATAATAATTAATCGATTACTATTATCCTAAACAGTACCAAAAACTTTGAATTTTTTCTTTTCTTTTTTGAAGGAGGATCCAATTATTAAAACATTACTTTTAGATGGGCAAAGATTTTTTTTTTTCTTTTGTAAATAAACCGTCACTCAAAGACATATAAATTATTTAAATAAAAAAAAAATTAGAATTTAAATAACAATTATGAGTATCTGAATAATGCAGTTATTTTGAAAAAAGAAATTACTTCTTTCTTGCAGAAAACTTGTGTATGTATTCCTGATTTTATTTTAACTTTGCTACTATATGTATTCCGATTACATATATCTAACTAGGTAGTTTGATGTAGTTCCAATATGAGGCTTATTGTGAAAGAAAAATTACTTTTATAACAATTTGATGAATATAACTATCTATATATTATAATTTCATTATATCATGTTAATAAGTAATATCACAATTAACTTATTATCATATATTTTTAAATTTATATAAAATAAATAACTGATAAATCATATAATACATATAAAAATTTAATATATATAATTATACTCAATAACACAAGGATAAATAATAATTTTAATTTTTTATTGAACTTTTATTTTCCTCACATTTTTTCTACTGCGTCTCAATTGCATATACAATCATGACTAAACAAATAATAAATAAAATGTCCACCATTCTACTAATCGCTGCCTATATTAAGCGGCGGAGGATAGTTTAGTTGAGCGGGCTTGTAATTTTGGCTAATTTTTTTTTTTTTAAATTAATTATATATGTTTTTTTAATATTAAATAAATATTTTATTTATAATAATATATTATGTATAATTTTTATATATATATTTTAGAATATATTAATAATATTTAACAAATACGTGAATAAAAATTATATGAATTGTAAATAACATAGTTAAATATATATATATATATATATATATATATTTGATAACTATTAGCAATAAAAATAAAATTGTAGTTATATATTATGTAAAAATTCTTCTTAAAGGTGATAATCCAAAAAAAGTTTAAATATTTAACTTTAAATTTAATATATAAAAATAAAATTAAAAAAAATAAATATATGATAAACTTCATATCAAAACTTTTAATTTTATGTTTATTATATTTTATTTGAACCCAAATTTTAAATTTATTCAATATTATATTATTTACATTTTATTTTAATAATCTTTTAGAATTTATTTGAAATTTTTTTATATAAAAAATTTATTGTTTTTATTATTATTGTCGATCTTATATTATTTATAAACATATATTTTTAAATATAGTCTCAAGCTTAAAACTCTAAATCATATTTTACTTTTTACATTTTCATATGTTTATTTTAATTTTAATAATTATAAATTTTGGTATGTTTAATTAAGCTTTCTATTTGCTTAAATTTTTTAGTTAATACATTTATTTTATTTATGAATAATACTAATACTTATTATCTTATTATATTTTTGTTTAATTTTCGTTATAAATTAACTATAATGTGTTAACTCTATATTTTTTGAGTTCTAACTCTATGTCTCTATTATAATATTACATGAAAAATTCAGTATTAAATTGAATATAGTTTATTATAATTTTTACTAATTTTTTACTTTGTATGAAAAAAAATTAAATTTCAATCTTTCTAATTTTTTTTTTTCTAGCTCCACCTTGCCTGTATTCTCTTAGATACGAGTTTAACCTCTCCCCATAATTTATAGCAATTACCCAGGGATGGAGCTAGTTGAGAAATTGAAAGGGGAACAAGAAAAACTAAAAGTTAATAAGTTGACAGCGAAATCTTATATACATTAACATATATTATTTTTTTCTTTTCTATTTGTAGTTATAATTGGGCTTAAATAGAGAGTGCAAGGGGACATAATTGATTATTTGCTTTTATAATATTTCAAAATTTTATGATTGATAAAATAAAAAATAAAAAAGCTTTGGAGGGGGACCATAGTGGTGCTAATAAAAATTAAAAAAATAATAAACACATTCAATAAAAACTCTAACTACATGATAATGAAATAAAGATCAAATCCTATAAAAATTATCTGATTATTACATCCAATAAAGATTATAAATATTTGTTTACTTTCATAATTAATTTAGACGTATAAGAAAAATTAATTTTATATATATTGTAAAAATTAACAAACAAATAAAATTAAAATAAATAAAATAATTAATGTATAACGCTATTTTTTGTATTATTAAAAAAAATGATATGATTATAGACTTTAAACCCTTGCAATAACAGAGATGATACTGACATAAAACGAAAAAAAAAAGTGTTAGCGACAATGGTTGGGTCAATTCCAAAATATTGCAGGTTGTTTCAATTTACAAACAACGAAGGATCATTATTAAAAAAGATTGATAATAACAGGTAAATTTGTATAAAGTAGTAGATATTTTAGCTAAACGAGTCGATAATATAAAGGAATATTTCATGTTTAATCAACTCCCTTCATGGATTTATAATTTAATTAAAGCAGATTTATAATTAGGTGTATTGTTTCTTTATAGTAATATGAATGACTTATTTAACAAAAAAAAAAAAAAAAACCTCAAAAGAATATTATTAAAAAATATTAAGAACATAGAAATTTATATTTATTTATGTTAATTATATCGTAATATTTGATAAATATATATATATATATATATATGTGTGTGTGTGTAATTTAAAAAAATAAAAAAAGGACTTAATTTTATGAATAATGATAAATATAATTGACCAGAACATTTTTCTTACTTAGATTGTAGATAATTAAAGAGAGACGATAAGTCTCCAAATGAATCCAATAGATGGATGTAGAAGTAGAGCAAAAATATTTGGCCATGCACCCATTTCAAAGTTGAAACTTTTGCATATGCCATATGCCATATGGTGTCAGAATTATCTTTCTTTGCCTCCACGTCGCTTTGGTGCTCTCTTTCTTTCTTTCTTTCTTTCTTGCTATAATTCATTATCTCTCTCACTTCTTTGCCACATATCCCCACATCAAATCACCGTCCCTCTCTCTCGACTCTCGTAAGTCCTAACTTCTTCTTTACCTACTTTAGTTATTCAAAACATGGTTTCAAGAAAAATAAATAAATAGACAGGACGTCAATCATGATTCACGAAAAATATATTTTAAATATTGACACGCTGATCGTAATGTAGCTTTACTAGACCCAAGTATAATTTCATTTTTATACATTTTTGTTTTATTTTTTAATATATATATTTACACACTTATATAAGTTATAATTATTACAAACAAAAGTTGAAATTATTATAAAAAAATAATTTGAAAATATATATGTTTTTGTTTGTGGACAAAAATATGTATAATAAAAAAAAATCGATCAGGTATAATAAGTAATTAAGAAAAGTAAAACCTTAATTCGTTTCAAATATTATAAAAATATAATATTCTTTTGATCAAACAATTATTGGGTAAGAAAAACTTAACGAATTAAGGTAATATTCGAATCTCAAACATTATTTATATTTATATTAGTTACATATCATTAATCCGCTATCATTCACTTTTTTAATAGAAGATGATTCTTAAAATTAAAAACTAGAGATTCAAACTTTGTAAATACAACCAAGACATTGAATTGTAAAAAATAATCTATATGCACATTTAACGACTTTTTTTTTTTTTTTTTTTATTAATGCAAAAATCTCATTTAAGATTATATAACTTTTTAAAATCTTAATACACATATTTGATGTTTTTTCTATTATATTATATATGAAAAATATTGAAAATTAGGTGTTTGGCAAACATAATTTAGTCATTGTCTTCCGGGAAACATTTGAACATCTAAATAAGAATTATGCTTCTTAAACGATATAAAAGCACTTCTAAAAAGAAAAACAATCTTATAAATTAAAAGAAGTTAAGAATACTTGCGTTGATAAAATATATTTTATGATTCTACTTGAAAGATCTTTATTCTTAAACCTTGTTAGCATAAGTGGGGAAAAAAAAAATCAAGAAAAGAGGAACGACTAACAGTAATGACATCCCCAGTGACAGTGAGGCTCTATTCCAATATTTTAGTACAAATTTTGGACTAAAATTACTCTAAAAAAATCTAAATTCTTGCATTAAAATAGCATAATAGCGCTATATTTGATTTGATATTATTCACGCTCCTATATTATTTAAATCTATTTTTTTAGTTTGATATTGAATATAATAAATAGATGGAAAAATAATAATAATAATAACGCAACTTCTACACAAAAAAAATGCAAAAATTACATTAAAAAATTAATAAAAATGATATTTTCAATTATATAATTTTTTAGGATATTGGTACGGTAATGATAAACAAGTTAATTAATTAGTTCATATTTTTATCCATATTCTCAAATAATTTTAATTCAATACCCTAATTCGTAAAATAATTTCAATTTAGTACCCTATTCATAAAATAGTTTCAATTTACTATCATAGTTTTTACATTTAGTATTCTATTTTTTATTCACAATTTATAATTTTAAAATCAATTGATAAATTATTGTATTAAATTAAAACTATTTAAAATCATGAATAAAAATGAATATTAGTTAATTAACTTAAATACTACAACAGTACCTGATCCAATATTTAGTATGATACTTGGTAATATTTAGTATGATACTTAATTTAGTGGTGATAATAAAAATAATAATACAATTTTCACACCAAAATATAGTTTTTATTAATTTATTAAATTTTTTTAGTTTAAAAATTAAAATTAAGTATGAATTTATTTATAAAAAAAAGTGTGCATCACTAAAAAAAATTATAGTGGGCTGACCCCACAATTATAATTTTAGACCAAATGAAAGGATAACATGGCCCAAATTAATTTTGTAAAAATAGCTTAAGAATAATTTTATAACGTCACTTATTATTATAAAATAAAATTATGTATTTGATATTATTTTATTAATTATACATATTATTATATTATATTAATTTAGCGGTGTGTCTAACCATTTATTGGGTCTACATAAAGGGCCAATACATCAATACTCCGCCAAAAATGAAAAACACATGCACGCGTACAATTTTCTTTTAGAGATTTAAAAGATATGAAATTATGAATGACAAAATATCTAGTAGATTTGAGACTTATATTCAATTGAAAATTTTAAAATACTAGTGTATTTAATTAAAATTTTAATTTTTTTTTTAAAAAGTTAAATGTATTCAATTTTAATTTTATAAAAAATTTTAAAAATTTAAGCGTATTCAATTACGATTTTGTAAAACATTTAAAATCTTTGGTGTATTCAAAAAATTATTGATTTTAAAATTAATAAAATTTTATAGATTTTTAATGACTTTATAGTTAAAACTATATTTAAAAATATTTACTCATTCTTCATTCCTTCTCTTTACTCTAAATTTTTTTATGAATTTACAGGAAATTTTACTATATTTCAAAAGATTCTGTTAAAGTCAATAAAACTCTTTAAAAATTTATAAATATTTTTAAATTTATGATTCTTTAAAAATTTATAAAAATACTAATTGAATACCCCTTCCTTAGAGTGATAATTTATGATATAATTTAAAACAAAAATTTAATATGACTTTTTAATTAAATTAATTATTACTTATGTATGTATATAGATTTTTTTATCATTATAAATAATATATAATAAATATATTAGTTAAAAATAATTTAATTTTTTATAATATTAAAATATATATAAATTTGGATAAAAAATACAAACATAAACATAAAAAAACACGATTCTTAATTACTTTGGAACACATGAAACTCACGATACACTTTGGTTTTAGTTCAATGAATAAGTACATATTTTCGGGTGTCCTTATTTTCGTGTGTAAGAAAGATCATGCTCTTTTAATTTGAGAAACAAACTCAACAAATTGGTGTACTAAAGTTCACCGTATATAGTCACGAAGTAATTATTGGAAAAATTATTCACTATTTTTAATATAAGTAATAATATAATATTTTAATTCAATAAAATATAAAATTAATATAAATATCATTTTTTAAAAACACAATTATTAAAGACTTAAAAAAAATAACTAATAAAATTATTATAAAATATAATCTAAAAATAATAAATAATACCTCTACGTTATAATACTTTTATACTTGACTCCATTGCCTCCTTACCAAACCTTATATTTAATAGTTGTATTTTCAAGACTAAGTTACTTTTTAAGTATTCAAAGTTTATTTTATATAAAAATAACTAAATTATTTTTTTTATAAAAAATTGTACATATTTTTATTTTATTTACATAATTTTTTTTTATTAATGTTTATCATGTCAGTTAATTAGTGTTTATTAAATGATATGACACATTAAAATTTGAAATGTGAAAAAATCAATTAACATGACAAGTTTTAATCATAAAAAAATATTTATGTATAAATGAAATAAAAATGAGTAAAAAAAAAAATTTAATATATTTGTGTAAAATAAACCAATGCTTAGGAATCTCTGTCTATCCTATTTCCAATCTTAGTTATCATATCTCTGTCTATCCTATTTCCAATCTTAGTTATCATATATTAATCTCAACTTTTCTTTTCCTCTCTCATCTCCTTTGTTTATTTACTAGAATTTAAGGCTTGTTCTAAAAGCTTAAATAAAATTAATCCTAAAATAAATATTAGTTTTACATTACAATTTATAAGTATCCTTAAGATAATGTACACATGTACTTTTACGAACAATTTTTATATTGAGATCAATTAACTTATGCATAAATTTGAATAATAATAATAATAATAACTTATGCATATACCTGTCATTTTGGAACTAATTAACTTATGTACAATATTTGCGTACTAATTAAGTTCTGGTTGGATTTGCTACTTTTTAGCTTTGTTAGTTTATTGATCCAGGAATTCATTTTTTTTTTTTGTCTTCATGTATGGTAGGTTTTTTTTTTTTTTTTTTTTTTTTAAAGTTTTTAGGTTCATATTTATGATCTGATAAAAAAAAAAAAAAAAATTCATATTTATGATGACCAACATGTAAAACAAGGAGTTTCACTTTATTTTTCTTTTATGATCAACGATAATTGAGAATGGAGAATTTCTCTACAATATTCGTTGAAAAAGTAGAGTCTTATCACTTAACACTTAATTAGAGTAAGACCGTGGGTTTGTTAGTTGCAAAGAGGGAGTAAAATATTTATACATTAAATTTTTTTTTATCACTCGATAAATACTATATATTTGAGTTTGAGTTTTAAATAAATTATACATAATTAAATTTATCAAAAATAACATTTTAATTATACATAAGATATTATGTATACATTTTATATAAAATATATAATAAATATATATATATATTATTTTAAAATTAGTTTAATTATATATGCCTTAAATATGCGAGTTTTAAATTGAGAAAAAGTGTGCGTAGAAAAAAAGTTAAAGAGAATATAAGAAGTATATGAGATGTTAAATGTAACTTCTAAGATGAACACAGGTTATATATCATACTTTTTTTTTTTAATGTAGTAAAGATATTTCTCCCTCGTTTGTTTGTTTTTTTTTTTTTTAGGACAAAAAAAGATGCATTGTAAAGAAAGAGATTGTATAACAAAAATATTTTTTCATTTACTTAAATTAATACTTATATTTAAAAATATTAACGTAAATTAGTATTAAACATGTCGTCAAAAAATCTTAATAATTATTATATAATATTTTTATTTTTTAAATTTATGATCTTATGTATATAGCTCACGTAAAAGTACCATGACATTTTAATTTTCTCCATGTTATTTGAAATTGTCCACTTATGATACAAATATTATTCTGCAAGTATCACTATTACAGCTTGTTTGTGATACAGTATTTTTGAGAAAAAGAAACTAAACAGTCATTTATGAGATCTAATAATTTTATTGATTATTTTTTATATTAACAAAAATAATTATAATAATTTTATGTTTTATTAAATTAAATTACTATATTATTATTTACTTCAAAAATAATATAATATTTTTTTTTGTCATTTATATGGTACAAAATTAAGATAGTTTGTCATCTTAAAAGTTTGTAGTATATTTATTATAAATTATTAAAGATCTTGATCGTATAATTTTTATATAATCATATATTTGGTTGTAAAATTAGAATGTTTCATACAATATAAAAATAATATAATTATCTAAAAATTTTATATGACCAAAAAGTATGGATGTAAACTGTATTTGATATTTAATTTAATTTATCTTAATTTTTAATTATAAAATTATATATCTTAGCTTTTATATATATATATATATATCTTAAATTAAAAATATTTTTTATTTTTAAAAATATAAAAATAAATTAAATATTAATTTAAATAAATTTAATAATAAAAAATTATTTAAAATATAATTATTTTATTAAATTATTTATAATTAATTTTCTCCAACTATATTATACAATTTATCACATATTAATTATAATCTAATATAATTATAATTAATTATCAACTTATCTGTTTATTTAGTCTCTAACTTATTTAAAATTTATCACTAATTTTTCAATTCACAAAATTTAGTCTTCAATCTAATTTGACAAATTTAATCTAAAATTTTAATTTTTATTATATTAATTTAATAATATTATACATAATTTTCATATTATTGAAAAGTTGAGGACTAAATAATAATTTTTTTCATAAATTAATAACCAAATTATGTATTTTAAAATAAGATATAGATCCGATAAATTAAAAAGTTAACTTCTATTATATTTTAAATACATTTTCGTTAAATTAATTTAAAAAAATTTATGATTTTAGCTTAAATTTGTGAAATTTTTAAATATTAGAAATTAAATTATGTGATTTAAAAAATTAAAAATTAAATTATAAAATTTTAAATCGATTAAAGACTAAACAGACAAGTAAGCCTTAATTATCTAAATACGGTATGATGGGTGAGATGTGTACAAGCAAGACAGTACAAACTTAAAAATTCAACTACATTGTATTGCTTAACAGTACATTAATCTATATCACTTGAAAACCTGATTATGATTTGACTGTAATTTTTTTTTTTATCTATTTATGAAAAATAAATAAATTCTTTAAATATTATATATATTTATGAAAAAATAATCAAATTTCATTATTAAATTATTAAAAATAATTAATATAATATTTTCCAATTTATAATACACATAACTATTTAATTTAAATTTTATATTATTTTAATATTTTTAAAAAATATAATATTTACTTTTTAAAATTTAGAAAATAAAATAAATACAATTACTGCTATAAAATATTATTTTAACTAAAATTGTCCTGTATGGAGTTCAATTAAACACTCTACAACTTATTCGACTAATACAATCGACAACAAACGCTGTACATGGTTATTATTGTTATTTAATATTAGACTATTCAATAAGATCACATTTAATCTATTTAAGGTGATATAGCAAGCGTACCTTTAATGTTTTATATGTATTCATCATAATGACAAGAAAATTGTAATCGCTATCCAGGTCTTTTCAGGCCACTTGCCTTATATTATTTTTGAAGAAGTCATGTAATATTATCTTATAAGTTTGAGACATGATCACCGTAATAATAACAAAGAATATTGAATATCAAGCCAATACCTCATATATATATATATATATATATACGCGCGCGCGAAGGATAGTAACGTTGATTTAATTATAATTAAAGTGCATAAAAAATTAATTTAATGAGGTACTAAAAGTTTAATAATTATTAAAAATGTATTAAAAATTTTAAAAATTTAAATTTGTAAGAATTTTATCCACTTATTGCATAACCACGTGAACAAAATTTAAAAAAAATTATAAATTTTAGATTTATAGTGTCAAATTTAATAGTTATTGAACTTCTAATATCTCATCTAAAAATAAATAAACTTCTAGTATTTTATCTAAAAATAAATAAATTTTTATACATTTTAATTATAGTTAGTGATTTTTTAATACTTTTTCCTATATAATGTCTCCTGATCTTGTTACGAAAGTATATACCGTGTAACCATACAAGTAGCTAGACTGTATAGCAAACTCACGAGCTATACACTTGCCTGTCTAATTGTTAGGAGTCACTATTACAATCATAATAATATCTGCCAAGCTTTGCCAAAGTAAATGCCGTCCAAACTCATCACTTCATACAAAGAACAATAAAATTGGAAAATATAGAAGTTTTCAGGTAAGAAAACAAGAACTTCAGTATAACACTAAGGATTTGTTTACTAATAAAAAACGAGAGAATAAATTTTAAAAAAATCATTTTTATATTCATTTTTACGTTCTAAAAAAATTGAAAAAAGAGAATAAAAGCCTCACAGATTTTAAAATTATTCTCAATTATCTACACCCATCAATATTATTTTCCTTTTCAAAATTCATAATGTTCAACTTTATAATTTTTCTTACTTTTAATCTTTTGTTTTATTTTTTATTTTATTGTTAATCATTATTTTAAGAAGATATAAAAAATAAATAATTTTTTTTTTCTCTTTCCTCTTCATTCCAATAATGAATTTTTTCACTTTCTTCTTCTAATTGATTTTTATTCCTATTGGATATTGATTTTCATTACCTAATTATGCCGGAAAAAAGAAGCCTTAATGAGCGGGTAAAACACACTTCTTTTACACACCTCCACAACAACAACCCGTGTGTCTAGTCGCGTTCCGGTTTCCACCACACCTCACTAATCCTCCTTTTACTTCTCTCCACCAATTCTTGTAAAAATAAAAACAAAAATAACACCAGTATAATTATATACTTCTAGTAAAATATTTCGCAAACGTATTTTCTGACCCTACCCACAGCTACACCTACTGAACTCAACGTACCAAACAACAATATCAATCAATGCAATTTCAGATAATATAGGATAGAAGACCTAGTTGATTCAAATGAAAACCTCCACAATTGCATAAGAAGCATTTCATGAACAAATAAAATAAAAGATTACGACATTGCCGCAATGCTTTACCTCTTTTCTTAGACAGCGTGTCTGTACGAATTACGATGGGCAGTGTCTACAGATGTGAACGTCGGCGGAACAGAGGTGGATTTATACAAGTATGAGTGGCACGTGTCCACTCGTCAACAATCATAATATTTATAAAATTAATAACAAATTACATGTATAAAATATAATTAAAATGTATTTAATTTTTAATACTTAATAATTTATTCGTATTTTTTATTAAAATAAAATATATAAATAATATTTTTTAATTAAAAATAAGTAATATGATTTTTTATTTTGCACCTGAACACAAATTTTAAATCTGCCATGGAACAGAAACAATTGTAATATTAGCTGCGGTAGTACTGGAGGAGAAGAAAATGATGGCGCCTTCGGAACTATTGTTGCGTAGGGCTGGCGTTGGGGCCACCATGGAAGCTCCATTTACGAAGGTTATGGAGAGCGAAATTCAAAATGGAGCTGAGCTATGAGAAACAGAGCTGCTTCTTTGTATTCAAATGTTGTAAGTTTTCTAAATTTTGGTTTAGTACTTTTGGTTCGAATTCACACCACAGGAACAGAACTTTTGGTGTCTCGATTGACGATTGGAATCGGCAACGGCTTTTGAGTCGTCTTGATGAAAAATTATTCAATCGTCTTGGTGGTCCGAAACAATGAAAATTTAATATTGTAAATTTCAATAATAAAAGAATGTCCTGGTATTTTTTTGGAACCATTAATGTTAAACTAATGAATCATTTACTCAGTCTTGACATTTTTTTTGGTTTAGGGCGTGGCCGCGATAATGGGTGGGCTGTGTTGGGAATTTGTTTAGGCTGACAGTAGTAGTAGGATTGGACTCAATTGGCCTTTTATTTTTATAATTTATATTAAACTATATTATTAATTTTTTTTTTAAGTTCACAAACATTTAAATTTTATAATTTGATTAATCTTTTAAAAATTCATACATAAATTTTAAAATTTTGATTCAAAAACATATATTTTAATACTCAAAATAAGATATATGTGTAAATTTTTAAAATTTTGGGACTAAATTATAAAATTCAAAAATTTAGAAAATTATTTGTGAAATTTCAAAATTTTGAAAACTAATTGTATAATTTAAAAATTTATAAATGTAAGCGTAAAATTAATAAAAATTTAAAAACTAATAAAATAGTTAAACCTTTTCATTTTTTAGACCCTAAAATTTCTTTTTAACTACTTCAAAAATATTTAAATTTATCTATGATCAAAATATTCATATAATCTCATTTTTAATTTTATGTTGTAATTAAAAAAAATATATACATTGTATTATTTTAATATGCAAAAATATATTTATTAGAAACATGATAGCATAATAGTTAAAAATAAAATTTTATTTATAAAAACTTATACCAAAAATATGCATGTGTACCACGTTGAGAAACAATACATTATAATAGTCCATCTCAGTAAAAATATTTTTGATCAAGCTTATAATATATATATATATATATATATATATATATATATATATAATGTGCTCTAAAATTTTATTTTTTTTTATTAAGAAAGAAAAAATACACACTCATATATTTAGATAAGATTTAAACTTAAATTTTTAGTAAGGAAATTAAAAATTTTATTCTTCAAATTTTTTATTCTTTTTTTTCGCTTGCAAACAAGCAGGCCTATAATATGTTATGTACACTGTAGTAGAATAGTTTTAAAACATTAAAAAAACAAAAAAAAAATTTATTTTTTACATATAACTCTGATGTGTGACGCGAAAGAGTAGTATGTGTACGAAAGCATGTGTAAATCTACTTAACTTTTACCATTTTTTTCTTCTTGCTGTACAATAATAAAAAATTTGACTAATTGTTAGAACGACTAGTCAACAATGTAAACACATTGGGGGGATTTATATAATTTTTTTTAATAATAATACTATGTAATTAATAAAAAACTTAATTTTTTTTTTACTATAACACTTATTTATTTTCAATTTATTATCAAATGATAAAAAACAGATTTATACTTCATTCTTTATTAAAAAAATTATTATTATATTCTACAACCTAAATTGATAAAAAATAAAAAAATAAAACAATTTAGCATTTTTGCTCGTATTAATCATCAATCATGCATTTACGATTTATGACTATACATTTTTCATAGATGTACAAGTGGATAAGACTTATATGAAATATTTGGTACAATAAAATAAATATAAATGTATTTAATTTGTATTAAATTAAATAGTATAATTTTAAAAAAATATTAAATATGGACAACATTTAGAGGTAACTTATATAATTAGTAGGATATATCGTACAATATTTGATTATATTCCATACAAGACAATTTTTGTTAGGAAAAATATTTTATAATAAAACTTGTATTTATTTTATTTACGAAATTTTAAAAAATATTAAATTACATTTAATTTATTTGTATATATTTTTTCCTTAAATATAAAAAATAAAAATAACATATAAAATGACCCATGTTTTTTTATATTTAAATCTTAATTAATTAATTTCACTCTTACTTTTTTTAGTATAACACAATAAAAACAATTAGTATGAAAAAATATTTTAAAAAGTAAGAAAAGAATGTTCAATTTTTGCTTATCGTGTATCATCTTTTGAAAAATTTATCTTATCACCTTTAGACCCATGTCCCCACTTGAAAACTTGAACAAATTTAAAAATTAGAATTATAGTAATCATGTCACTTGTTAATACCAAATGCCGATCAAATTTCATTTTGTATCTTTCTTATGTAGCTAGGGTGCTACTTTTAATCTCTAGCAAAAAAAAAAAAAAAATTTATTAAAAATATCTTATAGTACAGATGGTAAAATTTTTAATTCTCTACTAGAAATTCAAGTTCGAATTTTATTTGAATGTGTGAGTGTATTTTCTCTTTATTAATAAAAAGAATAAAATTTTAATTTTTTTTTTTTTTTTAAAAAGGTGCTACTTTTAATCATATTAAGGAGAAAATAACTTCACAAAACAAAATGAGGTTTGGAGTGAATATTAAATGGTGAACAAGATAGTTTAAAAAATAGGAAAAGAAAACTTGTCAATTAATAATTTTTTTAAAGCCTTAGCTAAATTTATATTAAGTTTTCAAACTTTTAAATTTTATAATTTAGTTTTTAAATTTTTAAAATTTTACACATAGTTTCATAAATTTTTAAATTTTATTTTTTAGTCTCTAAACTTTTAAAATTAACATATAGGTCGTATATTGGGTATTAAAATACATATTTTATATAAAAATTTAGTACCTATGCATAAATTAAAAACTTAATTGTTAGATTTAAAAATTTAGGGACGTATATGTGAAAATTTAAAAATTTGGAATTAAATTGTAGAATTTAAAAATTTAAATATAAATTTAGTTAATATTTATGACTAGTGATATAATTAAACTTTTATTTATTTATTTTAATATTTTCTTACTATAAACTATAGAGAATTATTACTTCTCATAACAAATAATCAAATATAAACTCACACGACTGTACAAGAATTTTTTTTGCTACTTTCAAGTCTCAAATCCGAGAATTTTATTTTATTTTAGTGGTTACAATGCCAATTGGCTACTAAGACCTTGGCATGACACGACTGTACAAGAACTTAACTACAAATAATTGTGTTGAAAATATACATTTTTTAATTCTTTTTCTACCAAACAAGCATTTTTTTTTTCCACAAGTGTTCGGTGTCAATATCTTTTAAAATAAATACCTGGTATATAATGGAGATTTATATGGTGGTCCAATAAAAAATTTCAACAGCTCAAATGTTTAATCCATTTTGACTAAAGTATCAGGTAATAAGTTATTAATTTATCAATTTATAACATGTTAAAAGAAAAATATTAACTACACCTATATTTATAAGATCGAATATTATTTTAATAATTTTATTTTTATAAATTAAATATATAATTTATATATGTTGATAACTTAATTGTTATAAATATAATCATTTTAGTCATTTATTCTTAATTTTAATTTTTAGATTTTTTTTAAACATTAAAATTAAATCGAATTAAATATTACTAATAGTTATTAGATTTTGAAGATAAAAAAAAGAGTTATTAAAATGATAAAAAAAATTATCTAAAATAATTATAGTGTTTATATTTATAATAGTTATGTAACTATTATATACTAATTTAAATATAAGTAATTTAAATATTTAATATATAAAAATTAATTGATCAATGTGTTTTTTCTATTTATATTAATTTTAGTATATGTAATTTTTAAAATTATTTTAAAATTAAAAGTTATTTTTTTTGAAATATTTTTTGACCTGACATAATTATATCTTAAATGCTTAATAATAAGAAAGAATTAATAAATAAATAAATAAATAAAAACTGTCACATCTAAGTGGAGGGGATTTGAAGTTCAATTCTATTTAAAGTAGTGTAAGTTTGCTTTAAAAATTGTTTCCTAAAATTTTGGACTATTTTATAAATAATATTGTGTTTATTTAATATAATAGATCGTTAATAAAAAATGTAATATAATTTTTTATAAAAATAGGATTAAAATATATTAAAATAAAATATAAATATAAATATAATTATAAATAATATTTTTTTAATATAATATTTAGTATAATAATTTAAACAAAATTGTACAATTAAAATAATATTTTGAGGAGTTAAGGAAATATTCTAAGCGAGCAACGCAATAATAAACATCGTGTTGGAGTTGCCTTGGTAAGGTTAAAGTACATCCAATCGGATCACATCGTGTCCGACTAACTCATATCATTTGGTAGTCGTGGCATTAAATAACGTGGGGACTCCACGGAAGATCGGCCCGTTATTAGTGTTAGATAAGAAATGTGTGGTTGACGCAACCTCTACTTCTTAGCGACGCGTATCATACCATTCACACTCATTTATTTACGTATAAAATTATAATTAATTATAATATTTATTAAGTAATAATATAAAATAAATATTAATAATAATAAATAATATTTTTTAGAATAATAATATTGTTACAATAAAAAATTTTATTATCAAAATTATTTTTTATTAATGATAACTATATCTATAAAAATAATATTAAAATATAATTAATTTATACTTTTTCATTTTGATAATATTATTACTATTTATAAATATAAATGATAATCACTCTAATTTATACACCTTTTATCTCATTCTTTGGCATACTTTTATATTAATATAAAATAAAGTTTAATTTTTTAAATGTGTATTAAAAATTTTTACTAACATGTTGAGCTTATTAGCTTGATGATATATAATTTGGTTAGACATTAGATTTAGAATTTAAATTATAGTTACATGAGTAAGAGTATGATAGTCATTGACAAAATTGTTACTAGCTTTTTATATGTGTAATTATCTAATTGTAGGGTCACGTAACAGCTGGGACGTTACCCGACCCAATTAATCGCATACTGCAGTCTGCATAGGACAATTATGAGCGGGCGGCTACAATTTTTTCCAAATAAATATCCATTTCTTCTGGAGTCTCTATTGCAATTATTAATGCATATTCAAATCTGTTTTGTAATTTTCGCTGCAGCCAGCAAGCCCCTATCACACGTTCGAATTCGTATCATCGCTCTTTTTCGACCAATAAATGCTTGCTTTTTTTTTTTTTAAATTTTATTTATATAAAAAAATTATTTAGAAAAATAAATTATTATTTAGATCAAATTGGACAATGATTCCATTCCACGAATTTTAACTCAATTACGTTGAATATGTGTAAGATACTAGCCACACGAATTAATGTGTTATTAACTTATTATATTAATAATAAGTTAAAGCGATTTATGTACGCAGTGTCAATGTCATTTTGATATTTCAAAATAAAAGGCTCTGATATGGAATGATACCAAATTTTCCACGATCGATGTTCAAGTTTGATTACTTTCGGGAAAAAAATTCTGTATTTTTTGTTTAATATAATAACATAAAATTTTGGTTTATTGTAATCATATTCATTGAATAATTCAATTATCAATCTAGGTAATAGGATAGGACATACGATAATGGCATTTTTTATGAATTTTTATTTATTTGCAATAATATATATATATATATATATTTATCTTCAACTAATTTACTTAAATTCATATATTTATCTTATATGGTAAAAAAATAACTCCAATAAAAAAAAAAAAAGAAATCTAGTTTATATTAAAAAAAATATATATGTTAAAAATATGATAAAAATTACATAATAATAAATTTATGCGATAAATAAATCAATATAATTAAGATTTAAGTAAAACATAAACTGTGACAATTTTATTAAACCTAACAGAAAAGTTAAAAAAAAAAAAAAAAACTTTTTTGAAGAGAAAGCACACCTGATCAGAAGATAACTCTATCCAATTATCATAGATTGAAATCAAAAATCAAATAAAAAATGCTTAATTACTCCGATAGAAAAATGCACATATTTTTTAATCATGTAACTTAATTTTTAAAATTTTAAATACAGTTTCCTAAAATTTTAAATTATATAATTTAATACTTAGATTTTTAAAAATTTACACAAAAGTTTTAATTTAGCTACTAAAATATAAAATATTGAATTAAAAATTTAATATTTATATATAAAATTTTAAAAATGTACATATAAATTTAATTAAAGTTTATAAATTGATGGTATAATTTAGTAAATAAAAACGTAAAAAAGAAAAAAGAAAAAGAAAGAAAGAAGAAGAAGAAAATACTGGTTTTTTTTCCCCCTTATCTTATTGAAACTTTAAAAGCATTAATTGTATAATGTCGAAAGAATTTCATTTGTTGGAAGTTTATGCTTATGTGATAAATGAGCTGTAAAGACATTTCAGCATACCTAAAAATAAATATATCATACATTGATTGCAATGCGTATATGATGTATTTTACCGACTGTAATATATTAATCATTTTTAAGACTTATTTAATATAATTTTAATTCTTAATTTTTAATTTTTTATATAATTTGTTAATTAAATATATTTAGTAATAATTTTTAATTTTAATTTTTATATTTTTAAAGAATCACTTCATAATATGGGAATTTTTGAATCATATTTTGATTTTTTTTCGTTTTAACCAAATTTTTCTTCTTTTAGATTGTAAATCAAGTCTTATTTGTATATATAAATATTAGAATAAAATGATTAAAAACTTAAATTTGTAAAAAAAAATATTTATTTTAAAAATTATTTGAAAAAAAATCAAAAAATAAAAAGCCATATCAAACAATTTGAAAGTGATTTTTAATTTTTTTTTTTAAAAATTACTAAGTATAATTTTTTATTAAATATATTTGTAATTATTTTTATAAAATAATTAAAAATTATAAAATTAATTATTTAATTATAAATTTTAAATCATAGATTAAAATTATTATCATATAAGGCCTTAGTTAAATAGGAAACAGATTGGCTAAAACTTTAGAGTGAATATTGTTGTAATTCCAACACAATTACAAAATAAGCACCTAAGTCTTAATTATGTTAAAATAAATATGAGTAGTAATTAATAAAGTCTATTATACTCAAAATGTTGAGCATATCCAGTTATTAAGCTGAATTTGTAATTTATTAATTAGGACTTACAGTGACGTTAACTCTATAATTTAGATTGAAGGTTGTTTTAGTTCATAGCTCAAACATTATTGGCGGGGGGAAAAATAGAAAAATATTATTCCAATGGTAACAATACAATAAGGACATACATTACGAAAGAGTTGATAAAAAATATAATTATAATGACTTAGTTTTTTTTTATTTTCTTTATTGAATTGGAATGACTTAGTTGGCAATTAAAAAAAAAAAATCAAACAAAATAAAAATATAATAAAGAATTTACTAGTCGCATTTATTCTTATAATTAAATTAAATAATCAAAATATAAACTCTAGAGACTTATAAGTTATATGCAATTAAATGAATTATTATATCATTATGAAAAATAAGAAGAAATGATAGATAATGTATATAAAAGCTAAAATGTAAAAAGAGACATTTTTTATCTTTATAAATTGATGGCCTCTTGTGTGTATTTAGGTAGGTTATGCAAAATTTTGGAAAATAAAAATTGGAATAAAATGCATTTTTGATTGAATGATATATAATTTATTTAAATAAATAGAAAATATGAAATTAAAGTCTAAATTATGAGTGTACCAATTGTATAATTATTTTAAAAAATTGAAATAAAATGGGTTTAATTTTTGAGGGAGAGACAAAATGAGGATAGTATCTATCCAAATATTAACCTAAGGAATGATTATAACAAGGCTTGAAAATGATGTTAAATGAGTTATATTTAAGTTAATACGATAATCTATTAAAATATTATTAAAGTTTGTAATAATGAATTAATTTATTGGCACGTTAATCTATTAAAATATTATTAAAGTTTGCTTAGTTGATAAGAATGGAAAAAAATAAAAAAATATAACATCCTAAATATGAAGAAATAGAAATGTATATAATGACAAACGAGACATATCACAGTAAAAAAAGAGACTAACAAATGGATGATGAAAAAAAAAAGGTGTACAATATTAGATGAAGGACAAAAATAAAATAAAATAAAATAAAATAAAATAGGAAAGAGTGAGAAGCGGTCTAATTGTTAGAGCCTAGGAGTAATAATTACTTTTAAAATTTTAATATATTATAATTAATTTTATGCTTTTTTTTTTTTTTAAGCACCTAATTTTTTAAATAGTAGGTTTAACACTCACTAAGAACTTAAACCTAACCTTCTAAATTAATTAATTTTTTAATGATTCAAAATTATATTAAATTGTATTTATATTATATTTTTTTGAATTATATTATTATATCGTATTAAAAATTATAATAAAATAATTAAATTATTACAAAAATAATAAAGATGACTAAAATTATCGACTTGTGCAGTTGTGCAGCACGATAATAGTAACACGAAGTAAAAACACGTGTTAAATGGGAGGAGAGCGTGTGAAAACTTAAAAGTGAAGCAAAGGCGTCGCCGTTTTGAGTTGGTGTGAGGCTGTGAGCCTGTGAGGTATTATTATTCATTTGAAATATACACCCATTGATCACTTAGTAGATATTTATTTAAAAAAAATATATATATTTATACAAAATTTAGATTTTATTAATGTGAAGTATACATCATCAAACACTCAATAATCAATAAATAATTTATCGAGTTAGCGTAAAGCTGAAACCAAAGTAGCATACCGGCCCACTCACAGCCCCATCCACCATGCTAACACATTCACATGAACCAGCTTCCTCTTCAACCCTTCCGAGCCTCATTTCTGTCATTCCTCTTAGTCTCCGGCATTACTAATCCTCAGCCCTTTATTAATTTTGCTTTAGTTTCGTCCTGAGCTGTAAACATGGCGGTATTGGTCGAGCTACCGAGTCGTCTCGGCATCCTTCCATTCAGGAACAAGGTCCTCTTACCTGGTGCCATCATTCGAATTCGTTGCACTTCACCTAGCAGGTTACCAGTTTTTCTCTCCTACTTTTTTATTTTTGGTCCTTTTTTTATTTTTTATTTATAGAGATAAACAGTTGTCATCATTGTTCGTTTGGATATTGAGATAATTTCTTTGGATGACTTATTGAAAATTGTTTACGCACTTCGCTGGTCTTCACGCAAATTTTCTGATTCTTTGGAGATTCTCTTTTTGGTTATTTACTGTCACGAATCATTTCGTATTGAAAATTATTTACTGTCTCGAATCTATCTACAATTATTTTTGCTTAATTATTATTTTTGGTATAACTTTCTGTTTGGTTTCTGGAATGTTTTGCAATAGAGAACATTGGAATTCTAAAATACTTATGGTAATCTTACATTGTAATCTGGCAAAGCTCAATTTCTTGGTAATTTGATGCTTGAATCCAATAATTTATGTTTGGGTTCTTATAAGGAGTCCGTACTTCTTAAGATTATTGGACCCAGACTTTTCCTCTGTGTGCATCAATGCTTCAAATGGGGGTTATTACTTTTTTATCCTATTAATCTCGATGTAAGTTGAAATATTCAACACGTGTATAATTATAAGATGATACAAATGGTATCGTGAACATTGCAGTGTGAAATTGGTGGAGCAAGAGTTGTGGCAGAGAGAGGAGAAGGGGCTAATTGGCATTCTTCCTGTTCGGGATGCTGATGAGAATACATCAGTAGGGTCTATGTTATCACAAGGTGCTTTCGACTTAATTACCTCTTTATCTATAGATAAGGTTCGACAATTGATGGAATACTTAATAAGTAAATCATCCTTATTAGGTTTGGGAAGTGACTCTGGAGAGCGAAGCTCTAGAACTCAAGCTGGTATATCCGATTCTCACAGGCTTGATGGGAAAAATCAGCAGGAAGTTATGCATTGGCATACCAGGTATGGTCAGATCAAATATCCTCAGTTTACAATTACTTAGATTGTGTTAGTACTTCATGACTATTATGATCTACTTTTGTCCATTCTATGTTGTACTGTGGAATGAATTTTGACCCCTTTGATACCTTTTGTCCTCTTGTGTCATTTGTTTCTTTTTAGTTTTGGCTTTTTCTATCTTGCTCTGGTATTTTTTTTCATTGCAAGGTGGATATTGCTAGTTATGTTTCCTGATGTTTGATATTGAAATTCTTCAGGGGTGTTGCTGCTCGTGCTTTACATCTGTCAAGAGGAGTGGAGAAGCCTAGTGGCAGGGTTACATATACAGTTGTACTTGAAGGTTTGTGCAGATTTAGTGTCCAGGAACTAAGCACAAGAGGAACATATTATACAGCAAAGATATCTCCTCTTGAAATGACGAAGGCTGGTGAGTCATCAATCACATTTTTTCTTCTGGTAGAATAAATAAGATATTTTTTTTTGGCTTATAGGAAACGTAATAACTTTTATGGCATTATAAAACTAGCATACAACTTTTAGACAAGCAGTCCTTTAGATGAATATCATCTCTTTTTATTTATTTATTTTCTCTGTTTACTTCTGGCTTTTGTGACATTCAGACAAAGCAATCAAAGCATCATCCTTGTTCTCTGGGTAGTAGTATATAGCTCCACAGTTGACGCTGGTTAATGAACTGACTATATGCGTGCTCTAGAGTATTTTTTAATATTTTTTTATTACAATTATCTGTGGCTACATTATTATGTTCCTTCATAATTGAGCTGAAGAGGTGGCCCAGCAATGGTCAGGCCACGGCAACCCCTTTCTTAACATGGTGGGAAGGGGTTTGATTCTCCCCATTTCTGTTCCCCAAGTATCAATGGATAAAAAAGATAAATCATGAAGTCCTCCTTAGTACTATGTGCTATATCGATCTGATTTCAATGTTCAGAATTTGCAATAAATTGTGCAAATATTTATATTTATTGTGACATTCACGCTACAAGCGTTAGATCCCTGAATTTCTCTTTTTTGTTGTATTACTAGAGATGGAGCAAATTGAGCATGATCCGGATTTTATAGCATTGTCTCGCAAGTTCAAATCAATTGCGATGGAGCTGATTACTGTTCTTGAGCAGGTAAATATGACACTACTTTTCTCCTGTGCTTCTGTGGAAACTCACGGAACTTTACAGATGCTACAAATGTTGTCTTTCTCTTTTTTGTTTTGGCATCATTGTCATCTTAATGTGCATTTGGACTAGAATGTACGTAGGTGCTGCATCAAATTCTGAATGCAATTTGGCTTGTGGGACAGCTCTCTACTCATACTCTTGGGAAATGTTTAAAAGTTTGTCCAATTGTTACTAGAATGATTTCCCTTTCTCTATATCCTCCTATTTTCTTTATTTTTGGTGGTATTATGATAGTTTTTTTCCATCAATGATTTGTCAATATCTAAAAGTTATCAGTTGTTATGGTTATCACGTAACTCTTTCTTGCACTAATTTGGTAGATTGTGGAGTTGGAGGTCTAAGGCACGAGTAGATACTTTCTTTTTTTTTTTTGTTGACATAGTGAATGTCATTGATCTTTCTGTATCAAATTTCTCTTTCGGGTAATCGCCTTTTGGAATCTGTATATTCTAGATAGAATTTGAAATATAAAACTACTTTTGGAGCATTATCCGTTTTTGGATGAAGAGTACATAGACTAATTTTCTGTGCTAACCATTTACCAGCATAAATTGTCAGGGCCATTGCCTTGCACAACAAGAAGCGTTTGGTGATGCAGAGTACATACAAGTACCCACGCTTCAAACGAGGCCTGATACATAGACTTCAAGAAAACTTATAATGTTTCATGAGCTTGCTGCTTATGATTTATTCATGTTCTAGAAAACGTTGGTTCACATTTCCAGATTTAGTTCAAGAGCATCCACTTTTTTTTTTGTAACCTTAAAATGTACAATCACATTTTATATGCTAGAACAGCTAGATCTTGTTTGTCATTGATGAAGTTCTCAATTGTTGATTGTTAACCAGTTCTTTCAAAGATAGTTTTTTGCTAGTGCTATGTACTATTTTTGTTTTCCCAATTATCTTTTTACTCTCTCAAGTGCAAAATATTAACTTTTCTTTCCATTCTGTTTACAGAAACAGAAAACTGGAGGAAGAACCAAAGCTCTTCTAGAGACAGTTCCACTTCACAAATTGGCAGATATCTTTGTTGCTAGCTTTGAAATTAGCTTTGAGGAGCAACTTGCCATGTTGGATTCAGTTGATCTGAAAACTAGGCTTTCAAAAGCTACAGAGTTAGTTGACAGGCATTTACAGGTAGTTATTTACTTAAAGATGGTACACTTTTTGCATCTATCCATTTTGTTCTTTATGCTTTTATGGATTTACATATATTTGCTTACATTTTGACGTTAGTTTTACCTTGTGAAAGTCTATTCGTGTAGCAGAGAAGATTACTCAAAAAGTTGAGGGTCAGTTATCAAAATCACAGAAAGAGTTTCTTTTACGGCAGCAGGTTAGCTTCACGTCATATCTTGATTTCCCAAGTGAGGAAAATGAGGTTACCCGTTTCTTCTGAATGATAATACAACCTTTAATAAACAGTAAAAAAGAATCAAAAAGGAAAAAAGAAAAACTTCATTCAGTTATTTCTGGTTCCTCCCCTTCTGGACTTCAGAATATTCAGGGCCCCTTATTTTCCACTATTTCTTACTTGGCTCCTACTAGTACTATCTTCCTATTTCCAGAGAACAACCGTGTCTCTCCTTTTACATTTTCACTTTCTTTTCCCAAAAACATGTTTCTTTATAAATTTTTGTTTTTCTAACAAATGTAGGTTATTTATTTTATTGTGAAATTTTCCCTTGCTTTTTTCATGAAACAAATTTCAGATTAGAGCTATCAAAGAGGAGCTTGGTGACGACGACGACGACGAAGATGATTTAGCAGCTTTGGAAAGAAAAATGCAAAGTGCTGGAATGCCTTCAAGCATCTGGAAGCACGCACAAAGGGAGTTAAGGTATGATTTCAGGTTCCAGGTAAATGCTGCTCGATGGTTGTTGAGAAACACTAGAAAAAAGGATGAGAAAAAAATTCAGAAAACTAACCACCTGTTTCTTCTATTTCTCTAACAAGGATAATTCAGCCACTTATTCTTTGACCATTCACTGCAATGTTGTTATGATAATACCACTATTTTCACAAATTTCATGCATCAAACCATTTTTAACGGTTAACTTCCACTCTGAAAATAGAGAAAACGTGAAAGTGAACTTAAATAAAACTAATATCAATTCAAGAGGGTTTTTTTTTTTTACTTGGATACTTGGTGTGAGCTTTTCCGCAAAAGACCTCTCCACATTGTGAATGTTATGGCAAAGTTCATTGACACACTCTCAGTCTAATGCAGAGGAAACACCTACTGAATATTTTTAAGAATTTATAATCTTCAAATGTCAAAAATCTTACCTTTGGATATAAAAATCAGATGGGGGAAAAAGAGGACCAAAGAGAATATAGTTTCTGCCATTTTACCTTTTGTGCTGTGCCAAAATTCGAAATTATAATTCCCTTAATTTTAGGTTATGATAGGGTTCCTATCTTGCATGCACATTTATTTATATGTTTTTTCTTGCTTCTCAGGAGGCTTAAAAAAATGCAACCTCAGCAGCCTGGGTATAATAGTTCACGTGTTTACCTGGATCTTCTTGCTGATATTCCCTGGGAGAAGTCCAGTGAGGAACTTGAATTGGACTTAAGAGCTGCAAAAGAACGTCTTGATAGTGACCACTATGGTTTAGTCAAAGTTAAACAACGGATAATTGAATATTTGGCTGTTCGTAAGGTCCTGCTCATGAAAGATTGCTGCAACTTGGTGTATTTTTTTTTTTCTTTTAGGAGCTTAATGCTCATATGGAACAGTCTTTATGTGTTGCAGCTCAAACCAGATGCTAGAGGCCCTGTATTGTGCTTTGTTGGCCCCCCAGGGGTTGGGAAAACTTCATTGGCTTCATCCATTGCCAGTGCTTTGGGCAGAAAATTTATGCGCATATCCCTTGGTGGTGTTAAGGATGAAGCTGATATCAGAGGACATAGAAGGACATACATTGGAAGCATGCCAGGGAGACTTATTGATGGCTTAAAGGTATGTTTGTGTTTTCTCTGCCCAACCCCCGCCCCAAAAAAAAAAAAGAAAAGAAAAAGAAAAAAAGAAGACTTTCTTTCTACTTTTACCATCATTTCCATCTGCATTATTTTATTTGCTTCCAAGTTCTGACTAAATAATGGTTGAGTACTTGGTCAGTCATGGAACTCTTAACAGAAAAGTAAATTTCTCAGGGCCAATAATATTTTGACTTTCATGGAAACTACACTTACACGCATGTAGATACATTTACTCAAAGATGTTTTCTGCAGAGTTTTTATCATTTTCCATCTTCCTGATGAACTTCTTGTGGATATCAATCAAAATGGAGCTGGTTGGACATTAAGAATGGATCTGATTTCTGAAGAAAATAATCAGAGGGGCCAACTTTGGGGCTCAGTATTTATTATCTGACTGACAGAATTCTTTTAGCCTTATGGATTATATTTTGTTGTTTGCTAATAATTGTTTATTCCTTTTTATTTTCTTTTCTCCTGATATTGAAATTAGCCTCTCCTCTCTCTGATGCATGGAAACTTAATAACATTTTGCACAGTAGATGTTAATAATCAACTATTTTTTATTCCAGAAAATAGGTGTTAATAATCCAGTCATGCTACTAGATGAAATTGACAAGACAGGTTCTGATGTGCGTGGAGATCCAGCCTCAGCTCTGCTGGAGGTTCTTGACCCTGAACAGAATAAAACATTCAATGATCAGTATCCTATTTATTCCTTGATGTTTTTTAGTGTATCACTGGTTTGGATAAACTAGTTTCACTTTATATCATCCTAATATTACCTGAAGTTGACGCACTGATTTTATGAAACTTGAGCTTTACCTATATCTTGAGCTTTTAGACATTAGTTTCGTATTCAAATACACGTCTTTTCTAAGTATGCTCCATCAAAGCATAGTACTGAAACAATTTCCTTATAGTTGCCTAGCCAGGTACTTTTCTTATTAAAGTTAGTGGTCTATACATATGGTATATATATTTATGGTTTTAGTTTTCCCTCCGGTTTTTATATAACCTTTTTGACTCAACTTGTTTTAAAAATAACTCCCATTTTATTTTTTTTGGTAGATAATACATATAATCTTTTTTAGTATTTAACACATATATTCTTTTTCTGAAGTATGACATATGATGTCACATGTTTTTTTCTATTATGCAACATTTAATTTTTTATTGATATGAACATGTTTTTTTTTAAGGATAGCTTCCACTTTTCATCAAGTAGAAATTGTTGAATTATACAGAAAAATATATATGATCAATTAAATAGAAAAAAATACATCAACATATACAACAAAAAATATATTCGAAACAAATACTACAAAAACAAAAATTATAATTTGATGTGTACCAAACTTTAACTTAAAAAAATTTATGCTAATTATGACAAGAATAAAACAAAAAATAGGAAGAAAAAAAAAAAAAAAAAGCCTCAAAGGGAAAAAAAATAAAAATAAAAATCGGACAACAGTGTGTAAGGGGGCACTTAAAGCTTAGTTTTTCCTAAAATTTTAAATCGTATAAAATGCCATTCTCCATTATTGGCCTGTGTTTACCCTCTTCTTCCAAGTGGATTTCGAAAATTTTATAAAAGCAATATAATCAAGCATGGTATATACTAAGATTTGTTGTAGCAACCTTAAAAGATTGTATATCCTAAGAACACATCTGATCGCTCCAAACATCCTAATAGATGTAAAGTTTATCCAATTTGATTCCTTGATTGAAGGTGTCTAGCTATTTGAATGTCCCATTCGACCTTTCAAAAGTGGTTTTTGTGGCAACTGCAAATAGGGTGCAGCCTATTCCTGCACCACTTTTAGACAGGATGGAAGTCATAGAGCTGCCTGGATATACACCTGATGAAAAGCTAAAGATAGCCATGGGCCACTTAATCCCACGAGTTCTTGATCAGCATGGATTGAGCTCAGAGTTTCTTCGAATACCAGAGGTAGCAAATTTACTTGATAACGTGTCACCATATTCCACTTGGCAAAAAAATTAATAAATAAATTTGTAACCATATTCCAAATGATGAAAAAACTGATTTTGGCAGCCTCCTACTTGCTTGATCTGCCAAAACAACCAACATAGTTTAATGTAGACATTTGATTTGGAGTCCTGCAGGTCTTACATATTTTGATTTGAAAATTTTCACATATTGCGGTTTCCAAGTCTAGTCCAATCCATACAAGAGGAAGGTAGATTCAATAATAAAATTTACTTTCGGATCACCCTCTTACAAGTTTCAGCTTTTAGAAAATGTCGGACCTTAACTTTAACAAACCACATTAGTGTTGTAAATCATGTCTTGTTTTCATTAAAGTTCTATTCTCTCTACTTTTGGAGTTTGCGTTCTTCCATAGTCATTGATTGTGTAATACTTTATTTCCCAAGTAAACTAGAACTGTAGAATGAAATTTAGTATGATCTATTTGTCTGGCAGGCCATGGTGGAACTTGTTATTCAGAGATACACTAGAGAGGCTGGTGTTCGGAATCTTGAAAGGAACTTGGCTGCTTTGGCTCGTGCAGCTGCTGTAAGAGTTGCAGAGCAAGAACAGGCTGTGCGATTAAGCAAAGATGTACCCCACTTTGCTTCACCAATGGTGGAAAACAGACTTGCTGATGGAGCTGAAATGGAAATGGAAGTCATTCCACTAGGAGTAAATAATCATGAAATATCAAACTCGTTCAAGATTGCAGCTCCATTGGTTGTAGATGAGGCTATGCTGGAGAAAGTGTTAGGGGTAATTAATCTTCTTGTATCTTCTTCTGATTTGTGTAAAGGCATATATAAAGGCATCTTTTGTCTTTATTGTAATACAGCCTCCAAGGTTTGATGACAAAGAAGCTGCAGAACGAGCTGCAACACCTGGGATATCTGTTGGACTTGTGTGGACTGCTTTTGGTGGAGAGGTCCAGTTTGTGGAGGTTACTTCAATGGTAGGAAAGGGTGAATTACATCTTACGGGTCAACTTGGGGATGTTATCAAAGAATCAGCTCAAATAGCTTTGACATGGGTAATTTACTAATTCTATAGAGAATTTTTTACGTCCCTTCACTGTGATGAAACCTAAATATATAAATACATACGTTAAGTTATATTGAGAGGATGGAAAGATGAGTGTATTAACATCTGGAATTACATATTAGTTGTTTATTCCTCAAGCTTTTCTAATGTATGGCTCTTCGTTGAGGTCCAGGTGAGCTGTACTTAAATTTCTTGAACGGATGTTTCACCATAGGTGTCCATGTTTTCTGTCTAAAGACACATATCAATGTAGGATACATGATTTTCATTTTCTGCAAAAAAATAGCTTGTCTGCTGCTGCTTAGAAGTTAATTTGATGTAATTGACATCAAGGTTTTTGTTTTTTTTGTCTGTCTAGGTAAGAGCCAGGGCTACTGATCTGCAGTCAGCTACTCGGGAAATCAACCTTTTGGAAGGTCGAGATATTCATATACATTTTCCTGCTGGGGCTGTACCCAAGGATGGGCCATCGGCTGGTGTGACTTTGGTAACTGCCCTGGTTTCATTATTCAGTCAGAAAAAAGTGAGAGCAGATACAGCTATGACTGGAGAAATGACATTGAGGGGTCAAGTACTACCGGTTGGTGGCATCAAGGACAAGGTTTGCTTGAGCCTCCTGATTGCGTTATTATGTTAATGTGTTATCTTTGATTCTTTATATTGATATATAAAATTTCTAAATTAGTCAATATGACAATTATACGAATTGAAACTTCGTTTCACACTTCAATGATTTTTTTTTTTTTTATTATCGTACTTTGACTTGGATACATGTTGAACAATAAATTGTGTCCGTACATCATGCTTTCTTCATACCTGAATTGGTAACTGTGAAATTGCAACTCTGTAGATATTGGCTGCACATCGTTGTGGCATCAAAAGGGTTATTCTACCGGAAAGAAATTTGAAAGACTTGGTCGAAGTGCCATCAGCAGTGATAGCCAGCTTGGAGGTAATTATTTATTTGTGTGCTGTAAGACCTTTTAAATTATAAGAAGTTATCGGTTACATATACGAAATATTCTTATTAGACATGACTTGCACTGGACACATACATTGTAGGAAATAATATATTATATACTACATTGTCTCTCTCTCTCTCTCGGTCGAGACATACATATTTGGTCAAAACAGTTTACGGTGTGAGAAAATTCTGCATATTTGCCTTGTAGATTAAAAGATGGACGACATAGATAATAATTTGTAAAGGAAAATGGCCAGATTTCTCATCAAATTAGTTCCTAAAATATTGCTTAACTAATGCTAATACATGTGTATAGAAAATAAGCCTATTCTGTTTGGCTTTTATTGTGTACAGAAAGGCTGTCTAATGCAACTTACTTATCCTTTAAATTAAAATCCTTCGAGCAGATACTACTTGCAAAGCGTGTGGAAGATGTTTTAGAACAAGCTTTTGAAGGTGGATGTCCCTGGAGAAAATATTCCAACTTATGACGGATATATTTGCCATCTGGAAGCTCTAGTGATTAAATTGTTTTAGCTGGTTACTACATCCATCGACTCTCTTCAGCAGCTGTGTATGGTGATCAGAGGCACATGCAACGGCGATCGAGCCTTGGCATTGGTATGGACTAAGGAACGTGCATGCATATCATTTTGGTTCGATGGAGATTCTCGATTGGTTCCTTTTATCGTCAAGGTTGCATTGTATGATAACTATGGAGGAATGTGGAATATCCTCATCTGTAATTTTCCTTTCATTCTATTTTGTCTATAATTTTTTAATTTACGTTTTTCTGGCTTCTATATGGTTCTTCAGTGGAAAAATGTATCACTAAAATTCGGCAAACCATATTATTTTTATAAGTTAAATATTACTAAGAATTAAACCTCAGTAATTGAGATGGGGAAAAATATATAATTTTATCGCTCATAATTGTTTTATTCTAACTCATATATCACATGTCAGTATGTACATTACTCAAATACAATACAATCTGTTACTTGTTAAACATTCATGTGATGTAAGACTATAACACACATCGTTTAACACGCCATTATACAAACATCCATTTTAGACAAAGTATTATTCTTTAGATATGATGCTCTGATAAGTCAACACAGCTCTTTCAAAAGTAAGGTAATAATAACCATTAACCAATCTTACGACCCCAAACCCTATTAAGTTTAATAAATATAACAATTTTGATCATATCTAACAAAACTCGGTATAGATCCAAGCAAAATCATTTGCTTGAGCTCCCCCAGTAGACCCATAAAGTGTTTAATGATATTTCGAGTAAAATAATCTTCAACGGAAACTGTGTCAGGTTGTAAAGTCGTCTCAAGAGGCTGTTTTGCTGAGAATCCATTAGAATTGTACAAAAAGCTACCCATAAATCACAAATATGGCTAGGGATTTGAGATTTCCGAGTTAAGATCTGGGTTTAGAAATCAAAAAATGGAGATAGGTTTAGGGTTTGGTGGAAGGAATGAACGAGAAAGAGGTTTGGGTTTTGGAGAAGACACGGGGTGAGTTGAAATGAACAGGATTGTTAAGCAGCGCCAAAAATAATTAACCGTCACAGAGAAGGATTGAGTGTGCGTACTACTCAACTTAAACATAGACGATTAATAATTAATAAAAAAATAATGATATTGTGCTAATAACTTTTTTATACCGAACGTAAATTATAAATTATCTATTATATTATTGCTGAAAAAATAGAAATATTATTACTGTTAAAAAAACTTAAAAGTTGTTAAATAGCCGATTAAAATTGCTTGTTTTTTATAAATTTTGAATCTGATCCGATTTGAAGCAGATTTAAAGATATTCAATTTAAATTCGATTCTATGATATACTCAATTTAAATCAATTTGAACTTATTTTTTAATTATTGTTTTATATAAAATACATTATATATTAATATTTATATTTTAAATTGGTACATTATTACATAAATTTATTTATTTATAGTTTATCTTGAATATTATTAAATTATTATAGAAAATTTAACATTTATATTTATTTTTAAACTAAAAATAGTAATTTAATGTAATCGTGATATGCATAATATTAATATAATATATGAAAATAAAACATGTATTTATTTATAATTTTAATGGTAATTCAGAAGGATTGTAGTAGATTCTAAAAGTTGTCAATTTGAATCCGACTATAAAATATGTTAATTTAATTTGATTTAAATTTGACGAATTAAATTAAATTTTTTAATTTAAGCTGATTGAACGAATTATTTACTCATATTTAAATTTAAGTATTCTAAAAATTGTATTGTTATATATATATATATATATATATATATATATATATATATAATGGTTGAGATTCAAATCCTATGTATTAGAAATTGTCTTGTTAAAAAATATATAAATATATTTTAATAGTTTATACTTTAACGGTTGACCAAGGTTTTTTTTTTTTTTTTTAATAATTTATACTTTAAAAGTTGACCAAGTGTTTTTTTTTTTCTTTCAAGAATGCGATTAAGAAAGGTTCACATACAAATATAATTTATGAATGATACATTAGTCTTTTGAGATATGTAAGTTTGTTCTATTATACGCTTACGTTAGCATTTGAAATGTGCAGTGACGTTGAGATTATATGAAGTATTAATATAGATATTAAATGAATGATCCATCTTATTTTATATTTTATTTAATATTTTTAATAAATTTATAAATTAAAATTATTTCATTTTATTTATATCTTATTTTATTTCATCTCATCTCATCTCATTTCATTTAAAGTTGTTCCTAATAAATTAATGATTATAAATAATCATTTTTTTCATTATTTTTATAATTTTACTTGTCTCAATTAAGTTCATTTGTGACAAATAAAATATTTCATTATGTATTATCTCATTATTATTTTAACTCATTAAAAAATAAAAAATAAAAATGAGAAAAAATAAGATTACAAAATTTATAAATTAAATTATATTATATTATATATTAATAAAATATTTCATCTCATTTGATACCTCTATATACAAGTACAAATTAGTTTCAAATTATATTATAAATTAATAAAATATTTCATCTTATTTATATAGAGTTTTAAGTAAGGATGTTTATGGTCTGATACGGTCTAAATTTTGGTAAAAATAAATAATCAAATTAAATTGAATATATTATTTTAACCAAATTGTTATCTAATAAAATTATTAAAATCGAACAGTCCAATCCAATTTGGTACGATTTTGTTAACGGTTTTCAATTTTTTTATTATTTTTTTCCCAAATTTTTTAAAACTTGAAAATAATATAAATAAAAAAAATCTTTGAATCTAAACAAATTAATTAATATATACCACAACTATAAATCATATTACATTCTACATAAATTATATAAACATTTTAAAAATAATTATAGAATCAATTACAATATAGAGCTAAATATTTTTGCAAATTCTATAACAAAATACAATAATATATTAATTCATAAATAATATATTAAAAATAAGTTAGGGAGTTAGAGTTGCATACTTTGATTATGAAAAAAATATATAATTAATACATATTTTTTGATTTTTTTAAAGAATAATATATTAAAATTAATTATAAGAAACGGTCCAGTTCGGTTTAGTCCAGTTTAAAAATTTGTATAACCGAATAGAACCATTTGTAAAATGGTTTAAAGAAATAAAAACTAAACCGGACAATTTGATTTATAAATCATTTAGTCTAGTCTGATCTTGTTCAATTTTAATCAATTTAATCTGATTTTTAGACACCTCTAAATTCAAGTAGCAATACAGCTACAAAAATATTTAAATTCTAGTGATAAGATATCAAAAGATTAGACACAAAAAAATAAATATTGCTAAAGTTTGAATCATCCTAGATAGGACCATTAAAAGCTCCACGTTCTCATATTTTAATCTGCATTAATGAACCAACCGCATAAACTTTAAAATATATAAGAAGATCAGATCAATTGTTGTTACAGGGATTGTTTAATTATCAGTTCAGTAGAGCACATAGACTTGTAATTCCTTGAAAACTTTTCACATTCAGGTGCATTTTTCCCCTTCTTTTGTATGCGCGCACCTAAAAAAAGTTTTTTTTTTTTTTTTTTTTAAATACAGCACATTTAACCAAATTATCATTGCCTTATTAATTTATTAGTGATGGGATCAATATCAAATTCCCTAATTTTTTGGTACATTTTTTATACCTTCACATGTCAAAGTGTTGAAATTTATAAAGAAAATGAGAGAAAAAAAATTAAAACCCTTAAAAACTTGGCCCTTTTATAAAGAAGATGAGAGAGAAAATTGAATTGAATATTTAACCCTTAAAAACTTATTCCTTATGAGCTTAAAGAAATATTGTGTAATATTTATTGTATTGATCCTACATCATTAATCAGTAACTAGAAGTAAATTAGTTATATAGCATTTTGGGAAATCATAAGGTCCATTTAATATAATTTAAGATTGGATTAATTTAATGTTACCATTTAGAAGAAATATATAATTTATATAATTAAGAAAACGGGATTTCGAAGGTACCATTTTTTTTTTATAATAAAAAATTAAATTCAAATAACATATACTATTAATTTTGGTCACCAAATCAAATCAAACACGATATCTTCACTTAACATATGTACCGAGTACTGTTACATGGTACACATGTTTTCATGAATCTTTATTATATCATGTTCATAATTCACATAATTAACACCGAAATGAAATAGTCCAGTGAATAATGCTACTAAATTATATATATTAAATCATTTATTTGAGTGGTAAAAAAATCGTAATTGTACTAAAAGATTTTTTATGACGTGATCCTGAGGTGCTAGCTCCTGTCGGTACTCTTAATATAAGCGCTAATTCAAATGAATGGAGAATAACGGACGTTACACTGTCTTCCTAAAAGTTTTTTTTTGTCAAAAAAAAAATAATAATTCACATAATTTAACATCCCTTCCATAAATATTGACCGGAATAAAAGTAAATATAAAAAGTGTAATAATAAAATAGACTAGTTACTTGTTGTAATCCACGTGATTATGATAGCAACGCGAGTCAGCTTGTGAAGCAATGGCGTGCAAATATAATTGACAAGTCCAAACAATTATAAATTATAATTAGCAATATCATCAAATAGAGCATTTATATTGCTCGAGACTAGTTCATTAATTAATAATAAGAATACTAATGAAGTAAATTAATTAACAGAACCATGTTGTTTGGTGGAGACGAAGATGATTTGGGAGGAGAAGGTCTAGGAGCTTTTTGAATTATTTTATTGGAAAATATGATGGATGGATGTATGTTTTTATTTTTCCACACAAAAATCCATAAAAATGTAAATATATATATGTATCGTGCCAATTTTTAGTTAAAAATGTGTTACTTTTTATTATATGCATTAATTGATATGTTAGTGTTGAAAATTTTGAAATTTTTTTAAAAACTTTCCTTTTTCAAAAAAAAAAAAAAAAGAAATTAGAACTTTTAATTCTCCTAAATTTTTGCAAACTTTTTATTTTCTGAAATTTTTGAAAATTTTCTATTTTCGAAATTTTTTGAAAACTTTTTATTATTGAAAGTTCTTGATACTTTTATGTATTTAGAAAATTTTGAAAACTTTATATTTTCGAATTTTTTTGATACTTTATATTATTGAAAACCTTTTGAAATTTTTTTATTTTATGAAATTTTTTAATAAACTTTATATTTTTGAAAGCTTTTTATGTTTTTAAATTTTCAAAACCTTTCAACTTTCAAAATTTTTGTAAAATTTATATTTATAGAAAGTTTTAAAAACTTTCTATTTTTAAAAAAATTATACAAATTTTCTATTTTGGAAATTTTTTGAAAACTTTCTACTTTTGAAAGCTTTTTATTTTCAAAAATTTATGAAAACTTTATATTTTAGAATTTTTTACAAACTTTCCGTTTTTGAAAGTTTTTAAATCGTTCTATTTTTGTAATTTTTTTTTTATAAAAAATTTAATTTTCAGAAATTTTGAAAACTTTTTATCATTATTTTATATATATACGAAGTTGACATATAATTCATTTTACAAATTAAATTACTTGACAAAAAAGATATAATTTATCAATTCATTCACAATGCAGAGATGGAAATAAATTCAATTTTTATTCTTAATAAGGAAAATCTTTATTTTTCTTAATAAAAGTTTGCCACATTTTAAAAACCAATCCGCCACACTCCTAAAAAATATTTATTGTAAGGGCTAAAACATATCAAACGTATGTAATCAGTATAAATGTATAAGGGACAATCCAATATCTATAAATAAAAAAAGTCTAATAGAACCAAAATTGCGCCAACTTTCCATAAAAGACGATACTAATCTGCCTATATATAATATATCTCATAAATATTCACAACTATCAAAAAGGCATTGAAGAGTAGAACAAATTAAGAGAAGGAAAAAAAAAATGAGGTATTTTAATTTGTGTTCCGTTAACATATTGATGTTTATGTTATTGTTGGATTCCTACATGAGTTTGGATATCGTAGAAAAATCATGTATGGAAGCCGCAAAGGGTGATCCAAATGTGCACTATGAGTTTTGTGTTGCTGCAATGAAATCAAACCCCAAGACCAAAACTGCAACTAGTCTCGAACAACTAGTTTTCATCTCAGTTGAACAATCCATTTCAAATGCAACAAAGAATGTTGTTCCCAAAATCATGCAGTTTTTGAAGGGTAAAAACTTTGATGACTTTGCCAAGAGTTGCTTAAAGACATGCTTAGAACTTTACAATAATGCTATTTCTTCTCTAAATGATGCTACGAATGATATTAAATCCAACGACTTTATGAAAGCTAATTTGGATTTAAGCTCGGCTGTGGATGCTCCTTCTACTTGTGAAGATGGTTTTAAGGAAAAGAAAGGTGAAGTGTCTCCTTTGACAAACCAGAATAATATTTTCTTCCAGTTAAATGTGATTTCTCTTGCTTTTACTACAATGCTTTCTCATAAGTAATAAGATCATCAAATTCTAAATTGTATCCCCTAGCTGTAATAAAAATAATAATAATTTAAGTTTATCATTAACAATTAGTACTATACTTAATTCTATATGTCTTTATATTATTTATTAACCAATTGATAGAAAAATAAATATTTTTTTCTAATTTATTTTGGAAGTGAAAGTGAAATTATTATTAAATCGTCTGAGATTGGGTTCGAACTCTGAGCCTTATGTTTTAATAGTATCAAAATACCTCGATTTGGATTTAGATGTAGGCTTTTATTATTATTATTATTATTATTATTATTATAAAAATACAAAACTAGACATGTTTTCGAGCATACTCCATTTTGATCATTAAAAAAGATTTTGTTTTCTGACTTTTCCAAGTTGAGCCACAAAACTTTCTATTTGAATGGACGAATGGTACCTGATCCAATTATGCAATTCTTTCATAATAGCGTCTATTGTTTTTGTGAGACATATAGTTTTGTCTTTGCTTATTTACGTGTGCTCAGTTCTTTAAGTATTTATTCTATTTGGTCCTGAAGTTTTAGACTACTCAAATGAGTAGTTCTTAGAAAAAGAGTAATTTTGACAATATTTAAAAGGCAAAAGTGCCCCCATATTATTTTATTTATTTCTTCTAATGGCCAATCAAATAATTTTTTTAAAACATCGTTGTTCACTTTTTTTTTTTTTTTTTGCTACATTCAAGCCTCGAACTCGAGATCTCCACCTTATTATGGTGGTTACAATGCCGTTTGGCTACTAAGGCCTTGGCAAATTCTTTTATTATACATTGAATGTTCAAATCTCATCAATTTAATACAAAAAAAAAAAAAAAAGACCTTTCAAAACATCAACTTATGTGAACTTATAATGAAACTTTGTTTCACTTTTCTTGATAGCAAGTTTTCATTGAAAGAAAAAAAAAATTATGTTTTTTTTTTTTGTTATTATTATTATAATAAAATTGAGAAAAAAAAAAAATCAATAATCTCGACATTGACCTTTTTTATCATTTAGTTAAAAAAATTAATTATAATATTAACAAGATCCCGCAATCACCCATCAATCCATTAATTTGGTGGTAAAGATAGTATTCTATATTCTCTTGAATGTATGCTCAAGTTCTCATCTCAATAGTTTAAAATAGTTAACTAATTAATGAATAAGTGTATACTTTAAAATGAATTCTCATAAGTTATATGCTAGTTACAAAAGAAAGAAAAAAAGTTCGAACAAAAGTTTTTAAAAATATTACTTAAGATAAAAAAAAAAAAAAAGTTAATTATTTAATAATAATAAAATATTTATCTTTGAACTTATTGTTTGAGTTTCGTAAGTTTTTTAATATTTTCACTTCTCATAAAATTACACAAACAATAACATTCAAGACTCTAAACAATAAAAACAGTATATCTTTTTGAATTGTAGACGGTATAGGCTACTCTAATACAAGAAAAATGATGTATTTTATTGTTTAAAATTTTAAGAATTTTAAATATGTTATTTTAATACTTGTAAATATATTAAATTGCTAATAAGTTAGTCAAAGACTCCCTTAAGCGCAGGCTCTTTTAGAGAGTGGCTTTTTGGAAAGCCCGTTCCCACCAACCTTACGGCCTGTTTGGCCTATAGTAGTGAAAATGCTCTCTTTTTTTAGTCAAAGACTTAGTTGGATGCGAGATGGTTTAATAACATGTTGAACTCATTTAGATAAGTTAAAAGTATAGGAATTGTAGATATTTCAAAAAATAATACATAAATAATCATAACAAAACATATATATATATATTTAATCATTGAGCATGAGAAAAATATACTTTTAATATTAATTGAAATAGGTTTATTGCTAATTAAAGAAGATTTATGAAAAATCTTAATCGTTGATTTTTCATTTCTCTTTTCTAAAATTTATTTTACAGGGAAGATGATCTTCTTTGTAAAAATTCTCTTTTGTAGAGTAATTTTATTTATCTTTTTATTTTTCATTGCTTTAAATAAAAATATAATTTGTTTTTCTTCAATTAGATCTTGTTCTATGATGATTTTTGTTCATCGATGATTTTTGTTATATATATATTTTTATTTTGTTTGTATTTTGTTGAAAATATATATCTTCATCTAGATTATTCAATATGGTGAAATATCAAATCATGTTGCGCTGCATATTTATTGTACTCTTTTCTATGTGTGATATTAATAAGTACTCAATACAACAGAATACTGTAAAAAGGGGTTAGAACGCCGCTGGAGAGATACTTCTAAGATACTAACAACTCCTATTTATAGTCTAGTCTTTATAGATAGTATTTATTAGCGTGTATTCTTTAAAATCTTAAAGTTATAAGATTATATCAAAATTTAATATTTTTTAAGAACATATAATATATCAATTGAAACAATCAAACATTCAGTTTGAGAACTTTACAACAGAATGAATAATTAAAATTTAAGTTTTTTTTCATGTGCCAGCGCATATTATTAGTTTTGATTTATTAAATTTAATTATTGATGTATTTTGATTGATAAATTTTAATATAAATTGTATCTTTGATCATCTTTATTAATGAAATTTAATTTTATCCTTTAGAAAAAACAAATATTTTTCGCTTGCATAAAAAACTACTTTATTTAATATTTTCTGCTTTTAATTTATTTATAAATCTATAAAAAAGATATTATCTAGTCAAATAATATGAGGGATATAATTGATATATTCATTTTTATATCCGGAACCTGAAGGGCCAAATCCTTTTTCTAACCCGACCCACAAATTTTGAGAGTCCTGCAATCCACCAACCAACACGAAAAACAGAGACAACTAACAAAAGTAACAACAGCTCAGCCATTTCCACTCTTCAAATTGTTCAAAGCTTTACTAATTTTCCGCACACAATTGTTTCGTTGATTTCAATGAGATCATAGCCTACCAAATTCAGTCTTAAGCTCGTTCGGGTGGTTTCAATTCATATATTTTCCTGCTTGTTTTTCCCTACAAGTTAAAAAGATGGCACCAGTTTCAGCGTTGGCAAAGTACAAGTTGGTCTTCTTGGGGGATCAATCAGTGGGTAAAACCAGTATCATCACTCGCTTCATGTACGATAAATTTGATAACACGTATCAGGTACTTCCGTTTTTACCCAGATCCCGACATTTAATTCTCTTTCTCTATAATTCGTTTTTTTGTGTGCGTCTCAGATCGGTAACGTATGATTTCTTACTCGCTCGTGATCTGATTGCTTTTGAATTTTAAATTTTTTCCTTTTCTGGGTTGTCTATTTTTCTGTCGGCCTGGATATCTGCAATTTGGTATGTTTGTTCCCGAGAAAATGTTCAAGCAGAGAAAGTTAGGAAATTGGTCTGCTACTCATTTCTTATTGTTTGGTTTAGAGAATGAGAAGAAAAATATACATTTTGGGTACGCTATTCTGTAGCTATTTCAAAAGACCAAAAAAAAAAAAAATTGGAGTTTGGACCTGGACTGATCCTTGTTTGGAACCAGATTTAGAGCTGACAATCTAGTGATTCTGTCTCTACCTTATAAAGACTTAAGTTCACATGCTATATAGATGATAATAACCAAATATTCCACATGCTGTTAATTACCGCGGGATGCTAACTTTGTAACCTAGTGATCTATGTTCCTTTGACTCCAAGTGGTGGAAAATGGAAGTTTTCCTTTTCTTATAAATACCTAGTTTTTTGTTGTTGTAGCTCTTGCTGCGTATTTTAATTGAGATTTGGAGTATGCCACTATGCTTATTCAACTTGGTGGATATTTTCAATTGTGCATTGATAAAATTATTTTCTGATTATCAGGCAACAATTGGTATTGATTTTCTTTCAAAAACCATGTATCTTGAAGACCGGACTGTACGGCTGCAGTTATGGTAAGATTGGCGCCTTATATTGGATCTTACTTTGACGTCGACATTGTTATAGTTTTCTAACATTGTTTAAGATTTCCCCTGTTAAAATTGTGTGTTTTGTGCAGCTGTTCTCCTAAGTTTCTGTTAAATATTCATAGAACTTGCTTCTTCTTCTTTTTCCAGTTGAGTACAAGTGTCTTTTTGTTATTTTGCTGGGTTTATGATTGTTAGATTGAATTGTGTGTAGAATAAGGTTGAAACCAACATACTACAAGTGAT
The DNA here is from genome assembly GCA_029378325.1 of Elaeagnus macrophylla. NCBI lineage: Eukaryota > Viridiplantae > Streptophyta > Magnoliopsida > Rosales > Elaeagnaceae > Elaeagnus > Elaeagnus macrophylla. Next base: position 24,494,486 of record CM055646.1, on the reverse strand, counting down.
GGGTAAAATGCTATATTGTCAACTTTGGCTTTCTCATTAATTAATGATATTTTATCCGATGTTTGACCTTGCTTAAAAAGATAATGTTTCTTGTTATTGCTGTTGCATTTTATAAAATATGCTAAAAGAGTGAAAATCATCCCTACTTGTTATATCTATGTCTGTGTTATAGCATTGATGATGTTGTGATCAAAGACCTTATATGTTTTTCTTTTATTGGACTGTGTCAAAAGTTGCGTACATTGTTCAAAAAAATGTTGTAATACTTGTAATTTCATGGTGGCAGGGATACAGCTGGACAGGAAAGATTCAGAAGTCTCATTCCAAGCTACATAAGGGATTCATCCGTTGCAGTGATTGTATATGATGTTGCAAGTATGCAAGTTCTTAGTTTGTTCATTTTATTTTCTAGCTCGTAGTCATATCCACTTTTTCTATCAAACACATATACTTCTTTGTCTGTGAATATTAGCCTATTTTCGTAGTTTCATATAGACATATAGTCATTTTGGAAGTCAGTCCATTACGGGTTATAGGCATCCCTGTTATCTGCTTTATTGATGTAATATAGATTTATCTTCCGTCCAGCTTCCTTCTTATGCTGTTTTGTTATTTTTCAATGACTTTACCATGTTAGTTCAATCACCCTACAAGCATGACGCATGTTTCTTGTTTTTTGGGTGTCTATTGGGCAGGTCGACAATCTTTCCTAAATACTGTGAAGTGGATAGAAGAGGTGCGCAGTGAGAGGGGCAGTGATGTCATTGTTGTCCTTGTTGGAAACAAAACTGACCTTGTTGAGAAAAGGTAAAAGTTGAATATAAGTTATGGTTGGCATTATACGTGATCCTCTAGTTAACTGATTTTTTTTTTCCCTTGTATGAGACCACCTCTCTCTCTCTCTCTCTCTCTCTCTCTATCTATAGATATGCAACAGTCTAGGATTACAGTCAGGTGATTTATGGGACGTGCCAATTCTAGTGTAATAAAGACTTAGGGAGGGTACTTGAATTGAAGCCTATCCAAAAATCTACACGAATGCTTTAAGAACAAAATTCCCTTTTTTATTGGACAATAAAAATGCCTTATAATTAGGTTGTAAAGTATAAAAACTTCTCACGTGACAGACGGAAAAATGTCAGGAGAAAAAGGGGAATAAATGTCAAACTTAATTATTCTAATTTGTTCAAATCCTATTTTATTTCGTAGTAAATCTTACCCATTTTTGTTGGTCAAGTTTGGACTATCTATTTCAATTCTGAGATTTTGAGGTAGATTTTCATTTACGTTAATCTTTATCTTTATCTTACAGGCAAGTGTCTATAGAGGAAGGAGAAGCCAAAGCTCGTGATCTTAATGTCATGTATATTGAAACCAGTGCAAAGGCTGGTTTTAATATAAAGGTACATTTTCTATCCTTTAAATCCTTTTAATGAATATTTGCTTTCAATCAAATTGCAAGTAAACAAAGAAAATTATTTTCACCCAATGATGACGATAGACATTGCCTTTTTATCTGTAACAACAAAGGGATAATTGGACCTTTTTTTTCATTTTTATTGTAGTTTGAAAATTCTTAATTAGAATGACCCTAATAACGTTTATATTTATTTGATATTAACCAAGTATTCCACAATTTTTGGGGTTAGGAGATTGGAATATGGGAAACTCTTCATTGTGTGACTAGAGATGTAGTTTTAGACTTTGAGCTACTGCTCATTTGTGGTTAGCTACATTTTTAAGGATGCACATTTTCATCAACTTTAGTTGACATTTTTTGTCACAACTTGTTGACAGACCCCTCTAGTGTGACAAGTCACCTTTTGGGTCTTTATAAGTTCTCCATGTATATTAAAAAAAAAAAAAATCAAATCTTTGCGCAGGCACTATTTCGGAAAATTGCTGCAGCTCTACCAGGAATGGAAACGCTCTCTTCAACAAAGCAAGAAGACATGGTTGATGTGAATCTGAAATCTACGGCTGGCAATTCAGCCCAGTCCCAATCTGAGTCCGGTGGATGCTCTTGCTGATGCATGCTTGCCTTAAAGCGCCTTACATTAGTTTTGTTTCTTTTATGTTTGGTTTCATAACCTTCTGGTCAGATCTGTAAAGTTATGTTTCCATTATTTTATTTTATTTTATTTTTGGATTTTGTCAGGGGTATAAAGTATATATTGCTTTATTTATTGAAAATTGTTAGGACCGGAGTACTTGAATTGCTAGAACAGAGTATTATGATTGGATAACTTGGTTTTAAATTTTATTTTACATTGATTGTAGTATCCCAGATATGTAGTAAAATTTATATTTTTGAATATACTTGTATGATCTTTTGAATAATTCAAATCTAACATTTTCTGAATGGTTTTGATGGCCAGTAACCGACCTTACAATTTTTATCCTAATTTTATCTGATGGAGTAATAACTCTCGATCATAAGTTATTTCCCTGCTAGAAATTGTTGGTCTTTATAGGCAAGCAATCAAATGGTAGAGATCCTGTTTTGCTGGTCAATTAAAATGAAACAAATATATGAACAATGTTGATAGCACTATAAAAACATGATTAATGAAGTTAAAAATTCATAACTACGGCAAATAGGTTACATTACATAATAATAAGGTAATCCCTATTCAGGTTTGTGGTTTGTGTGCAAAGTCTTTCATTAGATGGCGTACAAGCAAACGTAACATAGACCAATAACTGAATAGCAAAGCTGTGTTGGCTGAATGCTAACACGAGCTTTATTCGATGGGATCAGCTTATTTTTCCCTCGTCACCCAGCAGCTCGAAGTTAACACGTCACATTATCAACCAGTACACCATTACCTCTTGGAAGCAGTAAAATTTACCGTTCATATTTAAAGTACAGTTCAAAACGAACTTGATAAACATCATGCAAGTTTGAGCAACGATAAACATGTGGCAAATATCGAAGAATCATCACTTGAAGTTCTTGGCTCAATTTGATCCAAGGTAGAGATTGTTGAAATAATGTGATTCTAATTGAGCCATTTATTCAAACATAGAAGAACACTTGAAGTTCTTGGCTCAATTTGATCCAAGGTAGTTCTTGGCTCAATTTGATCCAAGGTAGAGATTGTTGAAATAATGTGATTCTAATTGAGCCATTTATTCAAACACAAAAGAATAGGTGAACTCATTCTTTATGTTATCAAACCTACAAAAGAATAAATTAAAAAGAAGTATTTATACATAAACTAACCCTTTAATAATAAATTTTTTCTTTATAAATAGAACAAAAAAAATATTTACTAATCATCTTCCAACAAATAAATAATGAAAGAGTATAGATTTGAAAGCTTAGTACCTTTGAAGTGTTAGAAATAAATTCAGAGCATGTGGGTTTGTATGAGAAATCTCTCAAAATTGAAATATTTTTCAGCGTTCGTGAGTCTTGTAAACACAACTAATCCTTACCTACATAAATTCTTTTTATAATAATGACTATAAATTAAGTCCTGCGCAACAAAAAAAAAAAAGTGAAATAATTCATACAAAATTTTGTACTGGTAAGGAGGGGTGTGCCAGGCCTTTGCAACAGTGCAGCGCAAGAGCGACACTCGAGGCCTCCAATAGCAAGCTACTGAGATGAGACCTCTCCCTTAAAAAATTAATTTAATATCGAGTGACACATTGTGCCACGTATCAGATATTAAACTGATAAGAACAGATACTACACTTGATCTTAGCCAAAAGGCCGAGAAAGGTATGCTTTAATAGGGAATGCATGATTCGTTTTTATATGCAGCGACTTTAGCTTGGCTTCTTTCCTGGACGATATGGGACATCACGCACCGTAAACTAATTGCTAGTTTTGCAACAATGCCTATGGCCTAGATAGAGGCTCAAATTACAATATTTTCGATTGGATATTGAGAGAAGTTTCAAACTGTCAATTGTTTCTTCGTTAATTCATCAATACTTACAAATCTAAGTATGCTCATCCAAGAGGTTGTTCGCGTGTGTTCCTTTAAGTTAGATTTTTTTTTTTATTGAACCTTTAAGTTAGATTTAAGAATAGGAAAACAAGAAACCCACTTGTGTCTGCAACACGTGGATTCATCGTATGCATTTATTTAACAGTTGAAATTGAATGAAAACTTTGCAACATATACACTAGATAACCAATTGGACCGCAGTAGTCCAATGTAAGTGGTCACTATTGACTTTAGTTGGGTATGGTGGTGAGGGCTTCAGTAAATTTGACGAAAGCTGCAAAACTGATCGTTTTGATGAAATTGTTTTTAAGATATGTGTATGTTTGAGTTTCCCATTTTTACTTGATTCTTCATCTTCAAAGTGCTCTGAAGCTTCATGGAGCCTGTCCCAGAGCTTCAACTCCAAACAAGAGGTAAGCCACTCACTGTAACGTGTGAACGCTTTTTTCCCCTTTTTGCTGTACTTTAGAAAGCGAGTAAGTATGAATCAATTTGCAGAGATAGGTCAAGATTAAATATTAGTATGAATCAATTTGGAGAGATAGGTTAAGATTAAAGATTAGTCTAGCTAGCTTCTCCAATCTTATTCTACGTGAATTATTTATTTATTATTTTTCAACCTTGGTTAGCAGAATAGCAGGCATATAAAGCTTGTTCGCCTGTAGTCTTGTGCTGAGTGTTTGATCAGATTTACAAAAATGTAATCTATCAATTTTTTGTCTTTTTTTTTCAGCTTCTGAGGAAAGCAGGGAGCTAAATTCACAGGGAGGCACATCTCAAACCTATTTAGCTAATCCAATTCAGCAACGCAAAAGTACGCAATACAAGTGGTGGTTGCGTGTGGCAATCTATAGCATCTTTATTGTCGCCGGCCAATCAACGGCAACCCTATTGGGAAGATTATATTATGACAAAGGTGGAAATAGCAAATGGATGGCCACTTTTGTCCAATCAGCTGGTTTCCCAATTCTACTTCCTCTCCTTTTACCAATCTCATCATCAACCAATACAAACACAACTCCTATCAAAACTACTTCCCTAGCCTTCCTCTATCTCTTCTTTGGCTTACTCTTAACTGGAGACAACATGATGTATTCATATGGGCTTTTGTATCTTCCTGTGTCTACTTACTCTTTACTTTGTGCGACTCAATTAGCCTTCAATGCCCTTTTTGCCTTCTTTCTTAATTCACAAAAGTTTAGTCCTTTTATACTCAATTCTCTTGTCCTTCTCACCACATCTGCTTCTCTTCTTGCAGTCAATTCAGACTCTGAAAACACTACAAAAACTTCAAGAGTTAAATATGTGATAGGCTTTTTGTGCACACTTGGTGCATCTGCTACTTATTCCCTTTACCTTTCCTTGGTACAACTCTCTTTTCAAAAGGTCATAAAAAGAGAGACATTTTCTACTATACTAAGTATGCAAATATACCCATCATTTGTTGCGACGTGTGCTTGTGTGGTTGGACTTTTTGCAAGTGGAGAATGGAAAATTTTGGGTAAAGAGATGAAGGGATACAAAGAAGGGAGAGTTTCATATATAATGACTTTGGTTTGGACTGCTTTGACATGGCAAATTTGCTCAGTGGGTTTGTTGGGTTTGATATCTGAAGTGTCTTCTCTCTTCTCTAATGTGATTAGTACTTTGGCTTTGCCTACAGTTCCTATTCTTGCAGTCATATTCTTCCATGATAAAATGGACGGGATTAAGGTTATGGCAATGCTTTTAGCTATATGGGGTTTTATTTCCTACATTTATCAGCATTATCTGGATGACTTGAAGTTCAAAGCAGACAAAATAAATAGAAGATAGATTTGTGGGAGTGAAATAGAGGTCTGTTGAAGCAGAGTTGGACCATACATGTTTTATTTATCTTATATGATTCTATTTATTACAAATTGAACAGACATATGAAGGGTACCAAGAGTAGGAATCCTTGCTGATTTGTTCTATAGCAAGAATCTTGAGTTCTCTGTTTACACAATGGATAAGAAAAAATATTATATATAAAAAATAAAAAATAAATCGTTTAGAAAGATGTAACTTCATTTTATCATAATTGTACCATTACATTACAATAGTGGAGAAAAAAAAAAAACAAGAGATTTGACCCCAAAAAAAAAAAAAGAGAAGCTATTGTATTAGGTTATTTTTTCAGTTATATCATCGACTCCATAGTGAAATAATGCCCTCGGTTTAGAAACCACAGGGCCAAATTGTTGAGCTCTCATATTAAGCTTACATCAATCTTCTTATTATTTAAGACAAAAGATGCTTCAAACTTCATTTTTAAGGGCAACTCCACTCCCGTCAAGCTCTTCTATATGTTCTGGATTTATTGTAGTTATTTGAAATTGTATGTTTACATGTTCAAAATAACTTTGGAGTGATTGAGAACCTTAAGTCTCAACTCACTCATTGAGATGGGAAGTTCATCTTGTCTTACATGAGAAAGCGAACAAAGGATTTGGCCTTCAAAAGTGTGATAAGTTATTTAGCGGGGTTTGCAGCCATTGAGAGCCTATAAAGTTGGACAAATGTAATTCGACAGTGATGTTCGTCGTGTAACCCAGAGTTGTCAAAAATTGATTCTACTACGCGTAATACCCCGATTAATATTTTCATTTTTCAAATATATGAATATATTAATTTATGATTTTTTTTTTTTTTTTTTTTTTTTTTTTTGAGTTGAAACGAACTCAGTTCTAGCAATAGCAGACAGCAACACTTAAGAGGAAAATTAACCCCCATTCTTTACTTGTCACACTTCTAAATATAATTCCCTTCTCCATGCATGCATATTACAGAGTACAGACATGTAAGATGAACATGAAACAGAAATAAAACTCGTTTTTTTGCTTTGAAAATTTTGCAAGCACTGGAAGGGAAACAAAATGAGAAAAATGGATTTGATCCACCGTTACATCTTTGCTATTCCAACCTCTTAACACCACGTCCTCTTGTAAGCTGCACTGAACTCTAAATTCTGGAACTTCAACGTAATGTTGGTCAGTTAGTTATTTCAAATGATCAATATTCAATAGAATCAAACTACACCAATAGTTTATCATAAACCTGGAACCCCGAAGGCGATAATACAATAAGTTTTTCAAATTCAACCAACAATCACGATAATCAGAATATATAAGAAGAGCATTATTGTTTGGTCAAATCCACTTACATGAATTAGCTTGTGCTTCCAAAAGACTCCCAGGTGTAAGTAAAAAAAAAAAAAAACGAATCAATTTAACTCATCTTTATACCAATGCAAATAATCTACAGCAGTCGCACATTTATAATCTCTAAGCCAAATCCATTAGACTAGTGTTTACCACTTCAATGTGTTGCCATGCCGGTTGGAAAACAAGGACTATGAAAACTTCAAAAATGAAACAAAATTGCAAGATCTCAGAGGTTGAAGCAAAATTAGCCTTATCAGCCTCACAAACCAATCAACTACATGAGACAACCAACATAATGAGCTCGGGGATATTCTTTCTGTAACTGTGGCCATTGCACAAAAAATTGATCAGCTATCCGTAACTTGTAAAGGATTAGACCACTCAGCGAGAGCCTTTGCACCCTTGCTATACTCTCAACATAAAAAACTGACGACCACTGAATTCCTGCCACCTGTAGACAAGGTTAAAAGATGAACTCCGGTTTTACTTGATAATCCAACTAAAATAGAAACAGATTGAATGTAAGAAAAAATGTGTGAATGTATTGGCAACCTTAAAAAAGAAGGCAATTATGCAAAGTGGAATACATGTTCCAGGACCATTGCAGAGAACCTAATGGGCGAAGTCAATAATGAAGAGTTATCATTAGCAGGTCCCAGAGCAACAGAAGTTACACGAAACAAATCAATCAGAACAACAATGGAAATAAGGAATTACTACCACTTGGGGTCTCAATCTAACCATTAAGCAGAATGCATGAGCTGTTGCGACTAAAGTTGTCCAGACAGAAGTTATATATGATTGACCAACTTCCCTACTCCGATAAACCTGCATGAATTTTGAAATCTCGACTCCTTTAACTGCACTCTGTGTCAAATTTAAGAGGAAAAAAAAAAAAAAAACAATTTCAAATAAGTTTTCCTCGATAAACCATTAAAAATAACAAGAATAAATGCACTCGCAAATCCAGCCCTCATAGAGAAGCAAGAAACTTATCAAAAAATTTCATTGAGTTTATAAAAATAAGCCAAATTATAAAATTGTTTAAAATTAGAACATATGCACAAGAAATTGCAACTTGTGTAAAATTAAACTGGAAAAAAACCTTCAAGACTGGTGAAATTGCATCATAGAACCATTAAGAGATGATCGAAAAAATAGAAACACATAAGAGAAAATGTTCGAGCAAAAGTCTATACTATCTAATATCTATGACTATTTAAATACCCCAGCTTTCTAGAATCCTTTCTCAAACTCAAACCATCAGTCCCAATCCAGTGCTAAGAGATCGGATGAGTGAGTACTGAGTAGAGACCAAAGACTAAACTTCATCAAGAGGACATGTCCCAAATTCTGTAAATAAAAACCCAGCTGATAACCAACCAGATGCAAGAAAAGGAATATAACATCGAATACACAATGAGTAACCTCAAATATATCAACTTCTTCCTAGTGCAGTAACATTCATTCCCAAATTAATCAGCCAATTATATCCTACGTAGAAAATTTTCAAAACAAATACCATAGAACTAGTTTTATCAAACCCACCCATCACCAAAGGAAAATTTGGAGTAGAATTACCTCATTAACAGAGGCATTCTCCAACAAGCGAGCTTTTTGAAGGCTCATATTATCAGTAGCAGCAGCAATGTAGAATCTAGGACTGAAACTTTCTTTGTGCAGCGCTGATAATAGGTTCAACATCTCCGCCGTGTGACCCCCTAAAATATCAATCACTTCATTCTTCCAATACCCACAAAAAATACCCCAAAAAAAAAGGAATTGTATTTCCAAAACGAATATGCAATAGCGTACCTGAACCTAGAACAATGAGGGTACTAACAGGGCGTGGACTTTTGCCTCTGGATTTCCAAGCTTTGCCCGTTTGTTGTATAACATAAAAGAGGCGAATCAACACCAACCCAATACAAATGAGTACAAAACTCATTATCAAACTCAGAGACATGACTCGAAAGCCTCAAAATTTCCCGCCGAAAGAGATCCTAAAGTGCAATCAAATTATCAAAGTCAGTCAACAAATTCTTTAGTATAGTTAGATTATTCGTAAAGCAAGAGAAGAACTAGAGAATTCAATTATGAAATCCTCAATGTAAAAATGAAATCTATGATAACAATTAAAGAAACCATCAAATCATCAAATGCAGTTCTTAGAGAAATTGAGATACCAAGCAAAAGCGCGAAACGGAAGAGAGAGAAACGACGATGGGCAGTAGTGGTAGCTTCCCTCGGAGATTCCCTGCGATATGTCAGTTGGATTAGAGACTCTTGCGACAGATTTGGGTGAGGTAACTTGTGATTCACAGGAGCAATTTATCTGTACAGACTACAGAGTCAGAAAATAGTAGACCCACTGTGTACACGTCCATGGCTGAAGCTTTACCACGGGTTTAGTAAGCCGTAGAAGAGACTGTCACAAAGATGAAAACTAATTTTGATTTTCCGTTGGCTTTCCCTCACCAGCTTGATTCTGTGTTCGCCGCCGATGAAAAGCTTGAGAATTTCCTTCTGCTTTATTTCTTTGTTTCTTACCGATCAGAATAACACAGCGGTTTGTGCATTTGGTTTAGGAGTGGCAATTTGTGCTGTCACTCCAACGATGGAATCGAAATCGAATTAAAAAAATATAAATTGAATACAAATTTAATTAAATTTAAGTTTATTTTAAATCAGCTCAAATAACTAAAAAAAAAAAATTAAACTAGGTTGTGCCCAACTTATTAGCACAAAATTAAATTAAATTTTAAATTAAAAAATATTATATTAAAATCAAAATTATTTTTTATTTCTTTTAATATTTTTCTTTTATAATTTATTAGTTATTTTTCTATCCTTTTCTTTTGAAAAATAAGTTGATAATAAATAAATAGTTATAATTTATTCATTTTGTCATAATATTATGATACATTATTTGATGTTAATGCAATTAGCGTTTAAATCTACCTAACTCTTTAAACAAAAAAAATAATATTTATATTTAATTTAAATTAGTATTATGAAGTTTTTATTTTTGAATCGATTAGGTATTAATTTTTAAAGTAAAATTTTAATTTTTTTATCAATTTGTGTTATGTTATTCTCTTTTCTAGTTATTTATTGTCTTGAGAATTATATAGTATGTAATAGTCAAAGTTTTATTTTAGTGTATATAAAAAAAAGTTATGTTTTTGTGTAACATTTTAATTTACTTTAACTGTTCATTTTTTAGTAAGTATATTTATTTAATCTATCTGTCTCTATTTATTTTCTTTAATAGCTAGAAGAAATTTTATTTGGACTTAAGAACTCTTTATTCTAAATGTGAGTTTTCTTGATGGCATGACGACTTCTAACTTTTTGCATGTGTGGGGTTTAATGCATTACCTATTGCCTAATTAATTTAGTAATTGACTTTTTGTTTTAATAATTAATTTTTTCTTATATTTATATATATATTTTTTATTTTTTATGTAATGTTGTTTGAGCTTTAATTATTAAACATATTTTTTTAATAAAAAAATATATAATTAATAATTTGGGCCAGTTTGAACCAGTTCGTTTGTATTTGATTTGGATTCGGGCTCGGGTTCATCTTTGCTAGTTCGAATTAAATTTGAATTAAGTTAGGATTGAACCAATTTGAACAGGGCTAGTTTGGGCCAGCTCGAACTAACCTAACTCGCACGAATTGACACTCCTAATTTGGTTAAGGCATTGGATATTTGTCCGCGTACTATAAAATATAGGTTTGAATTTTTAATGTATTGGAGTTATTTTTAAAAGGTACTCGAATACAGGTGTCTTTCGCACTCTGTCATTGGGCTACAGTTTTCCAACATCCTCTGATCTGCCTCTGATCAATATCAAAATAAAAATGGTGATGATCTTTAGTAGTGTGGTACTATGTGACAATAGCTCTATCCTTCTTAAACTAGGGAGAGTTTATTTTTCAATATAAAAAAAATATTTCTTTGTTTCTCTAATTTTTAATTAAAAATAAAAAATTTAATTATATGATATAACCTCCTTTCATGTATAAAGTTTTATTTTTAACTCCCTCAAGAAAAAGAACATGTGTTTATTTTTCTTATAACTTAAATGAACATATGTTTTTTAGTATAAGAAAAAAATAAATATATATATATTTTTTACTAAAAAAATTTAAAATTAAATTAATTAAATAATTAAATTATTTATATACAATAAAAAAAATTGCTTTCAATTATCTATTTTTCGTTGTATTTTCCTTCTTTTCACTATAATTATTATTATGTTAATAGATCTGGATAGATCGTTATTTTTAACTTTTTTATATATATTTAAGTTGCATAAATACGAACAAATAGATAATGTCCAAAACCATGATTAATTGGAACACCGAAGTAGTCAAATATGAGAATCCAAATATATTGCATAATATGATACGGTTGTTGATGCTTGATAGAATTTATAAAACAAATGGTATATAAATTTCAAAAATCGTGACTTTTATGAGTCCGAAACTTATTCTTTTGTTGAAGAGATGAATAAATACTGGAAATAATTAATTTTCATTATAAATGCACAAAAATTAAATATTATCGGTTGTTAAGTAGTACTAAAAATATTAATTTTATAGTTTTTATACGATTATGTATTTTATTATAAATTAAATTTTATCATACCGTATAAAAATAATATAATTATGTAAAAAAAATTATATTACAAAGAAGTGCGAGTTTAAACTTTATTAGATATTTAATTTAATTTGTTTAAATTTTTAATTATAAAATTATATATTTTGATGTTTTCTTACGTATTAAATTAAAAATAATATTTTTTATCTATAAAATAAAATAAAAATATATAATTAAATTAAATATTAATTTAAATAAATTTTTATAATAAAAATATTCTTATATGTAATAAAATTACATAAAATATATTATATATTAATTTAAATAACCTTATTTTTTTAAAAATATTTATATATTAATTTTATCTCACTATGTATAACTCATAGGAGATTTTTTTTTTTTTTTTTAACAAAACTAAGTTCAAATTGCAAGTTTTATAATGATTTGAGTTAGTGTTAAAAATTAAGAAAAATAATAAAATTAACACCCTTTAAAAATTTTAATAATAAAATTAATATTTTTTTATTCAAATTTATATTTTTAAAAGTAAAAAAATTATTGATATATCAATTTTCTTTTAACACTTATCCAATTAGAATTAAACGACGACAATTTAGACCCGTTCAATATTTTACGTTTAAATTGAACGTTCAATATTATTGAGGTGCTAGTTTTATTACTATAAATTTTAGGAGTGTTATTTTTGGTAATTTTCCTAAAAATTATTGGAAATTAATTTTTTAAAAATTTAAATTATTTTAAAAAAATCAAAAATACATTTTAATAGCTATCACTTTTCATAAATATTAATAATATGCATTGATAATGGCATAAAAATACATATTTAAATATGTAAATTAATTAACATCTATGATTTAATTGATTTAAAATTAATTATTATCTATATTAATTTTATAAATGTTGATTTATATTTATTATGATAATTTATGTTTGTAGAATCAATAAAATCAATCAAGCAAAAAAATCAAAATTAAATTTATGTAATATTTATTCTCAAGATCTCATGATTTTACATTTCACGAAGAATATCAAAATAGGATTATTTCAAGGTAAAAAAAAAAAAAGATGGAATCCGAAAATCTTGCAGTTGGACAACTGTTAGTATATTTGATATAAGTTTCTATGTATAGCTCTAAATTAAATGATTTTTGATTCTCTAGAAAGATAAGAGATTTATCTACGATTAATATTCAAAAAATATTTTAAAAATTAATTATATTCAAGGATAAAATGGCATAATATTATTATAATTCAGTAAATCTTTATACTACAACACCATAAATAAGTAGAAATTCAACATTATAGACATCAAGAAAATTGCAAAGAGTTTTTATTTTCTATTATTATTTCTCTCTATAGAATTTGTGAGAATGATTTGTAAGTTAAGTTAAATTTAAAGTAAAGCTAGAGTGAAACTTAATTATGTAGTTTTTTATTCACTTCTTTTATTCTTAAAAGTGCTTTCTAGTTTATAAATTTATTTTGAGAAATTATTTTATTAATCTTTTGCTACATTCAATAAATTATATTTTTCAATTTCATATAAAATAAGTAATGCTTTCTGTATGTGTAACTTTTAGTTTATAATTATTTTATTTATTTTATGAGTTGATCTTCTACAACGATATTATTAATTTGATATATTGTCAATGTTAAATAACTTGTAAGAATAAATTAAATTGTTGTACCCTGACAACATTATTTTTCTCAAATCAAATAACTTTAAATTTCATCTTATATCTTCAATTCTAAAATTTTTAATTGTTTATTTAGGATATGAAACATACAATTGAGTAATAAATAAAAATACAAGTCAGTAATATTAAAACAAAATAATTAAGTGAAGCCTTGTTATTTGTATATTAATTTTATTTTCTAGCAAAATTGCTATCTTTAATTATTATCAATTTTTATTTTAATTATAAAATTATTTCCTCTATTATTTTGTAATAATTTTTATTTTGTTGATTTAATTAATTTTTCGATAAAATCAACACATAAAATTATACCGTAATAATCAATTAATCAATGATAATAATTTTAAGCATCAACCATCCATCATACATACTTAGAAGTAATTGTGCCTTGAATGTATAGAACATTCAGCTATCACCGTTAAAAATAGTTTAAAAAAAAAATACTCTCTCCCATAATGTCAGCTATACTACTTATCTAACACATATTGTGTACAGATTTGAGATTAGTTGTTTGAATAATAGTATTTATTGAAATTAACCCAGTGTTTCTAAATTTATATTTTTGAGTATTTTAATTATTAAATTTTTAATGAATATACTTAAATTCTTAATTTTAAAAGAAAAATAGATATACTTTAATCTAAATTTTAGAAATTAAAATATTTTATCTTTGTAAAATTTATAAATATCTCATTTTGTAAAATTTATTTACTAAAGTATTCAAAATGTAATAATTTAGAGATATATTTTTATACGTAACATCTTAAATTTTTAAAGTTTAGGAATTAAAGTGTAACATTTAATAGTTTGAGAACTAAAGTATTTTAAATTTATAAATTTAGGGACCAAATTTTTTTTTTTTAAGTAGATTTTAAGAATAAGCTTATAAAAATATATTAATAAAAGAACTGTCAACTTAATAATCTAAAACCAAATTTTAATAATTTAAAGATTTCATTTATATATTGTATATTCTCCTACTTTTTAATTATAATTAGTAATTCCACATTTTATTTATTGTTGTCGGTTAGTCTTAGAGGCACAAAAAGGAGGCGTAAAAAAAAAGCAAAATAATAATAATAATAATAATAATAATAATAATAATAATAACAATAATAATAATACATGGCCAATTGCAAAACGAGATTTAAAAAAATTTAAGTGTCGAATCCTTCTACTAACACTTTGACGGTATATGGTTTTTATATGATTTCATACAAAATTTTATAAGAAAAATCAGTAAATTACCTATATAACAGAGATATAATAAAAAGTATTAATTTTACTTAAATAGTAAATTTAGACAATAAAATTCACCATTTTACTTAGATAGTAAATATGATTTTTACCAAAATGTCCTTTTATTCAGTCCTTTAATTTCTAATGTCTGCTCCACTGCAATTCTTCGATCCACGATGGTGTTTTGGCAATATTGTGTGGTATCCTTGTATTCGAGATAATTACACACTTGAGACCAACTCTTGATAAAAGAAAAGCAACGCTTTATGCATTTATTCTAGCTATGTATCCTCTTCATTGATTCTTCACTTTTCTGTACTACACAGATATTGCATCACTTACTACAATTCTTGCTACATATCTTGCTTGTTTGAAGAAGAATTACTAGTTCAGTGGAATCGTAATGAAGTTAGCTAAATGTTTTAAATCAAATTTTTTAGTTCAAATTTTTTTTTTTTATTTCCATGTAGATATATTCAAAGCAGTACATGTGAATGTACATATTACATATAAATTTGTATGTAACCTGTACATACAAAATGTGAATGTATAAGTTCCATAAGCTGTTCTTCTTCTTCTTTCAGTGGGTGATTGGAATTAAACTAAATACTTCTTTGCAGACATAGTCGAAAGCTTGAGAACAAAACCCAAGTGATATTGCAAATAAATAAAAGGAACCTCAGTTTGATAACTATTTAAAAATCATACTTAATCAGAATCACAAATAATCAAACTTAATCAGAATCACAAATATTTCGATCCATTTTCAATAAATATACGATAGATTTAATAATTCACAAAAGTTCCTCTTTAATCCAATTTATACCAGTTCCTCTATAATTCACTGATATTCCAATTTATATCAGTGAATGAAGCTTCGTCTGCTACTTACGAAATCTCCGATTTCCTTCTGCGTTGGGTTTGGGGGTTAAAAGTGTCACTTGTATCTTGTCAAAACACAATTGTTTTGTTATATTAGATAAAAAGTTAATTTTCATCATATTTATATCATTTCAGGGAATTAAATCAGAATAATCAGTCTCATGTCATCACTTATTGGCACAGCTTTTAGAGTAAGATTAGAATGCTTATGGACAACAAATTATTTGGATCCCGAATTCGGGTCGAGATGATCGTATAGTTGATTGTCAGACCTCATGTCCGACCCAACATTATATATAGTTTAGCTTAGGAGTGTCCACGGTCCAGTCCGGTCCGGTCCGATTTTTAGTAAAAAATCGTTCATATTATTTTAATCAAATCGAACTAGACCGTTTAACTAATAAAAATTTTAAAACCGTCCAATTTGGTCCGATTTAATTAACGGCTTTCAATGATTTTTAAAAAAAAATTTGCTAAACTTTTTCTATAACTAAGAATGCAATCAAATTATAACACGACACTTAATATAAATTAATACATTAATCCATAAAATACATATTCATAATACATTAATCTATAAAATATATAATGAAATAAATATCCTTCAAATCATATAGCTATGCTTTTTAATTTTTTTTTCAAAAATAAATAGTTATGATTAAAGCAGTAAGTAAATAAAAAAAGAAATATTTATATATATATATATATATATATACACACACCAGAACCATTAAGAAGATGAACTGCAAGTTATTGTGAATACTTAAGTTAGAGAGTTCTCTGCTCCCATTTCAGAATAAATGATTAGTAAAGGAAAAAAAAGAGGAAATAAACTTTGTTGGACTTATTAATAACAATAATTGTAAATAGAGATAGAGATAGAGATGACAAGTTGCAAAATTACATATGTCATATATTAATATTACAAAAAGCTGCGAATGTCAAACAAAGAATACAAGAAGTGGGTAATAATAATAATAATAATATATTATTTAAAAAAATTAATATTTTATTTATAACGGTCCGGTCTAGTTCGATTGGTTAAAAAATTTACAAAATCGGACTGGACCGTTTCACCAATGGTTTGTATTATTTTTAACCGGATCGGAGCATATATTTTATGAAATTGTCCAATTTGGTCCAATCTGATCCGATTTTTTAATTTTGTTCAATTTAATCTAATTTTTAGACACCTCTAATCTAGCTATAACTTATAGACTAGAAAATTTAACATGACATCAGTTCACAACCATGAGCTTCGGGTCCACAAAGAAGTACCAAACCCACTATATGTATATGTACATGCACACAGCGCATAAGGCATTAGAGATTGGTGGTTATAAATGAACATTGAAATACACAACTACTAAAAAATTAGAATTTTAGTGTCTACAATAGGGGGTCCACTCACAGTAATATACATAGTAGGTATGCATTACAGCTGAATGCCACCCCTTGGAATATTGGAATAGGATAAGGGAGAATCCGTGGTTCACAGTATTAAATAAATTATATATAATCTGATTGAGTTACATAAGATTATATTTATTTTTATAATATATCGTATAATATAATCAAATTAAATTTATTATAAATATTTTAATAAAATAATTTTTATTTAAAATAATTTTTATTATAAAATTTATTTAAATAAATATTTATTTTATTTTATATTTTTATTATAATTTTTAAAAATAAAAAAATATTTTTAATTTTAGATGAAAGAAAAAAATTAATATACATAATTTTATAATTAAAATTTTAAACAGATTAAAATAAATATTAAACCTACGCTCCTTAAACTAACCAAATTTCTACATGTATATGGTACTGTAGTCTAAGTATTATGCCAATAATGAATTCCATGTTAAAGGCTGCTAAGGCCGGTCGTCTCAGTCTCTCAGATATCTTTCATGGTAGTCTACATCGGTTTCCTATCCACTAGTCTTTCTCAAGCCTTGCCACATCAAACAATTTCTAGTAAGTTTTTAAAGATATTTCAACATAATACTTGATAACAAATTGTTGATCAATAAAGTCTTATTTAATATTAAGGTAAAACAACAGTAGTTATAAAAAAAACGGTATCTACTTCTTATAAGTAGATTTGTGCCTTTGGACCTGTATGTTATGTATTATGCCCTAATTTTTCACTTCAATAGTGATTGGTATGCATATTTCTTAGATACGTAATCCCTGGACCCTGATATTTCAATTTGCAAGTAGTTTCATGCACCAAACTAAATAAATCAGAGCCAATATGTAGGTGGGAACATCAAGACTTGAGATGCCTAACATAAGATGCTTAATTAAGTGCAAAACCAACCAACTCTTCCTTCAAGTTCCTTTCCTAGAAAATTCACTACCTTTTTTTCTTTCAAATTCAAAATGTACAAGTATTTGATTTATAGTGCGTGTGTGTATATATTCACTATCACAAGCACATAAGAGTGCTTAGTTTTTTTTTTAAATTCATCTAACAAATAAAGTTATAACGTAAATAATTGTTGAAGCAGTTTTAAAAAAAAAAAATAGAAAAAATATGAAAAAGGTATAAAAATATATTCATTTGTTACGGTAAGAAAATAAACTCTAAACCTTGAAAGTTAAACCAAAAATTAAAATAAATAATATGGGAGACATTATATGTATATATATATATATACCAGTTAGGTATATGGTCAAATGATAAGTAAAGTGATTACCTTTGATGATAAAATATTTTTTGCTAGCAAGCTTATCCACAATATGCTTTGATACTAGAAAACACCACTTTTGAGCAAATTTAAAAGTAATATGTAAAAAATAAGATTATTTGAGATGATTTACAAAGGAAGGAAGAAATTTTTTTTTAAAAGTAATAAGTAAAAAAATGAGATTATTTGAGATGATTTAGAAAAGAAGGAAGGAAAAAAAAAGAGTGCTAGTTTTTAGAAAATTGTCTCACATTGATAAAAAATAATACTATGAAATAGTTTATAAGAAATATAAGTATCTTTACTCATTGCGTTAACTTTTTGAAATTAGAGTACTCATGGTTCTTATTACATGATATCAGAGCTTCAGTAGATCAATAAGCCAAATACTTTGAGTCTCGTCTTGAAAAAATAAATAAATAGATGGTAGAGAAATTGTCTCACATTGATAGTACTTTTGGTTCTTATAATTTTCACATGATATAATCTTTTGATATTATAATACTTATAAACTCTTTCATAGTATTATTTTAGTTAAGCTACATTGCAATTCACACTTGAATAAGGTTGAACTTTTGACTTTCATGTTAAATTAGTACAAAAGAAATCAAAAGGGAATTTGTTACATTGGAGAAGACAGATGAAAGTTTTTAATAATATTCTATCTAAAACAAGTAAGTGTATGAAGGTAGCAGACAAACAATTCTAAAAATATTCCACCATTAAAAAAGAATGTCAAAATTGAAACGTGTACCTACCAAATCAAAAGTTCGGCTGTTTAGTTTTCTATAAATTCTACAGATCTACTCGCATCATCATTCAACTAATAAAACCTTATCTTTCAAATTTTTTTCATTACTTTTGCTCACTTTTTCACATAAAAATGACACCCTTTCTTCGCTTTGCTCTTTTCCTTTCTGCAATTTTGCTTGCAATGCAAGCTCTTCAGGCAAAAGCTGCCACATGCAGCGACTGTTTCATTCAATCTCGAGCAGCTTACTACCCAAACTCCGATGAACAAGGAACTGATAGTAAGACAATTAATAAATGATAAATAATTTCTTATTTTAATGTTCTAAATTGTTTAATATATCTATGCTAAGCTATATTTTGTTGAAAACAGAAGGCTCGTGTGGTTTTGGTTCTTTTGGAGCAACAGTAAATGGAGGCGATGTTTCAGCAGCATCACAACTCTATCGAAATGGTGTTGGATGTGGGGCTTGCTATCAGGTCTGCATAGATAAAGGCATTCATGTTATATTTCATAGATATATGAAACACAAACGCGATTTATCTACATTAATCCTTTTCATTTATTTCAAGCTCATGAAAATACTTATAATATTCATTAATTATGATATTTGTTCATTAGGTGAGGTGCACTAATAGTACCTACTGTTCGGATAAAGGAGTGACAGTTGTAATAACAGATCAAGGCTCAAGTGATCGAACAGACTTTATTTTGAGCAGACGAGCATATGCTAAGATGGCACAAACTCCAGATGCAGCCACCAAGCTATTGTCCCTTGGAGTGGTTGATATCGAATACAGACGGTAAAAATTTGAACACTATCTCAATTTTTTCTCCACATTTCTCAAACCCAAAAATAAATAAAACTGAGCACCTAAATCTTGTATTTTGGCATGGATCAACTACATCTGGCTTCTATTGATATTAAACTGAGATGATGCTATTTAGGAACTAAAATTTGAACTCTGTGTGTCTAAACAGTGTTACTTGCAGCTACCCAAATAAAAATATTATATTCAAGATTGATGAGAACAGCAACTATCCTAATTATTTGGCTTTTGTTATTTGGTATCAACAAGGGAAGAAGGATATTACTGCTGTACAGCTTTGTGAGGTTAGTACAAGAATTTTCATTGACGATAATAACTTGAGTTTTTATAAGGGTATTATAACAATCAACACCTGGTTATTATTCAAATTAATTTATAATATCGTTTTAACGTGATTATCTTATTCGAGAAAATTAATTTCTCTCTTTGCAGACTCAAAACTTTGTGTGCAAGCTATTGGATAGGAGCTATGGAGCGGTATGGACGACTACCTCACCCCCAAGTGGACCTTTGCAAATACGGATGTTATTCAGTGATGATGATGGTGATGGTGATGAGACATGGGTTGTTCCTGTGAACAACATACCACAAGATTGGAAGCCTGGGCAAACACATGACTCGGGAGTTCAAGTGAATGTCTAAAATGCTACATGTATTAGATTTATATAAATTATGTCATAGATGATGAAACATTTTTCTTCTTACGCAGTTCTTTCCTATTCTACCGTTTTTCAACAAAAAAAAAATCTCTTCACAAAAACACAAGTTGAATAAGCTAGAGGATTAGCATAAGAAGTCGCAAGTCACTAAATATATTTGTTTTATAATTAATTTTATATAAACTCAATAAAAGTATCATGTAAAAGTTTAAAAACTAAAGCATTTCAAATATAAAAATTTAGGACCAAAATAATACTTTTTTTTTTCTTCCTAAAGTAGATTTTAAAAATAAGCTTATAAGAAAATATCAATAAAAGCACTATCAACTTAATAAGCTAAAACCAAATTTTAATAATTTAAAGATTTCATTTATTGATTGTATATTCTCCTACTTTTTAATTCTAATTAGTAATTCCACATTTTATTTATTTTTGTCGGTTAGTCTTAGAGGCACAAAAAGGAGACCAAAAAAAAAAAAATGATACAAAATAATAATAATACATGGCCAATTGCAAAACGAGATTTAAAAAAATTTGAGTGTCGAATCTTTCTACTAATACTTTGACGGTTAATGGATTGTATATGATTTCATACAAAATTTTATAAGAATAATCATTCTCATCTCATCACTTTATTGGCGCAGCTTTTAGATTAAGATTAGAAAGCTTATGGAGAACAAATTATTTGGATCCCGACATCGGGTGGAGATGATCATATGGTTGATTGTCAGACCTCCTATCCGACCCAACATTATATATTGCACTCTGGCTTATAGACTAGAAAATTTAACATGACATCCGTTCAGAACCATGAGCTTCAGGTCCACAAGGAAGTACCAAACCCACTATATATATATATTCATGCTCACGGCACATAAGGCATCAGAGATTGGTGGTTATAAATGAACATTGAAATACACAACTACCTAAAAATCTGAATTTAAGTGTCTACATTAAGGGGTCCACTCACAGTAATGCGTTACAGCCATTATGAATGCCACCCCTTGGAATATTGTAATAGGATTAGTGAGAATCCGTGGTGCAAAATATTAAATAAATTATATATAATTTGGATTATATAAAATTATATTATAATTAATTTATATAATATTTTATAACTAACTGTATAAAATTAATTATAAATATTTTAATAAAATAATTTAAATTTAAAATAATTTTTATTATAAAAAAATTAAAAAGTTAAAAAATATTTTTAATTTTGGATAAAAAAAAATCAATATACAAAATTTTATAATTAAAATTTTAAACAAATTAAGATAAATATCAAGTACATTTTAGATCTATACTTCTTAGGCCAATAAAATTTCTACATGCATATGGTACTGTAGTCAAGTATTATGCCGATAATGGGTTCCATGTTATAGGCTGCTATCGCCGTTCGTCTCAAATATCTTTCATGGTAGTCTACATCGGCTTCCGTTCGACCCGTCTTTCTCAAGTCCTACCACATCAAACAATTTCCAGTAAGTTTCTAAAGATATTTCAACATAATACTTGATAACAAATTGTTGACCAATAAAGTCTTATTTAATATTAAGGTAAAACAACAGTAGTTATAAAAAAAAAAAAATTGACATCTACTTCTTATAAGTATATTTGTGCCTTTAGACCTGTATATTATGTATTATGCCCTAATTTTTCACTTCAATAGTGATTGGTATGCATATTTCTTAGATACGTAATCCCTGGACTCTGATATTTTAATTTGCAAGTAGTTCCATGCACCAAACTAAATAAATCAGAGCTAATATGTAGGTGGGAACATCAAGACTCGAGATGCCTAACATAAGATGCTTAATTAAGTGTAAAACCACCTAACTCTTCCTTCAAGTTCCTTTCCTGGAAAATTCACTACCTTTTTCTCTTTCAAATTTAAAATGTACAAGTATTTAATTTATAGCGTGTGTGAACATATATATATATATTCACTATCACAACCACATAAGAGTGCTTAGTTTTTTTTTTTTTTAACTTTATTTAACAAATAAAATTCTAACATGAATAACTGCTGAAGTAAATTTTTAAAAATATTTTTTTAAAATACAAAAAATATGAAGAAAAGCATAAAAATATAACCATTCGTTACGGGAAAAAAATAAACTCTAAATCTTAAAAAATTAAACCTAAAATTAAAATAAATAATCTGAGAGACATTGTATATATATTTATTTATATACCAGTTAGTATTACAAGAAAAAAAAGTTTTAGGTATAATTGTTAACTATATCTAAGTATGGTGACGGAAGCTACTGGTACGATTATAAGTCTGAAGACAACAGTATTTAAAAGCTTTTAGGTACGATTGTCTTTAGACTTATTACAGTACCAATAGCTGCCGTCATCATAGGTTGAACTTTTAGGTACAGTTGTTAATCGTTTAGATACATTTAACAATCGTACCTAAATTTTTATATATAGTTAATAATTGTATCTAAACAAATGAAAATCGTACCTAAAATTTTTTAAGTTCAGTTAACAATTGTACCTAAATAGTTACGGTTAATAAACTATTGGTACGGTCGTCGTTTGTTTTATATTCTTTTGTTAACCGTACCTAAAAGTTAATTTTTTTTAATAATAATTTTGTGTAAAAAAAAAAATTTACCTACTTATATCCATACTCGTATAATACTGTATATACATCTCAGAATGTAATCATAAATTCATATATATATATATATATTTCATTAATCAAAAACATGAACGAGCATACATATCACTTACATAGCATATCGTCTATCACATCAATAAATTAAAATACACGAGCCTATGCTACTAACTAAAATCAACTATACATATAAATTAAATCTAATTAATATCAAAATATAAAATATATAATTATCGAGCTAATGTGTCCAATATTATCAATAAGAAATTGATATATTTCTCTTCGACAAACATCAAATTCTTCTCGTGTGTATGTTTTCTTTGCTACAAACTATAAAAAAATGTAATTAGATATATAATTATAAAAAATTATATGATAGTTAAAAAAACAAGAATATGATGATTTAAAAAACTTACATTAACTAGATATTAACATATATTGTATGTACATGCATGAATTACCTTAATTACTAGTAGTGTTCGAGACTTTCTTGATTGATATATAATATCTCTCATTATAAAAAAATCATACTCAATACCATTATTTTAAATAAGTACTTACACACACATATATATATATAAGACAACATAAATATATAATTAATTAATATTGACTAGCCTAACTAAATATTTACTTGTAATTAAAAATATATATACATATAATTATAGATAAATTAATACTAATCTTAATAAGCCGAAAAATAGGTAATAATACCATCTAGAAAATTACTATAATATTATCTATTTTATAATCCAAGTAATCAATTATATTTATAATATTTATGTTATTTATTAATATGTTTGAATAATATATGCAAAATATAATAAATTAGAAATAACAATAATATTTTGTTAGTCGAAACTCTAGTTTTTTTTTCTTAAGATAACCAAAAATCGAGCAAGAAATTCAAGAAAATGTTCAAAACCAAGGATGGAAAGGTGAATAAAGTATAAAATTTCAAGTAATTCCCAATTAGAAACCTAAAGCATTAGGGTCCATTGTGCAGCAAAGAATACATTATTGCAATCATAATTTATTTTACAAAGACAATTGAGTATATTAATTTAAAAGCAACATAATTACAAAATGTAAGATAACAATGCACAGAGTTATTAATTTCTATAAATAAGACGAAACCGAACGCTCTGAGTAGTACTATACATAAAGTAACTGGCCCTTTGGCACTTTAATACAAGCAAGTGTACGTAGGGGTGAAAAAAAAATACAGAACCAAACCAACCCATCCAACTCAACCCAAACCAATCCAAAAAAATCGATTTTTAAGTTTTATTGGTTTGGTTTGGTTCGGTTCTTCATAATAAAAAATCGATTAATATTGGGTTGGTTTGGTTTTCATTTATTAAAATCTTAAAAAAACCGAACCAACCCATATATATATATATATATATATATATATATATATATAATCATTACAATTTAATTTATTTAATTCATAGTTTACACTTAATTTTCTATTTTTGTAGACATGTTTGAAAAATAACATACCTTAATAAACTCAATGGCGAGTTAGCGAAATCAATGATTTCAATATAATATTTATGTTTTATTAATATATTAGAATATGGGAGCTTGGAACATGTTTGAAATTTTATTTTATTTTTATGTTTTTTTTGGGATAATTTAAGTATTTTATTTTTATTCTCTATTTTGTAATATACTGTAGTCTATATATACTAAAGATTTGAATTTATATGTTTGGATTTGTTATTTGTTGCTAATTAGTTATGTTTATAAGGGCAACCTTTTTTATTTTCGATAATATTTTAGAAAATTTTATCCTCTACTTTGTTAGTGAGAGATAAACAAGTTTTGTCCATTTTTGTCATTACAATTTAAATATTTAAACAGAATTCGTGCAAGCACTTCTCTATCAAGTACTCTCATTTATTTTATCTTTTATTCACATGATACACGAATTTGATATTATTTAATTATTTATCCATTATAAATTTATAATTACATCATCTTTCATATTTTTGTCGGTAAAGTTTTCATTGCATGAATAACATTGGTGAACAATATTATTAGATCTGAAAGTTAGTAAATTTTGTCAAGTATGTGATTACTATTCCTTATTGCTTATTTGTCTTAATTTTAAATTTTTTTTGCACTTTGTATTTGATATGAATAATGGTATTAGATAAGTGATCGATATTTATATTTCTAAATTTAGGTATTATAATAAAATTAACATTAAAAATGTTAGAAATTATATATAATACAAG
Source organism: Elaeagnus macrophylla (assembly GCA_029378325.1). Taxonomy (NCBI): domain Eukaryota; kingdom Viridiplantae; phylum Streptophyta; class Magnoliopsida; order Rosales; family Elaeagnaceae; genus Elaeagnus; species Elaeagnus macrophylla. The sequence goes on along the minus strand of CM055646.1, from coordinate 24,469,076 downwards.
AGTTTTAAAAAAATTTAATAAACAAAATTCATTACCGTAAAAAGAGGAAGAAATTTCCTTTAACCAACCCAAACCAAACCAAAAAATTTGGTTCGGGTTGGATTGGTTTTTCAAATTTTTTGGTTCGGTTCGGTTCTTGTTTTTAAAAAACCGATTATATTGAGTTGGTTCCAATTTTAATCTAAACTCAAACCAACCCACATTTGTTCACCCCTAAGTGTATGAGACCAGAAATTTATCCAGATCTCCCTCTAAAAGTCTACAATAAAAAAAAGTTTACAAATTTTGAAACATAGCTGGTTGAAAAGCTAAGGTTTTCCACAGTCTTGATCACAAAACAAGCAATAAATAATGGTAAAGGGAAACTATAGAGGAATCTTATGCCCCTCAATCTCTTACTCTTACCAAGAATGTGCAACGTACAAACCAATACTAAAAGGAACTCAGATCTCAAGTACTGAAGCAACCAATAAGTACCTTACTGAAAAGGGGCAGTGGCTTTCACAGTATAAAAGCATTACTGTAATTCCTAAAATTTGTTACAATAAAATAACAAAACATATATTATTCGTAGAAGAAAGATGAAAACCCTAGAAGCAGCATAAAAGCAAGTAATTCATACCCAAATTCTTACAATTACACAGTTAATTTAGCTGGGTATGAGAAAATTAGAACTATGTTTATCAGCGAAAAAGTACAAGTCAAGCGAAAACATTACAGCCATGAGAACCAAAGCCAGAGACTTTCCAGTAGCGGAAATAGTCTCAACCACCATAGCTTCCAAAACAGACCTTGCCCACAAGCTTTTCTCCACAGAGAAGAACAGACCCACGTCCAATTTTTTTTCCCCCAAATCAAGCTCCAATAACTCAAATAGTAATAAAACTAAGAAGGATTGGGAAGAAAAAAAAAATCAGCGGAACAAAGAATTCAGAGGATTAGGAGAGGTGGGTCACGAGCTCGGGAGGGGAGAGAAGAGAAAAAAAAGTCTAGATTTTTGGGAGCCTTTTTGCTTGAATCCATAATTATTTTGTCTCAGATACAGAATCGTACTTAAAAATTTTTTAAGAAAATTTTAAAAATAATTAAGTATCTAAATATCTAAAGATAACAGTAACTAAAATTTTTTAAAAAATATTTAGGTAAATTGTTAATTGTACCTAAAAATTTTAATAAATTTTCGAAAAAAATTATGTCTTTTTGTTTCACTTTTAATACCTAAAATTAATCATTTTCAACGATACAAATAATCGTATTTAAAATTATTTATGTATAATTATTTTTAATTTATTAATAATAAAATTATATTTGAATTAGTTTATGATTGTAACATAGATAAATGTTCAAATAATAAGCAAAGTGATTACCTTTGCAAGTTTTGATGATAAAATATTTTTTCTTGCTGGGCAAGCTTATCCACAATATGCTTTGACACTAGAAAACGCCACTTTTGAGCAAATTTAAAAGTAATATGTAGAAAATGAGACTATTTAAGATGATTTAGAAAAGAAAAAAAGAGAGTATTAGCATGATGATAAAACTTAAAAATTTGGGTAAGCTACATTGCAATTCTCACTTGAATAAGGTTGAACTTTTGACTTTCTTGTTAAATTAGTTTAAAAGAAATCAAAAGGGAATTTCTTGTTAAATTAGTACAAAAGAAATCAAAAGGGAATCTGTTATATTGGAGAAGTCAGATGAAAGTTTTTAATAATTTTCTTTCTAAAACAAGTATATGAAGGTAGGTAGCAGACAAACAATTCTAAAAACATTCCACCATTCAAAAAAATGTCAAAGTTGAAAAATGTACCTACCAAATCAAAAGTTCGGCCGTTTAGTTTGTTATAAATACTACGTATCTACTCTCATCATCATTCAATTAATAAAACCTTATCTTTCAAATTTTTTCCTTACTTTCGCTCACTTTGCCACATAAAAATGGCACCCTTTCTTCACTTTGCTCTTTTCCTTTCTGCAATTTTGCTTGCACTCTTCAGGCAAAAGCTGCCACATGCAGCTGTTGTTTCATTTAGTCTCGGGTAGCTTATTATCCAAACTTCGATGAGCAAGGAACTGATAGTAAGACAATAAATAAATGATAAATAATTGCTTATTTTTATGTTTTAAATTGTTTAGTATATCCATACTAAGCTATATTTTGCCATTGAAAACAGAAGGACCGTGTGATTTTGTCATGCTAAGCTATACTTTGTCATCATAATGCCTGCTATGCCTTCATATAGAAGGTATTATGATGGAATTCAATAAAAACATCTTTGTTATGACATAATTGCTGAACATATAACAAATTTGAGAGACATTATGTGTATGTAACAGATGATTCAGTGATAATATACATTGATTATCACTAGTATGCAAAATGCCTTTTTCCTACATGAGCAAATAAGAGTTGGTTACCATTACCTGTCATAACTCCATCTTTACCAGAGTATGGCACAAAGTGATGAATTTATGTATTATCAGCTATAAAATGGTGACTAGCACTCGAGTCAAGTAACCATGCATTGTAAGTGTCATCTCCTTCATGAAAAGAAGTAACATGCAAAGCTAAAGGCTGTGAAAACCTTGAGGTGCTTGAATTATTTTTAGTGAGAAGATCTCTCAACACAAAATAAGTGTTTGCCACATGACTTGGCTTATCACACACTTGACAAACAAGTCTGTCTAATCTATCACAGTAAGCTCTCTTGGTTTCTCTAGAAAAACCACTACTCTTATCTCGAAAACTATTTTGATGCTGAGTTTGTATAAATTGTTGCAAGTTCCAAGAAGGCTTGTCACTTCTATTATTGTTATGTGAAGGCTTTCCACTTTTGTTACTATTACGGTTTTTGAAATTACGTTTCTAAAAACCATCAACATTTTCTTGATAAACTTGATTTAATTCAAGTCTACCTTGCTTCATCAACATCCTATCATAGGAATCAAGGATACTAAGAAAAATTGGAATTGAAGGCTTAGTTTCTCTCATATTGAGTGGTGTAATAAATGTTGTGTAATTGTGATTGGAACCAAGACCTCCAACAACAAAATTTAACAAATTTTTATCAGAGACGGGATCACCTGCAATTGTCTTTGCCTTCAACACATAATTTATAGCAGAAAGACCATCCTTGACAAGAGTCTGAAGTTGTGATCAAAGATCCATGATAATAGCTTGAGAAGATGACGAGAAATACTCATTGAGAGCAATCCATTGCTCATAAGCTGTTTCTTTTCCAACAATGTGACCAAAAGCACTTCTGGAAACAAAACTATACAGCCATCCTTTTAACATCGAGTTAAGTCTAATTCAATTAATGAAATTAGGATTAATTGCACCATTTGCAAGAAATTTCTGAGATTTTATAACAAATTCATCAATAAAACTCTCTAAGCCAAAAGCTGTGATATAATTAAGCATCTACTCAGGCTAGATCAAATAGTTATCATCATCAAGTTTGACAGATATTGATAAACTCACAGGTAGATTTGATGACAATCCTTGAACAATAGTTAGAAAATTGTGAAACATGACAGTTTTGATTTACACAATCAGTTATATGAGTGACGTTGTTCAACTGCGGTGTAGCACTGTTGGAAACATTTGCTAATTTGTAGTTTGAGGAGAAGAAAAAAATGTATCTCTATACGTAGATTCATTATGATTACTTTTGGTCGCCATTGTCAACTTGCTCTGATACCATAGAAAACAAGAAGACAAAGAGAGGAGAGAGAAATAGTGGTTAATGTTTCAAGAATGCTTAAGTATTTCATTTACACTGTCTGCTTATATAACCTAGTGACTTATGAGGAAGAATGAACAAAACCAACCACTCTAACACACATGTACTGAGTTCTAAAATATCTATAACAATTGTAACAAGCTTGAGCATTACCAGAGTGTATAGCATACCACTATAAACTCTAGTAAGGACACATTACACTCAACAGAAAATACCAGAGACTATAAGATGGGTGTGGACCTGGTTGAACTTTTTGATGCCAGAGCAAGAGTCTAAAGTACGGAGGAGTGGATGGGTCAGCTTTAAGATGGGATATCCATGAGGGTCAACATCTATGGGATCGTCTTCAACGTCAAGCCAGAGTCTTGGTGGTGGTCTAGACAAAATTTTCTGGGATTTGAGGAGCTTTTCCAGGTTAAGAGACGATAATCGAATTCTGGGTTTGGAAACTTTGAACCTAAGGGCCATTTCTTAGTTTGTATTCCGAGGCATTCGTGTTATGGATACGCTTCTGTCACTGCCAAGGTTGTGAGACCTTGTAGTTTGGTTGCACAGACTAGCAAGCGCCAGTTAAGGATAGTAAAGTGTGTTACGTAAATCCACAAAATATAATCGTGCCGACTATTGAGCAGGGAGAAGAAACAGCAGTCAAAGAAAAAATTTATTTATAACCAAAAAAATATTAAAATAGGTCAAATCCTTTGGCCTCGATTGATACCATTACAAAACACATCATGTGGAAGTGGAATACAATAGTAGCAATATTTTTGGAGCGTTGGATTTTGTTTGATCTACCATATATTACGAAAATTAGCTAATTTGAGCTTTTGTGTTAAAAAGTCATAAAAGTTGGCAACTCCCGGTATAAGAAATTTTTTGGTAAAACAAATAAACTCAAAAACATCACGAGAATATGAAACCATCTCTAGGGTCAAACTAGCAAGAAGCTAAAACACTTGACCAATAATGGCTTGAAATTCCTCCAAAGCCTTTTATGCATACTTGGAAGAAATGTCATTTTCTTGATGACAAGATCGCATCTCTCTTTCCAAATGAACCAAAGACCATTTAGCAAGAGATAAAGATTACCATGCCCATATATTGTCAATAAGGCTTTGGAACATCGTTAAAAAGGCGTATTCATCATCACTTGAGGAGGAGGAAAAACTAGATATTAATTAGTAATCTAAAATATCAAGGTTACAAGCTCAAAAAAAAGGAAAATTTTATTTTTGTTCGCACTCCAATATAATTAGTAGTAAATGGAAACACAGGCATAAACGCAAATGACTGAAGAATGAGTGCTTCAGGAATCCAGTATCCAGATAGGGGAGAACAATTTTGCTTGGACGGGCACCATATCATCCAAGTTTCAATCCAAAAGATTAAACCTCTATGCATCTCCCAAGAGAGAAATGAAGCGGAGCTGCACTGCATATCACCACACTATAGGCAATAACTAGTTATTTATAATTTCAATCAAGATTCTATGAATAGCGTTGTCCAAGAAAGTAAACAATATGATGATTGACGCATACAGAGCCAAAATAAAAAATAAAAAAAATGTTCTTGAATACAACTTCGTTGTTTGCCCTTTAAGAATAGTACAAACAGATAAATTTTTCGTATCTTCATGCAAGGTCCCTCATTTCACTCGGGCTAAACCTCAGTTCATACGGGCAAACATCCTCTTCTACATCTACCTGACGTCCGTTAGTTTCAATAAATGAATTGAAGAATTTCAGGAGCTGCCATGCCCAAGGATACGGTCCACCAGTTTCGCCACAGAATTTGCCAGGGTATCTGCAGCATTTTGTGTCGAGGCTTCTGCATATACGCGTACAACATCTTCTGTGCCTGATGGCCTTACGAAACATCGTCCCTTAGGATATTTAGCTACAATTCAATAAGAAAAAACATATTCTTAAACATTGCGAGTATTTGCGACTGTTTTTGCAGCTCAGCAGACAGCCTAGTTTTAGCACGTATTCATATTTAATATATGTTATGAACAGTGTCAAGAGGGGATTCCTACTAAATTACAATAGCTGCATATAAATTTTTCCCCCAACGCCCCCCGCCCCCCCCCCCCCCTGAAAAAGCTGATCAACCAATAACCAATATGAAGATTATATGAAAACAAACACGGAGATGTGATCTGATGGTTTCAAGAAGACAGGCTCTATCGTACCAGTTTCAGCATTAATGGCATCTTGTAGGCCACGGGGTGTCAGAACTTCCGTTTCTGCATTTGCTGTAAGAATAGCAGTTCGGTCCACAACCTTAACCTGGCAAATAAGCAATAGCATGGAAATTTACATAGTGAGAGCAAAGTCATAAATTATAAATAATAAAACTGACAACAAACTCCATTGTGACTTGGATATACAAGCTGGAGTACAATAGATACGATTATATAAGCTCTACTATAGTGGATGATATAGACATTTTATTATGAAACATAAAGTCATATCCACGACTGTTGAGTAGAATGATAAAAAGATTTTAGCTTTGAATTTTTTTTTTCCCTATATACATTCAATCAAGTATTCCAAAGTGAACAAACTCAAATACAATAGGAAATTTCTTCCATAAACTTTACACAGCAAGGTCGACATAAGATCTTACAAGTTATTACCTAGTCTAAGCAAGGAACATATGGTCAAACCAGAGTAGAGGGAGAAGAAGGGAGGAATTTAGCAAGCAGCTAAACCATTTAATTATATTCCTTCCAAGATGCCCGGGAGCTATATTAATATTTCATACAATACCAATAACCTAAATTTGGGAACAGACAACAAGCTTTAGGATGAAACCTTAGGATGACATTCGAATGCAAACAATGACTAATATAATGCAAATGCTATCAATTATAGACAAGAAGACTTCGTCACTAAATCTAATCTCAAGGGTGCAAACCTTAAGCTGCCTACTAGGTAGATCATGATAGAAATCATTCCATCTATTTATTGACCATCTCATGTGTTGCAAAATAGCCTCCACCAACAGCATCCCGCTCAAAGCATCTCCAATGGCCTGGTTGATTAACTTACTCATTGCCAACAGTCTTAAAGCAGCCTTTTGCTGTTCAGAACCTGCCAAAAAAAAAAAAAACAAGTTAAGTACTAGAATACGTTGATAAAATATTTATAATAGATGACAGCTATATCAAGTATAACCTTCAGCTGCAGAACAAAGCACATTATTCCTGGCTTCCAGCCAACTTAAGAAGTTTTCTGAGAACAAAATGGTGCCATGGCCATTGGCTTCGAAATAGATCCCAATGTCAAACTGAGCAGCTTTCTCATGGAGGTATTTTACTCCTGTTGGGGTAAATGCCACTTCTAGGCCCAACTGTTTCAGATAATCTGTTGATGCTCCATTTGCATAAGCTGTTTGAACAACACCAATATGACAATGATAATCCTTATTTGTGTTAACATCTGCTTCTTCATTCAAAATGCTTAGTTGCTCCTTGATAAATACAGCAAATAATGACAATATCTTGTCCCCATCAACGAGAGTTATCTGACTGCTATCCTTGGATGAGACAGTGAAGTATACAAGCCGATCGGCATCTCCATCCAAACTAGCGCACCTGAAATGCTAGGACCAACCATGCAGTTAATACCCATCCTCCCATCATTCAAGATTAATACTTTATGTACCAATATTATTATAACTACAAGATCCAAGCTGACTAGGTTTGACACCAAAGCAAATGGAATAAGCTTTTAGATAATGAGCAAGTCATATTTTAAAAAGCCAGCCAAAATAGCAAGTAAGCATCTACTAACTAGATAAACAAAAATCATGCATCACAAGTTTCTCACTATGGTTGATAAGCAAGATAGTAAAGACTGACCTTATCCCAATGTCATGTGAGCCAAAGCCATGAGGGACAACCTTCTCTTTCTGAACAAAATCAGCACCAACACCTTCGTTAAGCATGCCTCCCTCTCTTCCAGAGTTCCGAACCTCAATAACTAAACCATTCAATTTTAACATTTCCTTCAACACTAGTAGCTTTTCCCCACCCACACCATTTGCCCCATCTACAACCAAGCTGTCATATCTTCCATTGTTCTTATCCTCCCCTGGAATCAAATCAATCAAGCACCTATTGCCAACCATAAAAACTAAAGTCCTTGGAGCATTAAACATTTACAACTACACACTGGATATGATTTCATATAAAATAACCAATTACATTCACCAACCTAAACGAGCTTGATAGCTGCTCCAAGTAACCAGATTCTGAAGCTTTTAAGCCACTATTCCGAGCACGAACCATCCAATGCAACTGTGGCGTTGTCAAAATCCCCATGTCTACGGCAACTGCTCCAATAATTGAAACAATTCCCTTCACCAAATCGAAAAATAATAATGACAACATATAATAGTACCCTCACAAACACCAAGCAGAGAGTGATCTTGTCTTTTGTATATCCACAACATTTATGCTGATTTATTGCAATGAAATCTAGATTTATATTGAAGTACATCATAAAAAAAATATAAAATGCGTTTCTTTTTCATGATTCGATCTTCTAAAATGTTCATTTATCCAAAAAGCTACTTCTTTTAAATTGAGACCATCAATTGACGCAATATTTTGAATGCAAGACTGGGAAAAAAAATGCAATAATCTAATTCAGCTCAAGAAACGACCTCAACTCAATATATTTTAAAATTTCAAAATTATAGTGTTTATTTAACTTCGAATAATAAAAACCATAAACAGTTTCTGAAAGCTAATTAAAGAAGAGGAGTGAAGAGGAAAAGAGCTTACAATCTTTGCAGCCTCAAGCAACAAAAGACCACTAGGCCTGGTATCTCTGGCCACGAATATTTGAACCGACGTCGCTCCATCCAATTTAATATTTTGGTCTTCAACGAATTGGGCAACCAACTGAAGGAGATGCTCTGGAGTTGAAACATTTGCCAAAGCATCAGCAAAGGGCTCCCAATCCTGAGAAAGCATCCCGCCATTCGGGTCGGCTACTTTGACTCCATTATCGGAGACTTTGTTGTGTGAGGCCGTGATCATCAGTCCGATCACGGATTGGGTCTTCAATGCCCTCAGTGCCGCCAAGATCCCCACTCTGTAAGCCGTTGATTGGAGAATCCCAGCATCTGCTCTAAACCCGGCTGTACCGTATGTTAGCTTTACTCCTTGTGGTGGCGGGTAGCGAGCCGAGGAGCTCAATAGGAGAGATCGCTGCTCTTCGTTCATTTTGGCTTGATTGATTGGAAGGACAATCTTACTCCTCGCGAAGAGTGTAGGGTACTATTGGAAATGATGATTATTCATGAACCCTTAAGCAAGAGTGTGATGCATAATGCATCAAGCGGTGTTAAATAAAATTGGATATAAAATTTTAATATTAAATAATAAATAATTGTGATATTTTTTATTAAAAATGTCACACCCCAGTACATAAATTTTAAAAAATAGTTAAAAATTCAAAGAAAATTTATTAATATTAAAGTAAAAAATTTAACTCGAAATAATCATTTAATTTTAAATATCTCGAGCATTATTGTATTTTTTTTATTTTTAAATCAAGTAAAATGTATATTTTAAATATCACATAAATGGTCGTAACATGTAATATAGTATGCAATATCTAACATAAAATAATCATATATGTTATATCAAATTTATGTGTACTAGTAAATTTTGAAATACATATGCTATATATATTAATCAACTTTAAAGTATATAGGTCCTTGTTATACGGGTCTTTGTTATATGAGTGGTCTAACTTAGACCTTAGACTTTAAGACCTTAGACGAATAAATTTGTCTAACTTTGAGGCTTATATGTTATCAAACGTCGAGACTCATAAACAAACAAATTCTAAAACACAATAGAGGGTCTAACTCCAAAGCTTATGTGCGGTCAATACTGAGACCTATGTATAAACAACTGTTGTCTAGACATATATGTGAAAATATAATGCATACTTATAATCCTACAAAAAATAGTACATTGCAACTTGTATCTTCGAAATACCATATATTCACAAGACATCTATAAAAATAATACTTTCCACGAAAATAATTTCATATATAAAATATTTTCAACTGATATTTTAATTATAACATCATTATCAACATTTATATTAAAAAAAAAAGTGTATAATTATGGTTATCAATTTCAATCATTCGTATATGTACATGATGATGCGTAACATTTTGTAAAATTAATGCATGAATAAAAATTAGAGTAATAACTTCCTACCTCAATAAGTTTTATTGACACAATTATCCCATAGTATACTTCTTAATTTGAATAACGTCTCAAATCCTCGTTAATAGAATATCATTTTAAGTATGTTATCAACTCAATTTTCTAATACTTTTTCTGCATAGATTAAAATTTATCACTACATTTTTAAAGAGTGTCAAACACCTTAATACTATAATCGTTTCAATAAAATATTATTTAGATGAATGTGATTAATGATTCTCACTTAATTAATTATTAGTCTTAAATATAACATGTTTTAAATTCAACTTATCAAAAATTCAATCACCTAAATATCAATAGCTGAATTTCTCTAAATTAATTTATCTCTCTATAAACTACTAAAATAATTTAATTATTAGGCAAGCCCAACTACATTATTGAAATCAACATAGTAGCTCCTAAACTACGAGACTATAAAAAGAATTTAAAAGTAAAAGAGAAATTGATAATTCTGCCCAATCTTGCATGTAAGGTAAATAAAATGGTTTTAGTTTGTCTTGAAATTTATGGACGTAAAATGTTAATTGTTAAGTAAAAACAAAAAGAGTTCAGCATATGAATTCATGCTGACACATAATATAGATTACAACTAGCTTGACAAAAATGAACTATTTCATGGCTCATCTACCAAACTAAGTTGATGGATAAATTTAAAATTTGGACTCCCTAAAACAAGAGAGAGATTTATCTATAAGAAATTCATGTTTATAAAATAGTTAAATATAATGAAAGAGTAATAAATAAAGGCAATTTTTATTATAAATATAAATTATTTTAAAACCAATGTTATATTTATATGTTGATTCGCTCCAACCTTAAGGCTAAAAAGGTTAACAATTTTATATGATTACAATAAATCATGAACATTCATCTCTATGTCACACTAAATATGCAGTTTAGTAGATGACAATACAGCAATTTCCATTTTTCTTAGGGAGATGCCCTTGTAGAATAAAACAGAGGATAACAAATAACATTTAAATAAATGAAAATTTGCATTAATCATGAAACTAACACAAAATACCAATAATCAAAAAAAGTCATATGCTATTGTACACATATAATGATTCTCAAAATATATAAACTAAAAGCACAAAAGAAAAATAATTATTTGTAGTTGAAGTAAAATAGAACATGAAATTACTTCCTGCATCTGGTAAAAGACACCAGTACAAGGAATGAGTGTGGTGTGGTCATTTTCTAACATATGATTACTTACTAAAAAAATAATAACACATCATTGATGTGGAGCTGTAATATCGGTGAAAAAGAACAGAGTTTTCATAATCAGATGTACAAAGTTCATATTTTCCAATAAAAATAAGAATTTTCATTCTGTGGGCTTCATCTCAATTAAAGATAACACATACATCAATTATGTCAACACAAAGTTTAATGAAGACCAACAGATAAGTAATTTGCATATTAAGGTAAACGGTTATTTGATAGAATCTCTAAGAAAAATGTTAATTCAATTGAAAATCTATCTCAAGTTAAATAAGATAATACAAGAAAGGTAAAGAAAAATAAATACAGTTATGGATTTCATAGTATTATTTATTTTATTGTTATTTTTTTATTTGAGCTTAACAGCTCTAATGAGCAAAAGGCTAATGGTGTTGATTTTTAATTGATCTAAGAGTTGTTTTGGGCATCTTAAAAAGGTTATTATACATTCAAATCCCATGGAAAGAAAAAATAACACCGAAGAAAGGAAATAATTAAATTATACATAAATTAATTGTGACAATAGTAAATCCTATGAATTACCCGTTTTAAAACACTAGCAGTATTATTCTTAAAAAAAAAAAAAAAAAAACCCAGCAGTATTTTCGTTTTTATTTTCTTTAGAGACACTTTACATAAGAGGTTTTTTTTCATTAAATAAATTATTATTTTTAATAAATATTACAATAATTACTTATAATTTATTTTATTTTACATAGACATATTCTGATAAGTCTTGATAATTTTTTTTCTTTATAATAATAAAAGTAGTACATTATTAAATCATAAAAGCTTTGGCTTGCCTTCAATCCTCTCCACTCCTCCCTGCCTGATACGCGGTCCCTTTGATACTTGTCGTCAGCAATGGGTCTCTTCTCTTGGTGGAAAGGCAAGCAACCTCAACGTCAACCCGACAAGACATCCGTTCAGAGTTCGGACCCAAAACAGAAAGCATTGGAGGTACCGGGGATGAACGGTGCTTTGGAGGTCCGCCGACCCGAAAATATAACGGTTTTCGAGTTCGGGTCCGTTGCTGCATCTGCTGATAATGTTACGTTGGCTGGGTATTGTCCTGTCTCCGACGATCTGGAGCCCTGCCGCTGGGAGATCTTGCCGGCTAGTGGTTCTGACGCGCCGCAATTTCGCGTGGTTTTCTGAGCGACTCATAGTTTCTTTAGGAGCCTCATGTCCTGTATGAGCTTCTGTATGAAGGATTTTGAAAACGAAAGGACCTTGTTTGACGGTGGTAAATGGAAAATCCAGTGAGTAAGATAAAACCTTTTGTAGTGGATTTAATATATCTAATTTCAATTTCAGGAATTGGTTTTCTTTTGTTTTTGTTTTCTATTTTCTTTTTAGAAGTTCTTGCTTGTGTGTAGAACCATGAAATTCATCAAAATCTAGAAATTTCCATAGAAGTTGGTAACTTTTTGCGGTAGTTTCACAGTAGAAGAAGTCACGGCTATGCACTCTGACGTTTGGCTTATTTCTTGTAATTTCTTAGCTGTAGACATCTAGATATGAACAAAGAAGTCGGTTAATTGTTCTATCCAAAGTTGATCTTTGCTCACTATAATGGTCTAGACATTTAGGGCTCATTGTGCCCTGGCTAAGTATGGATTAAAGTTTGGGCCTTTTATTAGCCGGCAGGTATACTCTGCAGTTTTGGCGCTGCAAATTGCAGTGAGTAGTATTTACAACCAAAAGCAAGAACCGTAGTAAGGGTTAGATTTTTTCTTTTTTGGCTAGTCGAAGATTAGACCTGTTACTGTTTCATTGCAGTCTGGCCTTGAGATCTTGATGTTGCTTCCCTGATTTTTAGCCACTGTAATGGTTTAGAGAATCTAAACAATTAGGGTGATGTATGGATTAAAGTTTGGCAATATATTATTTATCGTGTGCTAGGGATAACTTGACTAATTCATAAAGCTTTTCTCAAACGGCATTGTCATGTATTTTTTTCTATTGTTCAAGGCATCTGGATCAATTGCTATAGTTCGGATATTCATGGTAAAGTGGTGAACTCTGCCCCTAAAAGCCAAAAAGCAAGGTAGGGGATTTCTGTTCTAGTTAGTGTAAAACATTAGAAGCGCTAGCCTAGAATTTAGCCCAAGTTTGAGCCCTGTTCTGTTATCTGGGATTTATTCTGTTGCAGTTCTGTTGCTGCAAATGTTAGCTGGGATTTACGACCAAAATTAAGAAATGGCAGCGAGGAATGATTAGATTTCTTCTTCTTCTTTTTTCTTCCTGCTAATTGAAGACTAGTTGTGTTGATGTTTTAGTGCAGCCTTGCCTTGAGATTAGGCTGTTGCTTCTCTGAGATGTAGAGTATAAAAGCATGTGAAATGGCTTTAAAGTTCATTAGGTGATGATCATAGAAAACTTTATAGAAGGATTTAAGATTTGGAGTTAACTAAGAGGACTTAGATCAAGAATAAAAATGCTACTCTAATCTGATTCAAGGTTAAAAAATTGAAAAGATTGATCATGGTTGGATCAAGTGGAAGATGAACAATAATAGATACTGACCATACATTATGGGTTTCTTGAGTGTCCAAAGAATGATCATTGAGGTTCATAAGTTTTTATTTTCTTTCCGTTGATCGTGGTCACCTTAGAGAGTTGTAGTGTAGTAAGTGGAAAAAGAAACTTGGAGGCGTTAAGAATTTATAAAATCTCAAGTCACCCATCCTGAGGTTCCAAAGGCATACGATTTCATCTACATTAGATGCGGTATCTAGTGTAGTTCTTTATGTACCCGGTTCTGAATTTTTCGTAAAATTAGGGATGACAATTTGACTCGACGGTTTGGGTACCCGCGAGTATTCGACCCATTTGGGTCAGTTTGGTTCGAGGTAAAATGGTTCGGAAACGGATCGGAACATTATCCATTTGATTTAAAACAGTTCGGTTCGGGACAAAAATCCGTTCAGTTCGGGGCACCATTCGGGTACCCGTTTATTTACTAAAAAATTTAATTACATAAAAATTTATAATATTTTTTTAAAAAAAAAAACGGGTTAACAGTTTAATTTTTTTTGACCCGCGGATATTACTTGAATCGAATCGAACCGAATCCGTTTTTGTCTGAAACGGTTTAATTCAATTTGAACCGTTGGTCAAAACTGTTTGGGTCGGATCTGACTCGAACTAACCCATTGCCATCTCTACGTAAAACTGTTATAAGTAGATACAGCCTACATGTTGGTTACGGAAGCTTTGGTCATTAAATTGATAGTCTCAGTCTGGCCTTGGTTCTTATGCTCAAACGTATCAGTTGACTTTGCGTACTAAAGACATACGAAGGAGAACATTCCATCCTCGCTAACTAGTGTTTTTTGCAGTGATCTGTGGAAACTTAACAGTAGCACCCGTCTTAGTAGCGACCCTGTGAAGATCTGAATGGTCTACTTCCTGCGTGACTCAATATCAGCATTTTCATTTTTTGAGTCCTGAGATTATAATTAAATAATGGTGATCTTTTGAAACAATGCGGTTAAAAGCTGTTCTTTCGGCTTTGAAACGCCCGATGTAACATATTTTTGAGAAAAATCAGATGGAAATTTTCTAGTGTATTTTGTAATATTCTTAACTCCAACATTACAATATATCAAAAATTTATCACAATCTCAACATGACATGAATATTTTTCATCAAAAACAATCCTGTGAGTTTGACCTTACTCTCCAATAATAATATAATGTCATGTCATTTGAAATTTTATAGATAGGTAGATAGACCTTTTTACTTAGACATACACACATCATATTGTAATCTTTGCTCGCCATTTCCCGATCAAAATCCAGGATACTTACAAAATTACAATATCAACATTCAACATTAGTCATGTAACTGAAGCAAAGAAGCAGTCGTTACAATTTATAATCCACGGACACGGGGAGAACAATTTATAATCCAGATCAAGTGTGGGTGAAGCTCACTAAGATAATAAACTATGGGTGTAGAGGAAAACAATTCTATAAACAAATGAAGCAGACCCCAACGAACCATGTCTAAAATCTCAGAGAGCACTGTAATAATCTCCATCCCCCATTCCAATGTAGCACAATATTGAAAGTACAAATACAAAAAAGGACGACAGCTCCATTGCCAGAGCACCCCAGCCAATGACACCTGCGTGCTTTAGGATAGCTGGTATAGCAATGCTCCCAATAGCCGAAGCTCCGGTCAAGAACTTAGTTGCATCCACCCAGCTGTTAGGTCATATCAGCAAGCAAAGGAAGAAGTTTTTATTTTCAAATACAAATTCAACAAGGAAAAAAAAAAAGTTTAATGAGATAAATGAAATGGCTCAAACTTTGAAGGTGAAACACAAACCTGTTACCGGATTCAGAAAATAGGGAAGAACTATCAGACCCCGCAAAGAACAACAATGGCATGGGGAGAAGCACATACGTTATCACTGCAAGAGAAATTTGTCAAATTGTCAACTAATAAATACACAACAACATGGATATTTTTTAGTAGTATGTCTGAGATTGTATACAAAAAGTCCTAGAACACTCTTTTGGCAGAAAATGTTCTGCTCAATTCATGCAAGATAAATGCAACCTTTCCCTCAACATGAATCAATTGCTCAAACTACTCCTTAAATGAACTCACAAAAGCCTCCTTCATTGAAGAGGATAACCCACAGGCTACAACACCAACTAGTTAAATCCAACCGATTAATCACTTCATTGCAGTGGGAATGGAATGATAGTTTTAACCAACAAACCACAAGTTCAACCACATGTTGAAAGCAAGTTGAGTCCATATTATGTGTGAAAATCTCTCCTATATGGGAAAGATAAACCCCAACATAGCAATAAAAGGTTTCAAAAAATACGTCAAGCTTCTCCTTTATCCTCAATAGTATATAATGTATAAGACAGTAAGAGGATGGTTGACTCAAATCTCTCCTTCTTCAGTGATTGTGAGTCTGTGACAAATATTTTAGATTTATGCAACAAATTATTGTAGTTAGCATTCTTGAATGGATTTGGGGTATCCACAAACAGAACAGTTTTGGTCATGCTTTGGATTGTTTGGAATAGTAAAAGAAAAAACGAGAGGACAAATAAATCGAAAAAAACAAAAAGAATGAAGAGAAATGTGTGAAATCAGAAGGGGGTGGGGGTGCCTAACCTACCATGAGGAATTTCAAAATTCAAAGTTATAATAGGTTCTGACAATTTTTAAGTGAAAAACAATTCAATGACTATCCGGAGAAGGGCATACAAAGCTTCACTTACCAGTTAACATTGGCCACCAGTTATTGTACAAAGCACATGCCTGCAAGATAAATCATCAGTGAGACACATCTATTATCGTACAACAAATAAAAAGGGAAGGTCGATAATAGTATAAGACAATGCAACTGTAGCCAGTTAGTAAAAAGTTTTACTAACCAATATTTGCAGTACAATCCCCCCAGAGACTAAAATTGCCAAGAAAGCAAGTTTTCCAGTATGCAAGCAAGCACGGACATAACCAGGTAAATCTGCCATAATGAAACTGCCTACCTCATACCTAAAATAATATGATTGGGATCAATAAGTGGAGACAGATAATAGAAAAATAGAAAATGAAAGCAATGAACCCAGTGCAATTAGTAGCATAATGATCAGGAACACACAAGAGAGATACAAACACCTCAATTTCATCCGTGTTCATAAATGACAGTAAACAAACTACGCAGTACTAAAACAAATGGATTATAAGATGCAATAAAGTAGCCATTTTCCTTAAATATCTAGAATCAACAAATTGTACTCAGGTAATGTTTGGTTCATGGAATGGATTCGAATGAAATTAAATTTGATAAAAATAACATTACTATCAATATGATATGCTTGGTTTAAAATCAAATATAATTATAATGTTTTAAAGAGTATTCCACCAATTGGTTAGGTAGAATTGATGCCTTTCATTTCCCTCCTATAAGTCAAACCAAATAAATAAATGTCCAAAATGTCAATTACTTCCATTCGTATCAACCAAACAGCCTCCTGTTGGAACACCCAAATCAGGATGACATGGAGTTGGACCAAATTCAAACCTAACCTTCTTCCTTCTTAATGATCCATGGTGCACACTGCACTTCTTGAGATAAATCATAAATGAAAAACTAGAAAATCTTGAATTAAAAAAAAAAAAAAAATCAAATGCAACTATTTTTTCCTTGGTCAGATTTAGCATATTGCTTCCGCATTCCTATTATTTTCAAGTCTAGTCATTCAAAACTGTAGGCGCTGAATTGTTTCAACCCCTCACCCCATCGAAGTAAGAATAAGAAAGAAAAAGAAATACCCAGAAAGCAATATCACCCAAATACCCCATTATATTCAAAATTAAATTAAGAAACAGCAGCAAAAAGAGATCTAACAGATTGGATAAGTCAGGCGTATCTAGAGTAAAAATACAAAAATGCAAAAACAAATTGAGCTTTGAAGTTTGGCGAATAATTACGGAACAATAACGCTGAGTTCAAAACCCAATTGAAAACTCGAACTGTCCCAACTGCGATCAGCTTCTTTTCCTACAATGACATGGCCATGGAGTCTGCCGGAAACTTTCACCAGTATTTTTTTCTTTCGAGTTTTTTAAAGTTCAAACAATACTTTATTCTCGATTATTTTATTCCGTATGACTAATGTCTACGACGCTTCATGTATCCGAGGCACGATTTGACGCGTTTTGTTTTGGATCTTGGTGGTCCTACAAATGGACTGTATAATCATACAAAGTGATCGATTGAATATATGCAAGTGATATTGTGATGAGTTACAGGAGAAAACAGCCCTGAACCGATGATCTGGTTTTTTCAGCTGTAAGTCAAAGTTATATGCTTTGTGTAATTTTTTTTTTTTTTCCTAAAAATATGTTAATTTTTTTTTATCAGTTGTACGTACATAATATAATTTAATTTATTTTTTATTATTAAACAATTTTATAATTATTTTTAAATCTATTTATTATA
The DNA here is from genome assembly GCA_029378325.1 of Elaeagnus macrophylla. Lineage (NCBI taxonomy): Eukaryota > Viridiplantae > Streptophyta > Magnoliopsida > Rosales > Elaeagnaceae > Elaeagnus > Elaeagnus macrophylla. Next base: position 24,450,865 of record CM055646.1, on the reverse strand, counting down.
ATTTTATATTTAATTAATAATTAAGATATAACGATACTCAACTTTTGTATTGTTTAGGAGGGAAAAAAAGAGAGTTTAAAGTTGACTTCTAAGTTTTTTTGCTGAACGTCCAGTCTTCCTCTGCGCTACTCAATCTCATTGTCCCTTTTTATTTTGTTTTGAATTTAAATCTTGCGATCTCCTTCTTATTAGTTTGGATTGTTGCTTCTTTCTCCTTCCTCAATTAAGAAAGCCGTCGATCACCATATCTCTAAGATCTGATCGAGTGCTATAAGAAATAAAGTTTGTGATTCTCTATTTATTCGCAATTAGGGACTAAAACCTAGTTTTTTGATCTCGCGAATCTTTGCTCTGTTGTTTTTGATTGTTGCTTTCATTTTCTTTTCCTGCTAAGGTAGTTGCCAACTACTATAACCATAAGTTCTTGCGCTCTTGATTTTGGTGTTTGGTGCACACTTTGTAGCTTTGGTAATTGGTGTTGTGCAAGGCGTTAAGCTGTGGTTTCCACGATTTTTTCAAACTCTCTTATGCCTAGTTGTGTATGAGTAGATATTTAGGTTGCTTACTTGGCGACGGAGCGAGCAGTATGTGTTGGTACTGCTACGAGGTTGGAGATTTAAAAAGATCTGTGTTGTTACGAAGTGTTGGTACTGTTATTCTGGTATCAATGTACTGTGAACTATTGGACTTGGTTAAAGATGATTGGTCCTATCTCGTATGTAAGATCTGATTCTTTCTTTTTTTGAGTTGAGGTTTAGTTATCGATATCATTTCCAATTGTGTGCTATCACAATCTGTATTTTTTTATTCGTAAGTCATTAGTGCTTCTCTGAACTTGCTTTCAATTCATCTTTCTGTGAGTTTTTTATTATTGTTTAGTTGATTATTTGTTTATTTTTTGTTTAATTTTGATTAGTAGTATAGACAGCTTTGACAATTTGTTTATTTTTTGTTTAATTTTGTTTAATTTTGATTAGTAGTTTATTTTATTCTTGTTTAATTTTGATTAGTAGTATAGACAGTTTTAACTTTAGATTTGTTATTCATGATGTTACCATCTGATGTGTTAATCTTGATTATTTGATGATTAAACTTTGTCAAGGTTGGGTGAGTGTCGAAAAATTTCAACATTATTCTGTTACTTGTATAAATTCTGGATTAGACATTTGTTTCTTGACTTAGAAAGATACTCATGATGTTTTAAGTTCAAATGCACTCAAAAGTAGGAAGCTATTGGATTCAGGCAAGTTTTTATGGACAGTGGATTGGACTTTGGTGATTTTTTTTTTGTTTTTGTCGTTATAATATTTTCTTAGATATCAATGTTATTTTTTTTACTATATTTATTTGTTATTACCTTAGTTATTTTTCTAATATAATGAGTGTGGTTTGGTTTGTTACTTGTGTGAATTCTGTAATTTTGATTACATTTTTTTGGATTACCTAGTTAGATTGTTAGGGAGATAAATTGTTGTTACTTATAGTATCTAGTCTATACTAGTTGTATTGCTAGTTATTTGGTTAACTTATTTTTTAGGCTATATTTTGTGTATAATTAATGTTAAAATATTAGGTTGTATTTTCTTTCGTTTTAAATAAAATTTCTCATTTTGAAAAAAAAAAAAATAATAATAATAAGGGTAATGTTAAATACACCCTCTTCGTTCCATATTTTTCATATACTCATATCCCTCACTATTACATCAATTCCACCAATCGATCCGGAAAGAGTGAATATGTGAATGTATTACAAGAATTAAGTAGGCCATGTTTATTGAATTTTATTTTTATTTTTACAAAGCATCGTTCATGTATTCATTAAATAATATATTATTTACATAGATATAAATTTTGTAATGTAGATTAATTTATGTATGATAAAAAATATTTGTTTTATGAAATGCTTGCCTTTACACAGTATGTATATATTTAATTGTCCGTATCAAGTGCGTAAAGGTTTATGGTTTATCGCGCATCCCTTCGCTTATGTTTAATATTTCATTATTTTCTTGTTTTTTTTTTTTTTAAATCATTATTGTCGGCTGATTTGTAAGAAATCGGCTTAAACAATTATTTATGTTTTTATGATAATGATAATAAATCAACTTATTTTCACAATAATGCTATTAACAAAAAAGAATTACGTAGGTACTACGTACTCTACAACAAAAATAAAAATACTACTTGTGTAATAATGGTGTCTAAGTTGTGTTGAATTACAATTATAAAAATTAGGAAAACGAAAAGAGAAACTTTAATGTTAAATGCATATATTTGTACCTTGAATATTAATTATTTTTTCATATTTTAAATTGTTTGACCAATAACACACTAAAATTAATATAATTATAAATATATATGTGCGCAAATTTTTATTTCCTTAACATTCTTTAAATCTCTTAAATCTAAATAGAATTACTGAATTATCCTAATTATCTACCCAAGGAGTTGTTATACTTATAGCTCAATGTCGGCAATGCATTGTGAAGGACGGAATACGCAACTATATATCCAACTTCAAAATTCTCTGTTCGTGCTTTTCTATTACTAGATAATAAATAAAGATACGTTAATAATATGTAAATTTATATTTTGTTAAATGTACCCATTTATTGTATTAATATGTTTTAAAATTTTGAAAAATGATTTTTTTTTATATGGTTTTATTTTTTATTAATAAAAACACATAATATAACATAAAAAATATAAATATAAATATAAATTTAGAGAATTCATCATAACATGATATCGTATTTGCAAAAAAATAATAATTAAATTTTATATGCTTTTATGCTAACATTTGAGATCGTAACAAAAACACCTACAATATATATATTGTTATTTTCGTAAAAAAAAAACTAACGGTTAGACATGATACTAAAAACTAATGATAGTATTTTGATACCTTTAAAGAGTGTAAATTTAAATATTTTGTTGAATTTTTAAGATAAATTTAAAAACTAATGATAGTATTTTGATAGAATTTTAAGATGCTTTTAAAGAGTGTAAATTTAAATATTTTGATGAATTTTTAAGGAGTTTTTGTAGATTCTATAGGCTATATTCAATCTATATTTTTATAAACTTTTATGAATTTTAAATCTTAATTTTTTTTTTTATAGATTTATATAAATTTTTTAAGACTTTGTATAAAATTTTATAGATTTTTTTTTATTTCAATATATTTTAATAGTCATTTTATTTTAAGACTTTTATAAATTTATAGTATCTTTTACATAATTTCGTATGCTTTTATTATCAATTTTTTTTTTTTATATCTTTTAATTTTTTTTCTTTTTTTCTTGTCTTTTTAAAAATATTCATATCTTGGACATTTTCACATTCAACTCTACATTTTAATAAAAAATTTATATTATTTATATTTTACAATAAAATATAAAATATAATACAAAAAATTAATGATGTCATTATTTTAAATTGAGTATATAATAAATAAATTAAAAAAAACGATAATAGATTTAATAATTAAAAATATATAAAACTTAAATTTAATTAAAGTGAACTCTCGAAAAAAAATCTTAATTAATTTTAAAATATTTTTAAATATAATCGTTAATAATATCTCTCAAAGAATTATTTATAATCCTCATTCAGTGGCAATTTTAAGTTCTTGTTATTGTGTTTCATTAATCAAACGTATACGAGTTTTTCTTCTTCAAGATTCTTGTTGTATCTAAGATCAGATAATAATGCGGAAGCGATAAAATAATAATAATAACGAGCACCCACAAAATTATAAAGAAAATAATCAACATAAAGGATACAAAGATTTAAGTGGTTCGGTAGTCAATGTGACTACCTAATCCACTGCTGAGGCCGGCACCGAAAAATTTCACTATACTTGTCAAAGAGGAATACAATAAGATTTGTCAACAGTTAATTGGCCAAATCACTCAAATATCCAATTACACCCAAATTAATCTCTCTCACAAAAATAATAAATAAATCTGTCTTGCCAATTTAGCAACAACAGATAAATTAAAGAGAAACAGTAACTATAAATCTGTTACCAAAATAAATAGAGAGAGAGAACTTATGTTCTTAATTGGATTATCAAATGGATCTCCTCTTGCTGCCTTAATGTTTGCTGCCTCGAAGAACTGCTGCTGGAGTTGCTGGTGTGTTGCCGCTGAAGTTATATATTGTTGCCGCTAAAGTTCACTCACCTCTGCTGGAGTTGCTTCTTAATATATATAGGCATAACCTAATGGACTTTTTATTTATTAAGCCCATGACTTTAAAAAAAAGGCTACGTGTTATTGGGACAACACGTAACAATCTCCACCTTGTACCAAAAATGCGTACCAAGTCTTCAAACGCCGAGCCTCCACTGTCACCATCTCAAGGTACCTCTTGATAGGCACCAAAACAACATTCTATTTATGGGTAGGAATGCTCCACCCTCTTTAAGGTTCTCAACAAGAACTAATATGGATCAAGTCCAAGCAATGCTCAAACTTATCCCTTGGCACTGACTTTGTCAACATATCAGCTGCATTCTCTTTTGTATGAACTTTTGACAGCTTGATCAACCCTTGATTCATCCATTCTCTAATTTTGTGATACCTCACACTAATGTGTTTAGTCCTCGCATGGAAAACTTGATTCTTAGCTAAATGAATAGCACTTTGACTGTCACATAGAAGAGGTACACTCTCTTGTTTGAAACCAAGCTATTCCAACATACCCATAAGCCATATGCCTTCTTTTGCTGCCTCAGTCATAGCCATATATTCGGCCTCTGTTGTAGACAATGCAACTGTATCCTGCAAATTTGACTTCCAACTAATACAGCCACCACCAAAAGTAAAGACATAACCTGTCATCGACCTTCTGGTATCAAGATCACCAGCATAGTCAGAATCCACATAACCCATGGCAACATTAGAAGCACCATTTTTATCAAACATGATGCCACAATCACGTGTGCCTGCCAAATATCTGAAAATCCATTTAATAGCATTCCAATGCTCTTTACCTGGATTTTCCATGTATCTACTCACAACACTTATTGCTTGAGAAATATCAGGTCTAGTGCAAATCATCAAATACATTAGACATCCAACTGCACTGGCATAAGGCACCTGAGCCATGTACTCTACCTCATCCTCTGTACTAGGACATAAACTCGTGGACAATCTGAAATGTGCTGCAAGGGGTGTGCTCACAGGCTTAGCATTCATCATGCTAAACTTATGCAGGATCTTCTCCATGTAACCTTTTTGGGACAACCAAAGTTTTCCAGCTTTCCTGTCACGACTGATCTCAATTCCAAGGATCTTTCTGGCAACACCAAGATCCTTCATCTCAAATTCGCTTTTAAGCAAATTCTTTAAATCATTGATCTTTTCCTTACTTTGAGCGGCAATTAACATATCATCAACATATAAAGTAAGCAATATCAATGTTCTATCATCACAGATCTTAAAGTAAACACAACAATCATACTCACAACGACAATAACAATGAGAAACAATGAAGGAATCAAACCGTTTATACCATTGGCGAGGTGATTGCTTCAGCCCATACAATGACTTCTGCAGTCTACAGACATAGTCTTCTTTACCGGATTCAATGAACCCCTCTGGCTGTTGCATGTAAATCTCCTCATCCAAATCTCCATGGAGAAAGGCAGTTTTGACATCTAACTGCTCCAATTCTAGGTCATATAAATTGACCATGGCAAGAACAACTCTGATGGAAGTGTGCTTCACAACAGGTGAAAAAATCTCATTATAATCAACTCCTTCTTTCTGTGAGTATCCTTTTGCTACCAATCGACTCTTATATTGCTCCAGTTCTTTAATTCGATAAACCCATTTGCAACCAATAGCTCTCTTTCCCTTAGGCAGTGGAACCAACTCCCAAGTCTTGTTCTTGTGTAATGACTTCATTTCTTCATTCATTGAAGCCTTCCAATTCTCACTGTCTTTTCTGCTCATAGCATCTTGAAAAGAATTAGGGTCATCACTACCAGTGAACAAAGCAAATGAAACTGTGTCGTCTTCAAACCCAAGTCTCTGTGGTGCCTTACGAATGCGTGGCTCTCTATGAGTAGCAATACTATACTGGTCTGATTGCTGCTCTTCATCCTGAGCCTGTGGTTGCTCTTGATCCTGGACCTGTGATTGCTGCTGAACATCTCTAATGACCGGTTGATAAACCTTGTCCTGTGAGTTTTTAAATGCAAACTTCACCTCCTTTGGAGCTTTATCCTTCTCACCAGAACTTTCTGACATAGGCTCTACCGTCACACTTTTCAGCATAGACTTCTCGTCAAAAATCACATCTCTGCTAATAACTAACTTCTTAGCTTCTGGATCAAACAACCTGTAACCTTTGACACCTTTCTGGTAGCCAAGAAAAATGCACTTCTTGGATCTGACATCTAACTTTGATCTCTCGTCACTCTGTATATGAACAAAAGCAGGACAACCAAAAACCTTTAGTATAGAATAATCAACAGGTTTAGAGTACCATACCTCTTCAAGAATTTTGAAATCGATGGAAGAATGAGGACTTCGATTAATAAGGAAAATAGCAGTGCTCACAGTCTCTGCCCAAAAATTCTTTGGCAAACCTGCTTGCAATCTCATACACCTTGCTCTTTCTGCAATGGTTCTGTTCATCCTCTCAGCAACTCCATTTTGCTGAGGCGTCTTCCTCACTGTATAATGTCGAATAATACCAACTTGCTTGCAGAACTCTCTGAATGTCTTGTGCTTGTACTCGGTACCGTTATCAGTTCTCAAAATCTTTATCTTTCTGCCGGACTGGTTCTCTACCTCTGCCTTCCATTCCTTAAAGATATCAAATACTTGAGTTTTACTTCTCATAAAGTAAACCCAAACCTTTCTGGAGTAGTCATCGATGAAAGTAACATAATAATAAGCTCCACTTTGAGAAGCAATAGTCACTGGTCCCCAAACATCAGAGTGAACATAGTCCAAAATACCAGAACAAGAGTGAGTTGATGCCTTAAAACTAACTCTTTTCTGCTTACCATAAATACAATGTTCACAGAAATCAAGCTTGCAGGTCTTCACACCTTTCAGCAAGTTCCTCTTATGGAGTTCCAACATATTCTTCTCACCCAAGTATCCAAGCCTCATATGCCAAAGCATAGTATCATCAAAAGTAGGATCTTCAGAAATTAAAGCAGCTCCACCTACAACAATATTTTCAATCATCTTGTAGAGATTGCCAAATTTCTTACCCTTAATTACTATTAAAGCTCCTTTAGACACCTTGAACACTCCATCTTTTACAGAATACGAATAGCCCATCTCATCTAACCCACCAAGAGAAACCAGATTCTTTTTCAGGTCAGGGATATGTCTTACACCTGTTAAGGTTCTCACAACACCATCAAACATCCTAACCTTTATGGTTCCTATTCCAACAACTTCACATTTTGCATTGTTGCTCATATACACACAATTACCATTCTTAGGAGTATAAGTATCAAACCAATTTCTATGTGGGCACATGTGATAGGAACAACCGGAATCAAGAATCCAAGAATTGACAAAGGAATCAATACTTGATGAGACAGATAACAAATCATTATCTTTGTCTTCACTTTTATCCTCTGCAACACTAGCTGAATTAGTGAGTTGTGTCTGGTTCTTTCTATCCTCCAGTTCCTTGGCTAAAATTCTGCAATATTTTCAAATGTGACCTTTTTTGTGACAATAATGGCACTCCATGTCTCTATTAAACTGTCTAGGTCTTGAGCTTGATCTTCCTCTACCTTTATCATAATTTCTGTCTTTAGACTTGCTTCTTCCACGCCTGTAGCTGTGATTGTTACTATTTTTCTTAGTAACGACGAGACCATCTGCTTGTGATTGCTCACCATCAACTTTCTTCTTCTTGTGGTAAGACAACAAAGCTTCCTTCACACTATTGAAAACAATGGTCTCTTTTTCATATAATAAGGTGGTAGTCAAATGATCATAAGATAATGGCAGAGAACACAATAACAACATACTTTTATCTTCATCATCAAATGTTACCCCTAACTGAGCAAGTTCAGAAATTAACCTATTGAAGGTATTCATGTGTGTCAACAAGTTTGTATTCTCAGACATACGAAGAGTGTACAACTCTTTCTTCAAAAATAATTTATTTGTCATATTTTTGGCCATATAAAGCTGCTCTAAAATTTTCCATAAATCATAAACAGTTTTCTGATAAAAAACATTATGAACTACCTCATCTGAGAGTACCTGACGAATTGCACTTGCTGCCTTTTGATCAAGCTCATCCCATACTTCATCTTTCATATCAGGGGCTTTTTATCTTTGCCTTGTAATGGCTTTGCAACTCCCTGTTGAATTAAAACATCTTTCATACGCATTTGCCACAACGAGAAATCATTATCTCCATTAAATCTTTCAACCTTTGTGGATGACTCTGTGCTCGTCATCTTTAACCAAGCTCTGATACCACTTGTTGTACCCAAGATCAGATAATAATGCGGAAGCGATAAAATAATAATAATAACGAGCACTCACAAGATTATAAAGAAAATAATCAACACAAATGACACAAAGATTTAAGTGGTTCGGTAGTCAATGTAACTACCTAATCCACTGCTGAGGCCGGCACCGAAAAATTTCACTATACTTGTCAAAGAGGAATACAATAAGATTTGCCAACAGTTAATTGGCCAAATCACTCAAATATCTAAATACTCAATTACACTCAAATTAATCTCTCTCACAAAAACAATAAATAAATCTGTTTTGTCAATTTAGCAGTAACAGATAAATTAAAGAAAAATAGTAACTATAAATCTATTATCAAAATAAATAGAGAGAGAACTTATATTTTTAATTAGATTATTAAATAGATCTCTTCTTATTGCTTTAATATTTGCTGCCTCGAAGAACTGCTGCTGGAGTTGCTGGTGTGTTGCCACTGAAGTTATATATTGTTGCCGCTAAAGTTCACTCACCTCTGCTGGAGTTGCTTCTTAATATATATAGGCATAATGGGCTTTTTATTTATTAAGCCATGACTTTAAAAAAAAAGGCTACGTGTTATTGGACAACACGTAACAATTCTCATCTATATTCTATATATCCATTCTTATTTCTTGCCAACAATTATCAAAATTTAACCGACTGAGTTTATTAAATTTGTATTTCCTTTTAATACGAAATTTTTTATATGTTAAATAAAGGAAGTTTAAAATTCAAGTTTCTTTACCATCCCAAGTAAAGCAAATGCAAGCAATGTCGCTTTACCGAGAAGTTCGAACAAACAAACAAACAAAAAAAATACTCTTAAATTTATAATTATAAAATAATAATTTTTATATCTAATTTATATATTTATACTATTTAAAAAATTTAAGTCATCATTTCATATTTAATATTATTTAATTTTAAATACAATCACTTAAATATTTTTAATTTTAAACTCCATTAAATTAGATTTCAGTTATTTATGTTATTATAAATTTTAAAAATATATTTTTTAATCTATAAAAATATTAATATTATTGTCTTATTGGATGTTGTTTTATCTAGAAGTTAAACAAATTAATTTGAACAAAAATTAAAAATAATACTCTTTAATCTTTATATTTAATTTATATACTTTTATTATTTAAAAAATCTAACTCATTATTTGACATTAAAAGTTTTATAAATTAAACTATAATTACTTATTCATTCAATGTTAAATTTCATAAAATTGAACTTTGTTCATATTATTAAAATATTATTTATATTGTTAAAAATTTTAAAAATATTTTTTAATTTCTAAAATGTCAAATAATTAAATAATATTATTTAAAATTTATAACAAAATTTAACACTTAATTATTCCATTGATAGAATTTAACATAAATAACTTCCAACTAATTAGTATTCAACGTAGAATGTTTAAGGGAAACTGCTAAAAAAATAAGCATGTTGATTTTTTTTTTCCCGTTATAAAGGTGCTATAAACATTAGTTTTTTTTTAAAAAAAATATTACTATATATATATTATAATTTAATTAATTTTTATTAATAAATATTTTCACAATTATTTTATTATCACACTTTATTAAACTTATATTTAATTAATAATTGGTATATATTAGAATTCGATATTTTTAAAATATTTCAAATAATTTTATTTTTAACTAGGACATTTCAAATATTCGAATTTTAATCATTAATATCTTTTTACTTAAATTATATATTTTTTAATTAATTATTAATTTTAAAAATATTAATATTAATTTATTATTTTAAAAAATATATTTTTAACTTTTTATATTTAAATTTTTATTAACTTTTTTTTACAAATAATTTTCTTTTAATTGTTTAAATTATTTTATAATATATTTTAAGCTATTTGTATTAATATTTGTTTTTTTTTTCTTATATTAATTTTTTTTACAAACTATATTCTTTTAATTATTTAAATTATTTTAGGACAAATTTTAAATTATTTATATCAATATTTTTGTGTGTTTCTTATATATATAAAATTATTGTAATTTTTTGTGTCAAACAAAATATTTGAAAAATAAAAAAAATACTTCTTTAATTTATTTGCCATAAAGATGTATAATTTATAAATTAGGGTAATAATTTGAATAATAAAAAAAATCAATTTTTATGATTCAAAATCTAAAGTGAATTGTGTGTTAATTTTCACAAAATATAAACTACAAAGAAAATAATTTATAGAAGATTATTAATAAAAAAAGTTAATTAAAAAAACTTTAAATGTGAAAAGATAAAAATATATTTTAAAAAATGATAAATTAATATTAATATTTTAAAATTTATAATTAATTTAAAAAATTGTATAATTTAATAAAGAAAGTATTAATAACTAAAATTTAAATATTTTAAAAAAATTAGTTAAAAATGAAAATTATTTGGAGTATCCAAAGTTACCGAACCCATGTATCACTCTCTCTTTAATTTACTTCATCTATTAACTTCTCTCACTTGACTCTCCTCCTGACCGACACTACTAGCAAACACTAGCACTATCAGTCCAGCAGTGTGGGCTCTGGACCGGTGTGAATCTAGAGGAACTTGAGCTTCAAATACCCAATAAAGCAAAATATCATCTATCAAGTTTTCGAAGGTTTCTTCTGCTATCACCCTTTTTCAGGTGATGATCTCATCGCATTTTATGTTTGCTTTATTCCACATCAATCCCATTTTATGTGATGTTTTTCGTTCTTGTTTTTATCGCCCTTTATGTATCAATGCATTTGCTTTAGTTTCTAGATCTTTGAAAATTACAATGAGAAAATCAAGTGTTTTACTTCTTGTTTTTATTGGTTGTTACAATGGATTCATTTTTATTTTCTGATGTTCTGGTGTTTTGGAAGCTTCAGATTGAGATTTATTGTTTTTCTTTTCAACTTGAGTTCCAGAAGGTTTTTTTTATGACTTATCTTTTGATGTTTGTTAAATGTTTCCAAGTACCGTTTGATCTATATAAAAAAGTTGTCGTAAATATTGCTTCTAAATAGTGAAAGAAAAGCTAGCTGACAGAATTTGAATCCAAGGGATGTAAAATTTTACCTCCTGAAAAATCTATGTAGTGGATGTAATGAATGTGAAGAGAACGCATGGAAAATGATATTTTCAACTAGATCTGATATTTTTTTTTTAATAAATATTGTACGCGTTGACAATTTTCTTAGTGCGTCCACCGCAACAAATCTGTCTTTGATCCAATGTTCTGGCAGTACCGAAACTCATTCTCTCTAGTCTTCAGCAATCTGCCCTTCTTCTCTGTATAGGTTATGATTGAGCTTCAAATTCTCATAGTTTAGACTTCTTTGTTAAGAGTTATTCCACATGGAAGAGATTTAATTTACTCTTGATTATTTATTGTCTTATAACTGTAAACGGAGCTATTACTTATTAAGCATTTATCATTCAATTTTACTTATTTGATGTAACATCTCTTTAGTTGCTTTGGATTTCAGGAAACACAAAATCATGGGTTCTAAGAACACTCCAGGAAGTAGAGTTCGGAACCCGTTGTCTATTTTCATTGTTCTTGGTCTATGTTGTTTCTTTTACCTTCTTGGAGCATGGCAAAAGAGTGGTTTTGGAAAAGGAGATAGCTTAGCGTATGAAATAACCAAGAAGACAGATTGTAATATCTTTACTAATTTGAACTTTGAGACTCATCACAATGATGTTGAGATTAGTGAACCTTCTGAATCAAAATCCATAGTATTCGAGCCATGTGATGTTCATTACGCTGATTACACTCCATGCCAAGAACAAGATCGAGCAATGAAGTTCCCCAGGGAAAATATGATATACAGGGAAAGGCACTGTCCTCCTGAAGATGAAAAATTGCACTGTCTTATACCTGCACCCAAAGGGTATATGACTCCATTTGCCTGGCCTAAAGGCCGTGACTATGTCCATTATGCTAATGTTCCTTACAAAAGTTTGACTGTAGAGAAGGCTGTCCAGAACTGGGTTCAATTTCAGGGAAACGTCTTTAAGTTTCCAGGAGGGGGAACAATGTTTCCTCAAGGTGCCGATGCATACATTGATGAACTTGCCTCAGTTATTCCTATTGCAGATGGCTCCATCAGAACTGCCCTTGATACTGGTTGCGGAGTATGTTGTTTCTTCATAATATTTTTGTTATTTACATGTTGCAAAAGTATGTACATAAATCACACGTACACGCTATTTGTGTTTGTATATTTTTGTTTATGTTAGTATGTGTGTGGCTCATGTGAATATGCTATTTTGAATTGCCTATCCAATAGGTCACTAACCGTTAGTATAAGGTTTTGATTTATCAGCTCAGTAGGTAGTTTTCATTTTGTTCAGCACCTTATTTCTTTCAAAGGTTCCAAATTAATAAAAATATGATTCTATTTTCCGTCTTGAGAATGTCCAAGGATTAGGAGTTACTCCAGAGTCTGTCACTTAAGAAAATGCTGGAAGTGCATGTATTCCCCTTTTATGAAGAGAGAGTGATCTATTTTATTTTTGGATTTCACTTCATAAATATCAATTTTAGCAGATTATTTATGACATTGTTGTAATGTTGTTGAACTACAAAGATTTTGAATTTTTTGTTTGTTGTTGATATCGTTTGTACTTCAAAAGGAAACTTTTATTAGATAGTATTTCCATTTAAGGTGTTCTTATTTGCTAATTCCTGTGTTGGTGATTCTTTCAATTCATTGGTTGCTGGACTGAACACCGAAGCTAATATAGGTAGCAAGCTGGGGTGCATACATGATGAAGCGAAATGTATTGGCTATGTCCTTCGCACCGCGGGACAATCATGAAGCACAGGTACAGTTTGCACTGGAGCGAGGTGTACCTGCTGTTATTGGTGTGCTTGGGAGCATACATCTTCCATACCCATCAAGAGCTTTTGATATGGCTCAATGCTCGAGATGTCTAATTCCCTGGACTTCAAATGGTAAGTACTTCAAACAACTAAGGCTTAGGTCAAAAGTAATGTATTTATTTCTGTAAGTTCTATAATTAATATTAGATTCACTCTAATTGCATTTAAGAAGGACAAATGCTTATGAAAATATAATCATTGCTAGAGATAAAACATAGTGAACTAGCATATGTGTGCTTATGAAATTATATTTAGTAAAATATAAGTTTCTTATTTTGTCTTTACTTCTAAAATTTTCCCTAGATTTGACATGCAAATATAATATTTAGTTCAGCTGGGCAGATGCCCCCATACCTGTTGGAAATTAATAATTCATACATTTGAATTTTGGTTTAGAGGGCATGTACCTTATGGAGGTGGATCGTGTTCTTAGACCTGGTGGATACTGGGTCCTATCTGGCCCTCCAATTAATTGGAAGACCTACTACAAAGTGTGGAAGAGGTCTAAGGAGGATGTACAGGCAGAGCAAAGAAAGATTGAGGAACTAGCTGAACTTCTTTGCTGGGAGAAAAAGTACGAGAAAGGAGATATTGCTATCTGGAGGAAAAGAGTAAATTCAAAATCATGTCAAAGAAAGTCAGTTAATTTTTGTAAGGCAAAGAATGCTGATGATATCTGGTAAGTCTATCCAATTACGTCACAGTTTGCTAAAGCTGGTCCTATTTAAGCATTGAGCTGTTAGAGAGAGTGGTGAAACCTAACCTACATGAGTTTCTTACAATTCTCCCTACTATTTGTTCATTGTAAACGGTCACACGGAAGACTGCACAGGAGATAGATGACCTCGTTGTCTAATGCAAGCATATTTGAAAATTTCGGAAATGGTTGAGGGAAATTTTCTATTATTCAAGACTTTCTTGCCAGTAGATAAATTGTAGGAAGTAGCAGTAGAAAGAAAACTGATTGATCTACTATTTTTAGTGCCGGTCAGTATTTGGTGTATTATAGACGTATGACCAACAGAAGGGAAGAAAGGAACTAAGCTCAGTTGCCTTATCTGCAGCATTTCTTAATGTAGACAACATTATACATCATGCATTGATGTCTTTATTGGAAGCTCTGATAACCAAATTCAATTATAACCCATTTTAAGTTTTCCTCCCTCTCTTATTAAGCCTGCTAATGTCTAGAATTTCAGCTTTCATATATCTAATTTTGTAAAGCTCATTTGAGATCTGACTTTATAAAATATATCAAAGATGGTTCCACACATCATTTCAATCATTTGATAGCTAAGCCTTAGGCTTTTCTTTGAACGATCATCATTTATGAACATATTGTATACATTATTGTGCTTTTCAATTCTTTTTGTTTCCTACCTGATTCTAGTTTTGTATGCTTTATTTTAGGTACAAGAATATGGAGGCATGTATTACTCCTTTTCCTGAGGTAACAAAGAACAATGAAGTGGCAGGAGGGGAGTTAAAGAAGTTCCCAGCTAGACTTTTTAGAGTCCCTCCTCGGGTAGTTAAGGGGCTTGTTCCAGGGGTTACTGCTGAATCTTACCAAGAGGATAACAAACTTTGGAAAAAGCGTGTACATGCATACAAAAGAACAAATCAATTGATTGGAAGTACAAGATACCGGAATGTAATGGATATGAATGCAGGGCTTGGAGGATTTGCAGCAGCACTTGAGTCACAAAAATCTTGGGTGATGAATGCCATTCCTACAATTGCTAAGGACACTTTAGGTGTTGTTTATGAGAGAGGTTTAATCGGCATATATCATGACTGGTATGTCCATACATTTTCTCCTCTCTCTCTCTCTCTCTCTCTCTCGTGTAATTAGGGCTTTGTCGTATTGAACGTCTGAGATTAGGAATCACACACCATCTCAATTGTCCCATTCTCTTGAGAAAGTCATGATTATATCTAATAGGTTACCTTAACGGTTATTGGTCCATTCTTGATGGAGCTTTCGTGGATAATCTGAATGATGTTAAGTTGTTTTGTTGCCGTTAATTTAGTTGCACTTCTATTCATTAATAAATATGTATTAACAAAAAAATTATCTGCAGCTAAATACCTAATTATTCCCTGTCATCTTGCAGGTGTGAAGGCTTTTCCACTTATCCAAGGACGTATGACCTTATTCATGCTAGTGGTCTGTTCAGCTTGTACCAAGACAAGTAAGGCTTACGTGCTCTACAAAGTGTCATAATTATGTTTTTCATGTCCTTAATGAAATAGCAAGCAGTATGCGGCAAAGTACAAAGTTATGAAAACCATCAAGCCGTTAACCTTTATATAAATGTGGATGGTGTTGCGGATAAACATAAGATTAAATGGTTTGCGTGGTTTTTCTTTCTTCCCCCTGTTTTCACCAAAGTCAATCACACGACCTCAAGGTCATGGTATCACCCTTTATGACCAGATTATTGGGACGATGGGGATTTGTGTGATTGTCTTGTTGACCAAATTTTGTCACATGAACAACTTTTACCGCTATTATAAGAACTGTAATTTGCTGTTGCTATTGTGGTAAGGAGAAGAACCAAGGCACTTTTGGGGAAAATATATAGGCCGATGGGTCCAAATTGTCCGCCCATGTCTTAGAAATTATAATTGCTTACTGTTCATGAAAGAGCTCTTCGACTCTTTTTGACCTGTGAAGGTCGTCAATGCCCATAAATGAAAAAAGTTTATGGGCCTTTCTTTAATTATGTAGGCTATTCTACTCTAATAAGTAGGGCTTTTCAGTTTCCACCACTTTCTATATTCTATACCTAAACACATATTTATTATGTAAATGATTATACAGGTGCAAACTGGAAGACATCCTCCTGGAGATGGATCGCATATTGAGACCAGAAGGGGCGGTCCTCATTCGGGATGAAGTGGATGTTCTGATTAAGGTAAAGAAAATTGCTGCAGGCATGAGATGGGATACCAAGATGGTCGATCATGAGGATGGACCCCTTGTACCAGAGAAAATATTGGTAGCTGTTAAACAGTACTGGGTTGCCAGTGGAAGCAACAGCACATCCAGTGATGAATAAAGGGTATTTCCATCTAGGCCAGTATAAGAGCCACGAATAGTATAGAAGCACAGCCTCAAGAACGCATAAAGTCACTCCCTCTGGAATTATGAAGGGCCAAAGTATTTTGATTGTAATTTACTGATTTTTATTAAGTGGTGAAATGGTGATAGTGTAGGGTGCTAATGCTAATTCTTTTTATTTTAAGTGAAATTGTATACGAAGAATCATGAATAAGGAATAGTTCGAAAATGAGAACTATTTTGATTTTAAGGTCTCGATATGTAACTTTTCTCTGTGTGCTTGAATGACTTTCTGTCTTAAAAATTAACCTATTGTAAACTCAACATTAATATAAACTTAAGTAATGTCAGAATTTTTAAAGTGTGGGTTGTTTAGCTAAATATTTTATATATTTTTTATTTTTATTTTTTACTTTCTTCCATTTTATTTCAATATTCTACTTTCATAATATAAAATGTATTAGAAATAACTTTGAAGTATTTTCATTAATCTTTATTATTATTATAAATTTTTTTTTTTCAAGTAAAGCATTTTAGTAACTTTTTTTATAGTAATTTTAAGTCTTTTTACTTTTAAAATGTGTAAACTTATTTTAATTTATATTATTATATTTAAATTAGAAAAAAATACTCATATGATAAAAGGCATCAAGGTATCGTTGAAAATAACTAAATTTTTTTATTTGCTACTACTCTTTAACACAAAAATGCTTATAAATATTCCATATTATATGTTGTTTTATGCGATAACATGTACATGTATATATATTCTTTTCTTTTAATGGGATTAAAAGATAAAATCAATTTGATGTCGATGTTGCTCGTGTAAACAAAACGAGCCCTTTCTATTATTTTCTAGAACCCTCGGTACTTTCAGGACTCAGCCATGAAAATAGAGTAAATTAGCATTATGGCACAACTTGTATTACAGTGAGGACATACTCCACGTGCAGTTCAGTACAAATAGAAGTTAAAGATGCAAATTCACATTCAAAATGCTTCAAATTTCGCAATCAATGTTGTGTTTGATCAAAAACAGGGTAAGAGTTTTATCAATTTTTCAATTAGAATTTCGGAAACATGGTTTGGTCATACCCTTTGCATAAATTGAAAGCATACAAATAATTAGTCTTGTCAACTTAAAATCATTCCTGTACTTGATTAAAAATCTTCATACAATCATTATCTAGTATGAAAACCAGCGGCGACAATGAGAAATAATCTGTGGGCTAGTGATCACCATGTGCTTGCACTAATGTCTAAAAGAAGTTCCTACCATTATTTAATTTGAAAGGAAAAAGAAAAACAATCACTTGGATGATTGAATAATACGTTTTGTAGTGTTGTGCTTTTCGCTGTTCTGTAGCTGCAGATTGGTCTTTTAGTACCCCACGTACTCCGACCATTTGTGGCTCAAATTGGACGGACCACTTGGATGATCGAGACACCACAATTGAAATAGCTCCAACAAGTCACCTCACTAAAGTGTTTCATTGTTACCGCATCTTGCTGCAATTTTTAAAGATTCAGCTAGCTGGTGTAAATTTTATATATTGTTTAAGTATTTTATTTTTTTTAAAGATTAACTTTCAAAATAGCAAAATTTTATGATTATTATTATGTTTAATTAATGTGAAATAATAACTTTAACATCTTTCTCAAAGTGTAAGTTTTTGTCTTTTTGTAACGCCCATCACTTTGTATTTTTAACCCATTCATTTTTTTTTTCTGTAAGATGAGACCTAAAGTATTTGGCACATTGATCGACTGAAGTTTTAATACTATATAAATTTGATATAATGTATAAGCAACATAAAACATCTACTACTTAAAAGGTTAATTTCACTAAATTTTATAATTATTTATAAATTTTACATTAATATTATGTGCAAATAATATTAAAAAAAATATCTTTAATAATTTGCATCAAGAGTAGTAACCTAGCATTTATGTTAACATAGTTACTATATTACTAAAAGAAAATATGTGCCATATATATACATACGAGGCAGTTCTTTTTTTACTTTTGGTCCCGGACATTCGTTTGGGTGCACAACTAAAATGCGCTTTTGGAGGAATAAAGTTTTTTTTTTTGGCAACGAAATAAAAGTATTTTGAAACACTTTTGTTAAAAGGGCTTGGCATCTTCTTTTATTTATTTATTTATTTATTTTATTTCGATAAAAAAATTCATGAAATTAAAACTATTATCATACATATAAATTATCAAAATTTGACTTGATATACCAACTACAAAAAATGCTTAAGATTTGTGTTCAGACTTAATTTTTCTTGCACGATCTTTATTGCCTTGTAACGCATGATATGGTTTTATTTATTTTATTGTTTACTTAAAATTTTTATATTTTAAAAAATATTAAATGAAACAATTCAAAAGTTATAGAAGGCCGTGTATGGCCGAGAAGCACATAAGCCGTGTTGTGTAGCATAATTCGTTTAGTTTATTTATTGCCCGAGGTTTTGTGAGATTAGATTACTTGGAAGAACTAACTTCTAGCATCAAAGGATAGAGTAATATTTTTGAAATTTTTAGTTGCTAACTAGCATCCTCCACCACAAATTAATTGAAAATGATTGAACCCTTTGAAAGCATTTAGGAAAGGTGTATGGGGTAGGAAACAGGGATCATATGGGATTTTGACTCCTGAGAAAAGCAAAAAAAATGTGATGAAGAGATAAGAGAAAGTTGGTCCTATTTTCTTTATTTGTATAATACATGTTTTTACTGTGTCTGGGTCGTTTATAATTCAAAGCTATATTACAAATTTGTCAAATTATAATTCAAAATTTGACAACTAAGTCATTTTTAATATATATCTTTGACAACTTGGTGTCATCATTTCCAATTTGAAAAGGTATATACAATTTCTTTTCCTAATTGTATTATTATATAAAGTTAAAAAATTATGATGAAACCAGTTATGGTGGAAACATACTTAGTGAATCCTGATTACTTCTATACTCTGATGAAATCACTGCTGTTATTAATGAGCTCATTTATGGATTTTTTTTTTTTTGCATTATTTGAGATCTAAAAAGAAAAATTCAATAGAAAAGAAAAGTTAGAAAACAGTGAATTTAGATTTCCGTGTTAGACTTGTACTCCAACATGGACTGAAGAATTAATACAATGGATTAAGATGATGAATTGTCATATATTAACTCCCTTAAAATTTAGATGTCAAACATTTTGTTTCTGGGCCTTATATATATATATATATATATATATATATTGTGTACTTAGCTAATAAATTATTTTATATAAATTCGATTATATATAATGTATTTATTAATTTTGGATATTAATCTATATAATTGGAATCATTATTCTAGTAACCTGATGATAAAACTACATATAATATTTCATCATCTCTTAAATTTAGGATCGAAATTCTTTCTATATACTTTAGAGTAATTAATAATTGTATATACCAAAATCTATTGCATAAAAATCTGTACCGTTGCAGTTCTTAATGTTTCATTTAGATGACAGTTTTTTTATCAGTCATTTAGATGACAGTTTACAAATTTTGTGAATTTTGAAAGTAACATCCCTATTGTTATTTGTAGCCCACTTACAAATTCCAGATATACCCCCAACAAGTAACAACCCACGCTACATCGAATTTTTCATTTTTTTTTTCGCGCTTTTGTTATGTAACAATTTTCTTTAACGGCATTCACATTATTTAATAGGAGTCTGCATGGTTCGTACTGTTCTAATTTTCAGTCAAAAATATTAATTAAATTTGATAATTTATATTGTTTAGATTAATTTAAATTGTTCCATTTATTTAATAAAATTAATCCTAACTCGATTTAATTAACGATTTTTTATGATTTTTAAATTTTAATTTTTTTCCCCTCCAAATCATATTAAAATTTGAAATTAACATAAGAAAAAAAACTTTTAAATATAACTAAATTATTTTAAATATGTTACAAATATAAATCATATAATATCTCACATAAATTAACAATTAAGTTGATAAAATTTATAAAATGTAAAATCATCATAAACTATATGCAAATAAAAACTGTAAACTATATGATAAATAATTAAAACTGCCAAAAAAATATTTAAATGTAATATTTAATTTTTAATAATATATATATAACGATTCGGTCCAATTTTAATGGTTAAAAAATCTTTAAAATTGAATCGGACTGTTTGAGAAATAGTTTGAAAAAATATAAATCAAATCAAACTATTTTACTCACATAATTATTCAAATCAGTCCAATTTTTCGATTTGGTCTAATTATTCACAATATGATTTTTTTTCTTTTTTCTTCATACAAGTTTTTTAAAAGGCTCATAGAAAGCTTTTTTTTTTTTTTTTTAATTTTATTTTTATTCCTAGAATATTTATTAATTTTATTCTTCCCATATTTATTTAAGAATCTATATAAATTGAAAATTGAATGAAATAACCCTTTTCAACTACTCTTTTTTAAATAAAAATTGACACAAAAGTTTCTTAATTATTAACCAAATATCTATAATCATATTATTATAAAAAATAAGTATATTTTGTCATATAATTATTAAAAAAAAAACACTTAAAATTTAATAATTATTCCAAAAAGTTCACAATTTTTATATATAATGGTACTAAAAGTTTAAAAATGCCATAATAGCTTTAATGTTCTGTAAAAATATGCATTTTAATTTTGTAATTATGTATTAGACATCTTAGTAATGGATTTAGATTCTCTTATTGCTTGTTCTTGGTTTTTAATCTCATTCTTGTAATTCATATTTAATGAACTTAGTAATTTTATGGTTATCAATTGAATACGCTTTTTGAGTATTTTTATAATAATTTGAATCAACTTAATATTTAAGATGAAATATGTACCACAAGCGTAAACAAAGATGAAAAAATTATCTTAAATTTTTTTGAGCAGGTTACGACTAGATCTCAACATTAATATTATGGCTATTTAATGTTTTAACGTGTAACTTAAAAAAAAATGTTCTATATTCGAAATCTAATATTTATATTGTCTATTTTTTTTCTTCTTCTTTAAGAATCAATGTAATCAATTTTAAAATACATAATTACTTATTAATTATTTTAAATTACTGAAAGAGAGACTCAATCTTATATCTAAAAGAATAAAAAGCTTCATATTTATTATCAATTTATTGGGGGTGATGAGTCTAATGTTAATATGGTCAAAAAAAAAAATTATTCATTATTTTAAGAATAAATGATAATATAATATTTTAGATTAATAAAATATAAAATTAATATAAATATATTTTTTTTAAATACAAATATTTTGAATAGAGAAAAAAATTAATATAATTTGTGGAAATTTTCCCATCAATTTTATTGATTTGATAAATTTTTTTTTTCAGGTGCTGCATTGCTACAATTACGATAATGCTACAAAAATACTTACAATGTAATAGATTTAAATATGCTTATTGGAATGAACAATTTAAAATGAGTTTGTTAAATTTTAAATAAATCCTTTGCTTAGCGAAAAATTTTCCGATTATTTAAAATAATGCATATTTACATCAATCTAATATCTTTGGTCTATCATTAAAAGAAAATTAAAAAAATATTGGTATATAATATTTCAAAAATAATGAATAATAATTCTTATTATCAAATGGACAAAAGTGGAACTGAGAATGAAAGAAAGCCCCAAAAAAAAAAAAAAATGAATGATTAGAAGGTAAATTTTTTTGAAAATTATAAAAACACTTAAATGGTCAGGCCATCTATCCAAAAAAATAAAAAAAAACTCAGGCCAAAATTTATTGGTATATTTTTACAAATAGCTTAAATATAGTGGTAAGTTTATTAATTTACGCTTGAAATAATAACATTAAATTTGTTACGATTTTTTTTTAATTTAAAAAAAAAATTCCCTTCAATTTAAGAATGATAAAACTAATATTACACGCTACTATACCACCAAAAATCACCCCATTAAATTTGTGACGATCTCAAACATTCATAATTTATAAAAAAAGTGTCATAAATGTCATTTTGTTTTTATAAAAGGTAGCATATTTAGTCTCATAGATTATAAAAAGTGTTTTTAAATCCTTTTGCTTTTAAAAAATGTGTTTTTAAGCCCATCTACTTGTAAAAAATGTATCAAGTAATGACAAAGTTAATTTTTCATCCAATCTAATTGAATAACAGATGTATTACATGCATATTTATATTTTTCGATATATATACACGTAAAAAAATTAATATTTAATTAAAAAATTACTTAATTATTTTAGTTTAAAAAAATCTTAAATAAAATTTTTAATGTAATTTAAATATAATTTTTAATAAAATTTTAATTGTATAATATTTAAAGTCACAACTTAGATAATGAAAATTTTATTTAAGTTTGATCGAATTCAATAAAATTTAAATATAATTTTCATTGTTTAATACCTAAAATTACAAATTAGACAATGAAAGTTTTATTTAAGCTTAATAGAAAGAAATTATAAAAAATTAGAGTAATTTTTTAATTAAAAATTATTTAATTAGATATATATCTATCGAAAAATATAAACATGTATGTGACACATGTACTATTCCGTTAGATTTAACGAATTGGATGAAAAATTAATTTTATTTTTATTTGACACATTTTTTACAAGTTAAAGAACTTCAAAACATATTTTTTTATAAATAAATAAATTTAAAGATATTTTTTATAAGATAAAGTACTAAATCACATTTATTATATATTATTCACCCTAATTTATAAAGTACTTCTTTATAACTGTTAAGGATTATGTCACGTGAGTAACGTAATTTTTAGCAATTTATTTTTAAAAAGTTATATTAATATTAACGTGGGAATTTAAAATTAAAAAATAAAAAAAAATAGATTCATTTTATTTATTTATTTATTATATTATATTTATATTCGTGACATTTTGTATTATTTCTCCATTATTAGAGAATTCATAAATAATCTCTCTTCGCTTTTACCGTCGTTCAACGTTGACGTGACATGCCATTCCGTACAATTAATACGTCTTTTTGAAACATTTGTGACAGTTTTCTTTTCCTTTCGTAATTACATTAAAATTTAAATAATATTATATAAATATATATTAAATAATATATTAATTATTAATTAAATATAAAATTAAAAATACAAGATAAAAAATTATTATAATTTTTTTATTAATAAATAATTAATTAAATTATATAAAATAAATTATTATAAAAAATTTATTCATAAATATGTCACTTTCATGAGTCCCCACGTAATTGTTTTCATTCAAAATTTTAAATTAAACCTAGTAATTCATCGAAAGTATAAACACCTAAAATGTTTTTATAAACAGTAACATAACATAATTAATTTATTAATAAATAATATAATTTAATTAATTTATTAATAAAATATTATTTAATAATTTAATTATCTTATATTATTAATTTTATATTTAATTATTAATTAATATATATAATAATATTGATCATATAATATTATTTTTTATAAAAAAATTTATAAATTTTTTTTAGATTAAATTATTTATATTATTTATACTCTAAAATTATAAATTGAATCATTTGGTATTATTATTTTAATAATTTTAATATTAAAATATTAATTTTAAAAATATTTTAATTAAAAAAATATTAAAATTATATATTTTATTTTTATTTAATTTTTAAAAAAATTAAATAATTAAAATATTTATTTATCAAATAATTCACTGAATATGTTATTTTCAATTTTAACAAATATTAATTATGTAACCTAATCACAACGGCCAGATATGCAAAGATAAAATGCGGAATAAAAATAACACACGATATTTTTAGGTGGAAACAACCTAGGCCACTCCAATGACCTAAGAGGAAAACCACCGGTCCACCGGACCACCTAACTATCCACTATGAAAATCAATGTTCAATTACAACCATAGGTCCTAGAACTACCATTCACAAATAGATTCCCCTTTCTGTAATTTACTTACGAGCCGTCGCTCCTTTCATAGCCTCCACAAGATAGGTGTCTGGATCCGGATTAACGTTCCGATCTACTTGAGTCACACAAGATCAATCGAACTCGTCAACTTCGGTAATTTCGAGTCACACGAAATACAGAACACGTCACCTGAAACGTTAGCACAAATAGCACAAGTGCAAAGTGTGTCCTAGAGCGGATTCAAACAATGAAAAATCCTAACTAGCAGATTCAACAGCATACGATGTAAAAACAAATCAGCTAGTAAACTCTAGAAATATCATGCAATTCTAAATATCATATAAGACAATTCAGATATAGAAAATATTAGTTTTGTGTCAGATAATGATTATGCACAAACAAGCATCACTTATATAGAGTCCAATTTAACTTGAAAATAGGATTTGCAATGGACTACAACTCTACTCATATAAGGATTTAGTTCTCAACAGAATTCTACTTATACAATGATTCATATCAGGATTTTGCTTTCTTAAGAATTCTACTCATATAAGGATTCAAACTTTTACAACAATTCTACTTATATAAAGATTTTGTATTTAATATTAAATGAGTCAAATATGGTAAAAGTAGCATATTGGTCAAACTAAAAAGAGTTGTAGAAGAAGTGAAAAACTGACTCAATCGATCTAACAACTGGCTCGATCGATCGATCCAATTCTCGATCGATCGACCAAAATTATCGATCGATCTATCTCAACCCGAGAGCACCTAGATCGATGTTGTTCCAGAATCGATCGATCGAACAGGACTCGATCGATCGACCAAAATTATCGATCGATCTATCTCAACCCGAGAGCACCTAGATCGATGTCGTTCCACACTCGATCAATCGACCAACATGTGCACAATATATTTTACGTTATGATCCATACTAAGTGTAGTGCTCAATTGTGTGAAGATGTATGCATGATAGAATATTTTACCTGTCATATGGGCATTGCAAGCTTGGTGATTCCATCATCATGTATCGTCAGATTAAACGGTGAACTTTTACTCTAGATTACAATCAAACATTTTGTCCACGAAAATTGCCAATACAAAATAAACCTTACATATATTATTATTAATAAATAATTAATATGTATACAATTTTTTTTAATATTTGACAAGCAAACCCCTGTTGATACGTAACACTGAAATTGTCACAAGAAAATTTGGACTCATATTTCTGTACTCTCTGGGGGAGTGGAGTGGGGTCCGTAATGTATAAACAGCCATTGGCAACTGTTTAGACTTCACAGAAAGCGCACTTAAACCGCTTCACCCTCTTCTTTCTCTTTCTCAGAGCAATAAACTTTTTCCAAACAACCAAAGCAGTACAGCCTAAGATAATTCCATATTTCTAACTATCACAGCCATTGGTGGGTCAAAAATCTTGCCTTGTTTATTACGGTGCATCTTCTTTGAGTAAGTAAGCACGAGGTGTTGAGTTACGTTTTCTTGCTTGATAAAGCTATGTTTTGGGATATAGAGTGGGCATTTTTCTTTTATTTTGTTCATGATATATACATGCATGTCGTGGCCTTTTGTAATTTCCTTTTGAAGGATTCCAGTCCAAGGTTTTGTTTTTTGAGTGTGGATTATCTTCTTCATTTTCAACCTTTTTTTTTTTTTTTTTCAAATCAGGCCTTGTTGTCTCCTTCTCTATATAAGAGCTTCCACGTTTCCGGGGAAAAAAATTGTCCTCTTTCTTCAAGTTGGACCGTATATTATACTTACTACGAGCAATAAAATCGAACAGTTTACCTTCTGGGTTTGTAATTCTTAGCTTCTAGTTCATAAGTTACAAGATCTAAACATATGCTAAAAACTAAGACCTTCCACTGAAATCCAAATGAGGTTATTAACTTATATGGATGCTTGATGTCTACTAATCTACAGGATCATTGTGTAACATAACGATTGTCGGTTGTCTTTATTTGTATTCTGTACTACTGGTAAATTATTCACTTAAATTAACAATATATTTGCTCAGCTTTTTGTTCCTTTCAATTTACTTGTTTGCCCGAGTCCTCTAATTATTTTCTGGCTAGATATATATTCATATATATATATATATATATAGGGTCAAGCAAAATATGGCTCTGATGTGTGACATGTGGATCTTGCAGAATTGGGTATAAGATGATGACCTGTGGTCTGCTTCACTTCAGTAGTGTTGTCTAAGAAAGGATGCCAAACCAGCTATGGTTTGCACTGCCAAAGACTTGCAAGGATGGAAGGATTTTCCCAAGGGCCTCAGGGTTCTTGTCCTTGATGGAGATTCTAATTCCACTGCCGATATAAGATCAAAGCTTGAGGCTATGGATTACATTGGTTGGACATTTTGGTTCTTATCTTTTATCTTTTTTCTGCCCTCCCAGATTACCTGACTTTCCAAAATCAAAAGTTGTATAGATGAAAATGAAACACAATTGAAAATATATGTTTTTTTTTATAACGTTAAAAATATATGTTTTTTTTTTGGGTTAAAAGTTAACCAGTATGAAATTAAAAAACAAGAAGGTGAAACTACTTAAACAATTGTGTTATATATGAACTGGAGAGTTTATTTTAAATTTCCAGATATCGAATCTTAGTAACTTAAAGATTAGCTCTAGAGGTTTTCTGTGCTTGCATTTACTGACAGCCTTCTTGTGTCTATTTCAGTTTCTATATTTTGTGATGAGACTGAAGCATTGTCTGTATTTTCAAGTAATCCAGAAAGTTTCCATGTCGCTATTGTAGAGGTACGACCTTCAGCTGAAACCTTTAGTTCTTCCCCCTTTCCTTATCAATAAGATCATATTATCATTACCATCGTATGAGGACCTGCTTCCTTAATGTATATTTGAGTTATTTTTCTTTGAGTTACATCTATTTGTGGTAGCAGGTTAATACAAGAAATGAATTTGGGAATTTCAAGTTTCTAGAAGCTGCCAAGGACTTGCCAATTATTAGTAAGCTTAGAAAGCAAAATCAACCCTTTCACGTTGCTAGAAAAACAAGAGTAGCTTTTCTCATAGCATAACATGTTCATGTTTGTAATTGACCAACCCTTTCAAGTTTGCTACATGATTTTTCTTCTTTTTGGATTATTGACCAACTTGCAGTGTTTTCATTAGATTATTGGGTCAGTTATTGTAAATTACTATCTGACTATATTGCCTTCAATTATATACACACATACATTACAGTTTTTGAAAGCTACGCTATCTTCTTTGCAGTGACTTCAGATATTCATTGTATGAGCACAATACTGAAGTGCATAGCGGTAAGTTATTAGCATCCCTCTACATTACCAATCAGCGTTCATCTATTCAAACTAAAGAAATTTCCACTTGAACTTCTCTATACATATATATCTTCACCATTTTCAACTTCACTGTATGTAAATCTATTTTCAGCTTGGCGCAGCTGAATTCCTGATAAAACCATTCTCTGAGGACAAGCTTAGGAATATTTGGCAGCATGTAGTTCATAAGGTATCTGGACTCTAATAACACTATATTCTCTTTTACTACTCAGATACGCTGCAAATGCGGTGATGTTAATTAATCTCCTTGTATCTCCAAATTACAACAGGCATTAAATGCTGGAGGGGTTGCTCTCTCTGAGCCAAGCCCACTGAAGCCTCTCAAAGAATCTACAGTGTCTATGCTACAGCTAAGGCTAGAGAATGGAGAAAATAATAGTGTCTCAACAGAAAGAAAAGAATTGTATTGGGATCAAGAAAATGAGCATGAGCATTCAGCAGGAAGTGACAAATACCCTGCTCCTTCAACCCCACAACTATACCATGGAGGGCGACTTTTGGATGATGGTGACTGTCAAGATCAAACTAACTGTTCAACTGAGAAAGAGCGTGGGGAGGAAAATGGTGAATTTAAATTTGTCGAAACTACATTTGGCAACTCAGTTGCTGTAAGTACTTCTTTAGTAGAGAAACCTCAGATTGCCAGAATGAATGTGGTGAAAGAGGAATATGACTCTGCTGATGGTTCTAGGAATGAGAGCAATAAGTCTTCTTACCCGCTTAATGGTGATAGTCTCAACAATGCTGGTAATGGTAGTGCTGAAAATCCAAGTAAAGCATCTGCTCTAAATAGTTCTTGTCTGTCCAAATCTAATCGGAAGAAGATGAAGGTAATTTGCTATGAAAATCATTTTTAAGTGTCCAAAGGTAACAAACAATAACTACTCAGTCCATTTTCTGTTATTTTTTGCCTCCAAGAAAAGTATGATTTGTTTGAGTTGTACCAGATTTACTAGATTTCTCTGTTTGGTCATACATTAATGATGAAGGAATTGGTTTCTTCTAAGAGTCACCAATTTGTGTCGTATTGGGTTTCAGGTAGATTGGAATCCTGACTTACACAAGAAATTTGAACAGGCAGTGGAACAGTTAGGTGTTGGTCAAGCGATTCCTTCGAGAATACTCGAGCTGATGAAAGTTGAAGGTTTAACCAGGCATAATATAGCTAGTCATCTCCAGGTTTCCATTAAATTGAAAAATTCTTCCTTCCCAGATCCCAACACTTTTATACTATCAAGTGAATAAACTAATGCTGTCAAAGATTCAATACAGAAATATCGAATGCACAAGAGAAGCATCTTGCCAAAGGAAGAAGACCGGAGGTGGCAACATCCAAGAGATATTGCAATGCATCCAAGTTACTATCATCAGAAACCTCTAATGGCTTATCCAACTTATCATTCTAATCATGCCTTACCAATACCACCTGTCTATCCTACGTGGAGTTCCCCTGGTTATGCTCCTTGGCAATGGAAACCTTACGCGGGGGTAATTTTTCTTGTAAATTTCTACTCCTAGGACCTAGATATATGAAATCCCTGTCCAATTAGCGTGTACTAACACAAATAAGTTGAGAGGTTTAGCGATTTTATAGTTGAATACATGATGTTTCAGATGCATGCTGATGCTTGGGGTTGCCCCGTAATGCCACCTCCTCATGGTCTCTATAATTCTTATCCACAGGTAAGTAGTAGAAGATGGATCAATTCTGTTTACACATTGCTTCTTACTATTTTATTATGCGCCTCTTAATTACATGCTTATATGTATAAAAAAAAATATAATATTACTTACGTTCTCATTAGTATTGTAATACTTATACGCAGAATGCATCAGGATTTCATAACTCTGGCAGCATACCATGGAATTCTTTCGACTTTCATCCGGTAACAATGGAATTTTATGGATGCCAATTATCTTAGTTTTGGTGCTGCATTCAAGTTTTCCAATTTGTCATGAATAATAGTACTAGTTATTATTTTGGTTTGCAAGTTTAGTGTAGAGTACTTGGCATATAACATGGCTCTTTTAACATTTCATAAGCTGTTAGGAGAAAGGTTAACTATACTTTTATATATCTATTACTCCTCTACAAATGTTGGCTCTATGCACCATGTATGCCAAACATGCAATTCAACAATTGGTGTTGCTAGATTTTGAACACAGAACCTCGCTCTGATATTATGTTAGAAGTTGTTAGTTATTAATTCTTTCAAAAATTTAAGCCGTTAGGAGGGGAATCAACTATACTTTTATACGTCCATTATGTAAGCTATGTGTTTGTTTTTCTAAATTTTCATGGAAGTGAAAATGTGGAATCTTCACATTTCTTCTGTCTTTACACCCAAATTTCATAGTTTAATTGACCATACTCCAAGGAAGAATTAATTTCCCTCTCTTATTTTGATAGCTACAAAAGAAATGTTCTGTCATTGTTGCCTAGTTAGACTTGGCCTAATATAAAGAAGATGAAAAAAAAGAAAAAGAGGAAATGTGAATAAACATATTTGACAAATGTGTTTCATCTTTCTATGCAGGCAGAGGAGGTGATAGACAAAGTTGTGAAAGAAGCAATAAGCAAGCCATGGCTACCTCTTCCTTTAGGCTTAAAATCTCCGTCAACAGATAGTGTTCTATCTGAGCTCTCTAGACAAGGCATCTCCTCCGTACCCCCTTACATCAACGGCTCAAATTCCATCTGATGTGGAACTCTTATCAAATTTATGATTCGATTGATTCGTCCTGGAGGCAGCTTCTAGAATTTGATTGGTTAGGAGACTGCTATCTTCTCTAGTCTTGGTACCACATGATCATCCTCAACGTCCACTCCTTCTCAATGTCAATTGCTAGTCAGGCTGAGACTCCAGACTCTAATGCCAACTACAATTAATCAATAAAAAGGTCTTTGATCCTCTCCTATCCATTCCTACGGCGAAGGTTTCAACAAGTGCCAATAGTTGACCACATCCAGTGCTATTAATCTGCCACATAGACTTTACAACTAGGCTTGACCGTGTTTGTAAATAGAGTAGATCTTAAATTCCTAACCATTTGGGATCGAAAAGTGATTTTTATCTGATCTTAAATGGGTGGGGGGTCCTAGTGATACTTGGTGTAATATGGATAGTCGCCAAGGAGTAGTTGTGAATAAAAGTGATTCGAAAGGAATGGTTTATGCAAATCCATATGCTTCTTGCCTATAAGCAAAAACAAAATGCTCCTAAAGCAGTAAACAATTCCTTTAAGAGATAACTTTCTTTTGTGTGTCTGATTTTTACCCGTGTTATGAGCAAATAAATGTGTCTTACGAGGAAAATCATGCAATTAATCCATAAACGAGGCCATACTATGTGTGTATGCTGTCTATATAGGTCAAAATGACGTGGGTTTAAAAATGAATCATAATATAGGTTAATTAATTTATTATACGCAAAAATTATTTATAAATGTTTGCAAGAAATATCAACAGTAACAACATAAATTATATATAGACACTTTTAGATTATGTTATTTGTTGTCTTAAATTTTTTAATTAAAATATTATTTTTTAAATTAATATTTTAATATAAAAATGCTAAAATAATATAATCGTTCTTAATTGATCTTTTAAAAAATGATATTTTAATTCAAAATTATTAAAATTATGTATTTTATCCTTAATTGATCGTTTTTTTCTAAAATTAAGAATCAAATAACATTATTTATAGAAATTAAATAACATAAATGACCTAATTTTACGAACTTTTATGATACGTTTCTTTATAAATTATAATTTATTATCTGTTTTTATCCTTATTAATAAAAAATACAATTTTTTTACTAATTGAGGTTCTTAAGTACAGATGGATTTTTTTTTTTAAAGCTATAGAATCTAACTGTAAATATAAAGTGGGTTGAAAATAACATTTATAAAGAAAGCATAACTAGAAAATTAAAGTAAGTAGGAATATATATATAAAAGGACGAAAAGATGCTTAAATTTATTACTTTAATGAAAATATATTTAAAATTTATACTTATTTAAAGGATACTATAAGCCTATTATTTAAAAAAAATAAATAAATTATAGAGGTAATAAATTTTTAACATTTTGTTTATAAAAATAATAAAAATATATCATTATTTATACAAAATAAATTTTTATAATCATTTTCATAAATATAATGAATTTAAGATATTTTTTAAATAAATATAAATTTAAAATATATTTTATTAAAAATAGCTAATTTAAACTATATTTTTCATATATATATATAGCTGTAAAACGGGTGGGTTGTGTCGTGTTCGAGTCGACCTGTTTACGATCCGACCCATGTAAGATTGACCCTGACCCAACCTATTTATTAAATAGGTCAGAAAGTACAACCCTAACCCAACCTGAATTTATCTATTTAACACGTATAAATATATTAAATAATATATATTATATTTTATAATATAAAAAATTAGAGATATTATATCGAGTATCAACATATATTTATGTCACCTATTAACATTATAAATTTTAATTAGATTACAAAAATTAAATCAAGTTAAGCATTATTTTAACAAAAAATGTAAAAATATTAACTAATATAAAATAAAAATAATATCAATAATCATAAATATTGTGATACATCAAATCTAATATTTTAAAGTCTTAAATAATAACAAAAAAGTCTAACAAAAATATATATCATAAATTCTTTGTAAATAAAAACTTGTTTTAAGTCTAAAATAAATAATTAATAATAAAAACATATAAAATTAAACTAAATAATATATTATTATAAATTGATAAAAATAAGAAAATAAAATATGAAATGAATTTAAACATCATTTCAATAATATTTCAAAGTATAAACCTACAAAATAATTAAATAAGAAACAATTACGTACATACCTTAATAATTTTAGTTATTTACTTGTGTTACTTATGCGAGTTACGGGTTACCCAATTAACCCATTCAACCTTGATTTTTTTAAATGAGTTAAACGGGTCGACCTATTTATAACCCAATACATATAAGCTCAACCCGGACCTGACTATTTCGTGGGTGGGTCGTATCGAATTCGCAGATCGTATAAAAAATTATCTATATATAATAAGTTATCATATGTATTAAATATTATTTTAATTATTAATTAAATATAAATTTAAAAAATATTATAATATATTTATTAACATATCTCTAATTAAAATATATCACCTATTTGACATCAGGTGATTAAAAAAACATTTTTTTTTTTTTTGGAATTTGATGATATACGTACCAATACTAAAGAGTACTTATGGAAATTAATAAATGAAAGTGTTAAAAAGCAGAAATTGGAGAGTACGTATCAAAACGCCACAGGCCAATTAGTAAAAGCGTAAAGACAATTTTGTTTTCACTTTCAGTTTCCAGACACTGCTATTTTTATCAGAAACTTGTTGAAGCTCGCAACCCGATACATAATCGGAATCGTCTCTCTGTCCGTAAGTCTTAATTCCATATTATGTTCCTAAAATTTCAGAGAGTTAAAATTATCTGACGGATTACCGTGTGATTCTCGAACTTTAATTTATAATTTAGTTTGGATTTTTTTTTTTCACTAGTATTATGTCAATTGAATTTGGTTGATTTGTATACACGATCTTACTTGTTAATTGTAACTCTGGAATTAATTTTCGTTTTAGAGGAATGCCATTGCGATAGTTCTTCTTGGAAGACCAGAATGTTATCGAAATTGTCCCGACAAAAGATAAAAGAGTTAATAAAATATATGAGTATGTCTACTTAATGGGTTAACTTTGTGATATTAGAATACTTATTATTGTTATAAATTTTTACATGGTATTAGAGCGTCAGTCAAATTGGACCTCGCCTCGAAAAAAAACATGAACGGACCTTGCAAAAAAAAAAAAGATAAGTAATGTAGTAATTAGGTTAAAAATAAAAAAGATAAGTAATGTAGTAATTAGGTTAAAAATATAAAGTGATGGATTTTGTAAGAAACAAAGACCCACACTTTGAGTGAGTGTTAGAGGGATTGTCCAATTGGTTAATCTTTTGAGATTAGAGTACTCGTATTTCTTATAAATTTTCACACATAAACGGTTAGTGTCTGAAAATTTGATAGATTGTTGTGGTTGTTTAATAATTTCCTAGTAATTTTCCGAACCTTATTTAGCTGTCGAGAAAGCTTAGAGCAATCTATAAGATTAAAAATTCGAGGTGTTCTGTTCAATTCTGATTTCCATTAGATGGAAATAATTGGACCCTAATCTTTCTTTGGGTTCAACTGAATCCACTTCATATATGTGCTATTTTTGTTCTACTTTCCTCTGATCTTAAGCAATGAATGCTTACAAAATACCTCTCTCAAGTATGCATAGACAACTTGGTTATTCCATAATTATAATGCATGAATTCTATGTTTGACTAGTTGATCTTGGGGGTAACTATGGATTTTCTGTAGAGGATAAGTACATTGATGAAATAGAAGAGAAAGAGATCCATCTGAGTTTCGTGATAGAAGGTGCCACTTGCCAGGTATTATTAAAGGATGGAATGCAGAGGGTGCTTGGAATGTCTTTTGAAGCTTTTGAACCTCATTTTGACCTTTGTTGGTCTGGCCATGGTTGGGTATGGGATCTACTTACTGGTTGAATACAATAAATCAACTGGCAACACCCTTGTCGTCACTCCTTCTGCAGATAATCATGGTGTCATGCAGCTTGGCCGACCCATACTTATGGCTGTTTCTCTATCAGCTAATATATTTGATAAGTTGCCAAAAGCTTGGTATGGTTATTGATATTCTGACTAAATCTTTGTTTAAAGGTTCATCAGTTTTTTTGGTTCATCATTGTTTTGAGATTCTGAAATATGCTACTCAGGCTCTCAGCGGATCACAATTATAAAAACTGTTAAAATTAGTCCATTCTAATTCGAAGCAACTTAATGTTTATATTATTTAGTAGTTACCAAGTATTTTTTTAAATTTTTTTTGGGGTCAATCGTGTTACCATGTATGAAATGTAATGTGTGTTTATACTTTTGTGAAAAATTTACATGAAGAAAGACATGATTTCTAAAGACCCGTGTGTTGGATAGATCTAGAGGCCAAAAAAATCAATCTTTACAATGTTCTTGAAAATGATTTATTTATCTGATTTCAAATGTTTTTGAATAGAGGTTTAGTTCGGTTACAATATAGAACTCAGTAACCTTTATTCGCTTTTATGGTGATGAGAAGGGAACCATTTTCGTTTTTTATAATGTTTAACTAACGTTACACGCTACTGATATTGTCTCTGAGCATACTAATTTTCCCATGGAACAATTTGGGTTTCCAGGTTCATATACATATTCATTGGAATTGGGGTTATCCTCTGTGTTATCTCATGTTTTGGTTGTGTCGGAGCTGTAACAAGGAATGGATGCTGCTTGAGTTGTGTATCCTAAATTCATAATTGCTTGTCCAGTTTTCTGGTTTTACTAATGCTCAGATATGTCACAAGTTACCACGTCATCAGGTGGTCATTGTGATGCTATGCATATCAGATCATGATATACGGTCTTCAGTTGTCTTGTTTTTTTTCTTTTTATTTTTTATTCTTCTTCTTTCTGATTTTTTTTTTCTTGATATTGGTTTTCCTTAAGTCTAAATAGTATTCTGTGCTGGTGATCTTGCTGATCTTGATAGAGTTGGGATGTGCAGCCTTTATATTTTTTGATAAAAGCTGGCAGGAGGTAAGTATTGTCAAACAAATCATTTTAAATTCAAGATAGTAAGATTGGTCATCTGATCAATGTTGCAAATCACTTTTAGGATATTCCAACTGACAGAACTGGAGACTTTGACACGATATATACTTTTCTGAAAGAGAACTGGAAAATTGCTAAATGGGTTGCTCTTGGAGCTGTTGTTTTTGAGGTAAGCATTATATGACATAATCCGTTGAGGAATGAACATTTTCACATGAATTGGACTTATCAACATATCCATTATACTTGTTTATTTTTCTTTTCTTTTTTGCCATCTGTGTTTGAGAATGACATTGCAATTTTCTCTTTTTAGGAATTATACTGCTCACACATACTTTTAAACATATAAATACATGCCTCATGGTCTGTTAGAGCATCACCAGACCTTTTCCCTTGTAATCATATTGTAGTTGCCCTTGCTTGGAATCTATTTGTACTTGCAAGGTGTGAATTGGAACCTTTCATGTTGAAAATCCTCCAAAGTGATATGAACAATCACAATTATATCTCACACAAAATAATACTGCAAAGGGCCATTTCATATGTTAGGATTTATTATGTATGGGTGTCGTGTCTTGTAATCACCATTTTCATTTCTCCGAGAACTTGATCTGGTGGTGGAGATCAGCTTTGATTTTGACTTTTCATTAAATTACAGGCTCTACTTTTTGTTTTGGCCCTTATGGTTAGGGCAGCAAACACACCCTTGGATTATGATAGTGATGATGAGTTCATTGCTCGAAGGCAACAAATTCGGCAGCCTTTGATCAACAGACCAGCTAATCCAGCTACAGGTGTACCTGCTGCTGGAACCCTTGATCAGCGCCCCAGCAGAAATGATGCATGGAGTTCTCGATTGAGGGAAAAGGTGTGACCTAATATTACTGAATGTTCCTTTTTCAAGTTAAAGAACTTGTTGGGTACTTCGTTTAGCTGTTATACAATGTTTATATATTGCAGTAATTAACTGACATAAGTGTGTCAGGATATAAGTTGTTTTACATGACACCTTAAATATTCACGAAGCTTTAAGACTTGAGCAGGACCCTGTTAATCTAGTCTATATAATTTCTTTAGAATACATGCCTTTTCCTCGCTCATTCCAGTTCATATGTGCAGCTATGATTTATTTATTTTCGCTGGTAATTATTTTTTTCTTTTCTTTTTAACCTTTCACCTTATTTTTTGTTGCTCCATATGAGATGTAGCAAAAGTTCCAGTTTTGTTATTTCCCCGATACTTGTTTCTGTGCTAAAATTTACTTTTTGCAAAATGAATCCTATTGGTTGAAAACTATTATGATGATTGTGATCTTGATCTACGAGGGTATTTCTGTGGCTGCTAGAAAAACTTGTTACGGACGTTAGTGTCTTGGTTGCTGGTTTTAGATTATTCAGGAGTATTTGAGTTAATAACTTTGGTTTACTGATATTGATATTTTTACTTTGGTCTTCTGCATGAGTTTCGACTCTGACATTAGCCTATACTGTTATATTGTTGCATATATCAGTATGGACTTGACACTTCTGAGTTCACATACAACCCGAACGAGTCAAACAGGTACCAGCAAGTTGCCTCACAGCCAGCAGAAGAGAGGAGCCGATGCACTATCATGTGATGACTCTGGATTTAGGAAATTACAGATTTGAGTTGGTGTCTGAAGACTGCTTTCTTGGAAAATGTTGGGTAACCTTGGGCCTCTATGAATCGCCCCTTTTGAGCTTGTGTACAACAATGTTTCCAGGATCTTTTTATTTTTATTTTTCCTTCGCCACCTTATAACAGTACTACCATATTAGGATTTCTTAATGGAGTCAAAGTTGAAAATAGTTTTATCGTATGAGTTTGTTGAATTGTGTTTGTTTTAACATTAACTGTGATTAATGATTACATTGACAAGGATACAACATGCGTTGAGACAATTTCTAAGTAGCTTTAGAGAAAGCAAGCTTGGTGGCACCCAAAGTAAGTGGTAGCAGTCGAAGATATGAATAAGAATAAGGACTAGAACACAAGTTTCTTGAAGCCAGATACCGGACTCCATATTGGCCCTTTCCTTACTTTTTACGTTTCATTTCGCAAATAAGTGTTATTCGATACATTCTCGTAGGGTTGTCCAAAAATCGGACTAAATCGAACAAAACCAAAAAATCGGACTGGATCAGACCGGACAATTTCATGAAATATATGGTCCGATCCGGTTAAAAATTATACAAATTGTTGGTAAAACGGTTCGGTCTGATTTTGCAAATTTTTTAACCAATGGACCAGACCGTTATAAATAAAATATTAATTTTTTTAAATAATATATTATTATTAATACCCACTTCTCATCTCTGTTTGCATTCGCACTTTTTATTTTGCAGCATCTCTGTTTATAATTATTATTATTAATACCCATTATCCAGTTAACCACTTCTAGTTCTATCTGTGTTTGTTTCCATTTTATGGATTAATATATTAATATGTTATTATGTGTGTTGCGTTATAATTTAATTACATTCTTAGTTATAGAAAAAATTAAGCAAAAAAAGTTTTAAAAATCATTGAAAACTGTTAACCAAATCGGACCAAATTAGACGGTTTTAAAATTTTTATTAGTTAAACAGTCCGGTTCGATCCAGTTAAAATAATATGAACGGTCCAGTCCAGTTAAATTTTTTTTACTAAAAAACGGATCGAATCGGATCGCAGACACTCCTACGTTCTTGCGTCCATTTTCATTATTACAATCTCTTTCAGCTTTGTCACTTTGGCATTGTGGTCTAAAAAAATTGTATGAAACTACAACAAACTAAATGGAATTTTTTTTTTAACATATAACAAACTAAATAGACTGTTTAATTGGATTTTTTTTTCCCCGTAATTCGTTGGAGCTTTGTTGAAGATGCAATGTTCTTGTTTGCGATCCTTTTTCAATGGTGGATTGGGATCATTTTAATTTACGAGAAACTATTAGTTAGTTCTGATTTAAGCTAACGATATGGTTTAGATCAGGGAGAGATTTTACATTTAATTATTCTTTCTTCTATTTCAATTGGTATGAACACATTAGTAATAACCAAGTAATCGACCAATTTTTTTTTTTTTTTAAATTTATATTTGTTTACTTTTGGTAATGCGTTTTGTTTTGTTTTGTTTATTCTGCCATTGACAATTTCCTCACAACCGTCACGACAAGTTGACAACTGCCGTTTACAAGTTTTTTTGTTTGTTTGTTTGTTTA
Source organism: Elaeagnus macrophylla (assembly GCA_029378325.1). Taxonomy (NCBI): domain Eukaryota; kingdom Viridiplantae; phylum Streptophyta; class Magnoliopsida; order Rosales; family Elaeagnaceae; genus Elaeagnus; species Elaeagnus macrophylla. The sequence continues at coordinate 24,412,164 of CM055646.1, read as the reverse complement.
TGAATACTGCCGTGTACAAGTTGATTACTAATTATTAATTTTTTTCCCTCGCTGAGCATGAACTTGTAATCTAGTGATATATAGTATAGATTTTTTTAATTTAAGACTTAAAAATATAAATGTTAAAATTTACTAGAAAAAAAATAGTCAGTGAATGATAGCTTTGTGACTTTTGATCACATTCAAAGTGAAAACTATTCATTTTTTTGTCTGATAGATAAAACTTTTTTAACTTAAATTTTAAAACAAATTCAATTCATGCACATGCAAGTATTGTTTAATCTGCCAAGGCCTTAGTAGCCAAACGGCATTGTAACCACCATAATACGGTGGAGCTCTCAAATTCGAGGCTTGAATGTAGCAAAAAAAAAAGTATTGTTTAATCTAAAAAAAAAAAAAATCGTATTTCTCCGCAAGTTAAGAGGTTATTTATTTGATGCTTTAAAGATGTTAGGAATATCAACCGATGCATGTAATATATTTTTCCAATTTTACACGCAAAGTTTTGGGAATAATTCAAGGGTGAACCAAAAATCTTTTCTGGAGGAGCTGAATTACTCCATATTATTATATTCTAAATAATAAATTTAACACCACATTTTAAGAATATTAGTCATTTTATTTTATAACCTTTTCAGTTTAGTCAACTTGATTCAAAATTTCAAAACAATTGATAAATTAGTCCTCAATTCTCACCAAATTTATAACATCATTTACATATTTTAACTTAAAATTGCTCACCATTTATAATTTTATAGGTGGCCTAATCAATTTTATTGTAATTAACAATTTGATATTAACTTGTGTAAATGAAAATATATTTTTTTTACCAAAATAAGTAGCACCTTATGAGAAGTAAGAAATTAAATTGATCACATACTCTTATAATTATAATATTTAAAACTTATTCGTGGTTATCATACCTATAGGTTAAATACTTCTTCAGAAAACTTTTATTAATATAAAGATTAGTTTAAATTTAATTTAACAAATTTAAACATTTTTAGGATGCTAAATTAAAAAATATATATAGTACAAAATTTATCAAATTAGAATACTAAATTTAACATTCAATTTAATTCATAAGTATTATTTTATTAATATTAATATTAATATAGATTAACTTTTAGAAAAATAGTAACTTATAAAATTTATAATAATAAAAATAATATTTTTTATTTTTAAATCATAATGATCAACACCATTGGAAATAAAGATATTTACCATATTATCTTTTACAGGTCGGCAGTTTACCTGAGACATATACATGGTCTTACTCTACCTCCCTTCTTGGAATTTATGAAGAGAAGTATTATATATTATAAAAATATTATAAATATAATTAATTTATTATAATTTTATTTAATACAATTTTATAAATTAATTTATACAATTCAATCAAACTCAGTCATATTATTTAAAATGTATTATAAATTTATAATATTTAATTTTTTTCTTTTTATAGAATGTGATATATTTCTTTTATATGTTTATTTTTGTGTGTAGAGGTAATGATTTTTTTAAATAAAGGAATAAAACACACAAACTTATACATTAATAGTGGACCACTATTGCAATACATTAACCACAATTTTTAAAATGTTTAATTATATAATATAATATTTTATATATATATATAATTTTATTTTTAATTTTTTAAAAAAATATGTTTATTTATTTTTATAATGTAAATAAATATATATTTTTTAATTTTAAAAGAAAATAAATATATATTTTTTTATTGAGAGAATTAAAATTAAAATTAACTAAATAATTAAATTATTTATGTAGTTGAGAGTTTTTAAAATCTCTATAAAAATATACTGAGGTAATGTATACGTACTGTTACATGTAAAAAAAAAGAAGAAGAGAGAATTACATAATTACGTGTTAATATAACTATTTTTTTTTTTTTTTTTTTAAGGTTATTCAATGTCGGTAAGGTGGGTAGACAAAATGTAGTATGCAATCATATTTTATATTTAATTCATTTTTGAGTAGTAGAGTTGGAAAACCAAACCCGTAAATTATGACGTTAGTTGATAACAGTTTGGATAAAAAATCAATAATTTGTGCTATGAAAAGTACACAATTCTCTCTAGTTTTTTTAATATAAATTTTCAAATCACTATATTCGTTAACTTAAAATAAATATCCTCGTTTAAAATATAGTAATCAATCTCCCATAATCTTTACGTGCCGACATATGTGTAAAATAGTCATGATCTTCCTATCTGATGAGGTGGTTATATTTTATATTTAAGTTCCCAGTGGTCAGCACACTACTTGACAATTACAATACTTATATTTTACTCCATTAAGTTTCAACTTTTGTTTATATAAGTCGATATGCTTTTTGTACCCAAAATAAAATTATTATATCTACCACTCAAAGAATTACCAAGATTACAACCAATTCAAAGTCTCCATCTTGATACATTGATCCAGTTATAAACCAGTTAAAATCGGTGACGGAGTTAGAAATTGTGTTTAGATAGTATAGTACTATGATTTTGTAAATTTTTCTATATATAAATAATATAGTTATTTAATTAATTTTATTTTTAATTTTTTAATAAAAAATATATGTTTATTTTCTTTTACCATTAAAATTATTATGCAATGTAATTAAACATTTTATAAACCATTACTCATTAGGGTATATATATTTTTAATTTGTATATAACTAATATGAATATTAACAAATGTAAAAATGATTTATGAATTAAGAACTTCAATACTCTAATCAAGGCATAAAAGCCATATTTCAATTGTTATTCTTGAGTCATCAATAAAATTTGTAAAAATAAAATAAAATACATAAAGGGCTAGAAGTGTATTAATATAAAAGTATAAAATAAGAACCAGATCATCATACTAATAGAAGACTGATGAACTGAAAATAAACATTTATACAATTACACATTTGTTTGTTATACTTCGCTTAAAATATATATAAAGAATATTTTATTATACTATAATAATTTATTTAATTAAAAAAAATGTATGTGTTAATATATATTCGATTTGGTTAATTAATTTTAAGGATCACTAGGTATTTCAACATTTACATATACAAACTATGTTAATTTACACCTAAATATATGTCTTTACAAGGAGTTTGAATATTTTATTGTTTATAATTTTTTATAATTAAGGTAATAAAAAGTTTAAATTCAACCAAAATATGTAAATGTAATTTCTCTTTATTAATAAAATAAAGGAAATTTTAGTACTGTTTTAAAATGTAAGAAAAAATATTCATATTTAGTGGGTTATGCTATACATATATTTCTTCCTTTTTCGAATTTTGTTGGGTTATAAGTTGCCAAGTAGGTAGTAGGAGCATCACATATTTGGTGCATTGGTAAGGATTATATGGCAACTTATCGCTTAAAAAAAATAGTTGACCAAACATGAAAATAGTAAGTCTGACCAAAAAAAATAATAACGTGAAAACAGTAAGGCAAAATAAGATTCTTTGTTTTATTTCAAGAGAACAAATACCTTTTTTTTTTTTTGTTTTTATAGAATATATACCAAATGAAAAATATGTTTTATATATCTTTAAAAAATATTAGAAAAATTACATAAAAAGTAATGATAAAGTACTGTATATGCCACTAAGCAAATATTTTGAATACTAAAAATTAATAAAAGAGATGCCATCTTTGCAAATTCAATTTTTTTAGACAGATCCATAGTATTTTCATGTGCTACTTAATTGGGAGTAAGGCTTTTAAAGGGGCTGCCGATCCCTTTATTCAAATGTACTATGCCTTTTTAAATCATGTGCTTATATATATATTCCTTTCCTTGAGCTTTAGTTAGCTCTTAATTTAAGAATTCATGTGATTTGTGAGTTGTAATTACCATGGTAGCACCACCTGAAAGAGAGACAAAAATAGAGGATAATTTTTCTTCTTTGTTTAAGTTTATAATTATTAGTCACAATTAAAAGTGGTAATCTATCAAAAAAAAAAAAAAAAATTTTGACACATAAAACTTAAACACCTTGTTTTATAACACTTTTTATTTATAGATAATAAAGAATAATATAAACTTTGAAGGTATATAACATTAATTAAATATAAAATTAATTCCTTTTCATATATATATATATATATATATATATATATATATATATATATATTTGGGTATTATATTGGTAAAGTGGTATTTCACGTATATAAATTGCCGACATTCCCCTTACCACTAATGAGTGGCCGCAGACATGTTCGCAGGATCACTGCTGAACGTTAACTTCTTCTCTTTTCCTTACCTTTCCATCTGATTAAAATTATGTTCTTATTTTCAATTCATGGCTGTTATTAAACCCATAAAAGTCTTCTTTAGTTCCAATTGATTCTTTTTCCTCAAACGCAACATTAAAATATACGTAATATTCTAGACATATTCACAATATTTTATATTTTCAAAATCAACATAATAAATCTTTTTAAATAATTACATACTCATATTACTGAGTTTTGAATTCTAAATTTTCTACGCGCTCGGTCAAACTTTATATTGTTAAATTATAACTCATTAACATCCATACAATAAACTTCTATAAACAATTTTGATATTTTTTAAATAATAACACTATCATGCAAGGATACGATATTCATACCCGACTTTCTAATGTATAATGGGCATATTATTTGATATATATATATATTACATATTTTTACAAAATTAATTTTTTTAAAATTTATATATGATTCATTTATTTACATAATTTTATTTTTAATTATTTTAAAAAAATATATATAATTTTTCATAAAAATATATATATTTTAATAAAAAAATATTTGTTTTTTTTAGAGTACATATGATATTTTACATTAGTGAAAAAAAATATTTTTTTATGAACAAAGGTTAAAAGCAAAATTTTATGTATAAAATGCAATTAAACCATTAAATTTATGTATATCCATAATTACTTATATTTTAATTCGTATGGCTATCAACATTCAATGTAATGCGTATTGACATTGGGTAAAGTCGATAATTTTTGACACAATCTATGAGCTCGATATGATCTACCTACAAAATAGTTAGATTCGAGTTGAGCTTATACGATTGGATCGTAAATAGGTCAATCTGTTTAACTCATTTAAAAAATTATGTCATAATGGGTTAATCAGATAACCTGTGACCCATATAAACAACTCAAGTCAATAACTAAAATCATTAGGATATGTAGATAATTATTTCTAATTTAATTATTTTATAAGTTTATACTTTGAAATGTTATTGGGATGATGTTCAAATTCATTTCATCTTTTATTTTTCGTATTTTAATCAATTTATAGTAATATGTTGTTTAATTTAATTTTATATATCTTGATTATTTATTATTTATTTTAAACTTAAAACAATTTTTTACTTACAAAAAATTTATGATATATATTTTTATTAAAACTTTTTATTAGTGTTTGAGACTTTAACAACTTGGCTTTAATGCATCACTATATTTATGATTATTTTTATTTTATATTAGTTAATATTTTAATATTTTTTTGTGAAATATTGTTTAAATTAATTTAATTTTTTGAGTCTAATTAAAATTTATTATGTTAATAAGTTATATAAATATATGTTGATATATATTATAATATATAATATATATTATAATTTATTATGTTAAAATTTATATAATTTTTTATATTTTAAAATATAATATATATTATTTGATATATTTAAATAAATTAAATAGATTAAATAAATTAATTAATTTATTAAATAAATTAAATTATGATTATATATTTTTTTACCTATTTATTAAATAAATTAAATTTGAATAAATTTATACGGATCGTAATAAATCACTCAAATTCAATACAACCCATCTTTTGACAGCTCTATCATTCGGAACTCTCACGCGGTCCCTCACAGCTACGGCTATATAAATTATACGTCGATTCCTTAATGGTTGGTGGGTTTTGAGCTCACTGTTTACATATGGTAAGAAAAGTGATTTTATTTTGACGAAAGAAAAGAAAAGAAAAGAAAAGAAAAGTGATTTTATAGTTTATTTTTTTCATAAAAAAAATTAATGTCGACCGCCTATCCAATCGTTCCACAGCTGTGCTTAGTTTAATCTTGTTTAGTTTACTCTCTGGTTGCCCATTTGACTTCAATTTCTGTAGTCTAGTGTCAACCATTGTTTTGTCTAATTGGGTTGTTTCGTGACGCCCTCCTTTTCTATTGGCGTGGGTGGTAGGGCAGTCTTTGCAGGGAAAATTTCTCAGATACCATTCTTCTGTAATATCTTTAATGTTTTAAAAATAACTTTAAATATCTTTAATATTTAATGTATTTTTAATTATACCCTTAAACGTTAACAGAAATTACTTTAAACCGATAACTGAACAGAAATTGAGAAAGTCTAAAAAGTTAATTTTTTGTCAATTTTTTTTATTAAAAAAATAATTTTTCAATTTTATACCGTTGTAGTATAACTGTCATGAACAAAAATTAAATATAATCAATTATCAATAATATCTTTGCCATACTTTCAGTTTTAACTAAAAATTTATGTTCAATTAAAATAATAAAAACTTATTTTACATCAAAAATGAATAAAAAAATACATATTTTATACAATAATAGCAGCTTATTCCTTACACATTAAAAATTATACTAACATAAACAGCCTCAGAACTCACCACCTTTTTCTTTCTTTCTTATTCGATAACTACTTGCTAAAAATGGACATAAAAAAATAAGAAACTAGACGTATGGTAGATGTCCTTAATCTATCATTCAAACTCAAAGTTTTTACAAATCCTACTTTTGTAACAAACTAATTTTCTTCCTTTTCTTTAAAAACTACGAATGAAGACTATTTTGTGAGGTTTGATGTTAACAACAAGTAAATATTGTGAAAAAGAGAGGAAGAAAGGTTGTGTGAGAAAGATTAGGGTTTGAATCAGAGAATAAGAAGAGGAAGAAAGAAGAAAAAGGATTGCGTGTAAGAGACTTTTAATGCTAAATGAGGTTTTGTTAATTCATAATTCTTATAATATCTCACATCAATAATTTATATTTACTAATTTACCCTAATTTTTAACACTCTCTTAGCACCGTTTATTTTTAAAGACATCATGTATATTTTCGAAACGCAAAGAATATTACTGAAGAAATCCAAAACGTCGGGGCGTATCTGTGAAGTTTTTCCTTCTTCGCAAGTTGCAAATCTCGGATATTACGATATGAACAGTGTATTATATATCTACATTTTTTAATTACAAATTAATTTAATTACTCATTAGTAATCACAGTTGGATGTTGACTAAATATGGCTTATTTTTCGTGGGCACGAGTCCATTGTTGGTCACTCTGATTTGGAAGTCTGGTACAGAACGCTCGTATTTTGCTAATCTGAGGATGCGAAGTTGGATGTTCGAGTTCTATAAATGTGTAAATAGAGTTTTTATTTATTTATTTATTAAGTTGCTGGTAATTGTTGTACTTGTGTTTGTGTCTATTGTTACAATTCTTTTTTATAATAACGTGATTCATTCATTATTCGTTTCTTTGTTTTCTTGTCCAACTCTGTTTACTTCTTTTGCGATTCTTGCCCATTACACCATCCTGAAAATAATAGCTGTAGAGCAACAATCGATTAAAGGACTAATTTTTATTATCTTGAGCCTTTTTTGGAAGTTCGTTCACTGTTTTGTTTCCTTTATTTAAAATTTTTAATAATATCATGCAATTTTGTTATGTATCAGAAAGTTGTGACGCGGGAAGATGGCCAAAGTGTATTCTTTTGCTGCAAGTTGAGGTTGTGGACGTCTGTTTATTATATGTCCATACTTTTTTTGTCCTTTATATTTGGTTATAAGTAATATGAATTTTAGCTGTAATTTAGTATTAAATTAGCTTAATTGTAATTGGCTTAGCCTTGAAGTAGTCCGAGAAACTCATTTTAAATATGGGATTAAAATTAATCCTCTAAAACAGTGGCTGCTGGTTGTAGTTGCTTCCATATTTAAGAGCTTGTGCTTTGAAATAGCCATAGTGCATAGCTCTTCTGTTCTTCAGCATAAACGTGTTGACCCTCGAGGAAGATGAAAACGCAGAGAGGAAAGCGCTCAGAGGTATGCTTTTATGTCTTCTCTTGCTTATTTGCCTCCTCATTTTCTGGACTACCAACGTGCACATGCTTCATTAATCATTATTATTTACTTGGTCAATTTCATTTTCTTGCAGCCCTTTTGGCCTTCCATTGTGATGAAGAAATGGTTAAATATTCCGCCCAAGGAGAATGATTTTAGTGAAGACGAGGTTGACACTGAAACTGAAAGTGAAGATGATGGTATGGTTTTAGCACTTTATTGCCCGGAGCTTACTCTATTTTATTGTTTTTACTATGCTTTTGGAGCTTGATTGCATTTTGCATTTTTCATTCAGCTTGCTCAGTTAAAGATGCAAGAACAGATTTGTATGAGGATCGCGCCCGTAGGAATCAAAAGACCCATCATATACCCAATCGTACTACAGGCAATACCTTATTTTCACATTAATAACTTGGTCCTATTAGGCTTCAGTATGGATCATATTTATGTATAAACATTGTGTAGTTTTGATTCTTACTTTTGTTCTTTGCTTTCTTTGTTACTATATTTGTATTTTTCCTTTGTGGCTTAGCTGCTTTTTGCCTAGAAGACTATGTTCAACTTCTCTAGACCTCTAGTTTACAAGTTGTTTGTATTATAAAATTACACAAGTTGACTATTAATTCTGTCATCTGTGGCCGTCCATTACTCCTCTTATAGTTTTTGATGAGTATCCATATCCATGATTTAGCATTGATTCTAAAGCTTTGGTACGATATCTGAGATTCCTTGAAGTGCATTTAGTGATTTTTCCCGGTTTTTATTGATACAGATGCACCTTCTAAGGCCTATAATTTAAGACATAAGAGAGGAAAATCAGAAACATTACGTGTCCAGTATATAAACACGAAGGATTTGAGGTTTGGCTGTTAGTTGCCTATATTTGCAGTGCTCAGCTGGAAGTACTAGTTATTCGTCTCTTACTGTTATTAATTGGGCTCTTGGTGTTTTGTAGAGTTACAATTGGAACCTGGAATGTCGCTGGAAGAGTTCCAAATGAAGATCTTGAAATCGATGATTGGCTGTGTAAAAAACAACCTTCGGATATTTACATTATTGGGTGAGTATTTCTTCATGTTTGTGACATGCATCTCTTAGTGTTTCTGAGCAGTATGATCACGTTAATTGTTGTTGATCTTCTTCTTTTTCCTTTTTCCTTTTTTTTTTCTAAAGTGTATGAACATACTCTCTTATCTGATTCATACAGTTTCCAAGAGGTCGTCCCTTTAAATGCTGGGAATGTACTGGGAGCAGAAGATAGCAGACCAATTCCAAAATGGGAGGCAATCATTCGAAGAACACTAAACAAGTCCTTAGAACCAGAAAGTAAACAACACAAAAGCTGCAGTGCACCACCTTCTCCAGTATTACGGACATCATCTGTTGCTGATGTACTTGCAGATGAGATTGATGCTCATCCACTAGATCTTATGAGTGAACAATATTTTGTGGCCAAAACTAATTGTGACTTGGAAGGAGATGAACTCAATAAGGAAATTAGTATGCGAAAGAATCTACAGCTGAAGAGAATATATGGCATAGATTGTGACAGCAGATTGGATTGGCCTGAACATTCATTAGACGCAACTCCTCAAGTTATCTCGTCCAATTCTAAACTACGGAGAGTACTGAGCAGTTCTGCAAGAATTAATTGCTTAGAAACTTATTACTCGGTAAGTTCTGCTGTGAAAAGATCCTACTATAGCTCTGAAAACCTGGGCTTGCTCCGGAAGGAGCAACAAAAAGCGGATGAAGTTCTTGCTTCTCTCTCCGATGTGTCTGGCATGCCATCTGAAGACGAAGATAATGTTACTGAGGAAATTCTGAATGAGAAACCGAGCTGTGAAGTTAAAAAAAATATGAAGCCTCGTCCTAGATATGTAAGAATTGTCAGCAAGCAGATGGTAGGGATATATGTATCAATCTGGGTGCGGAGGAAGTTGAGAAGACACATTAACAATCTGAAAGTTTTTCCTGTTGGGATTGGTCTAATGGGTTACCTGGGAAACAAGGTATTTCCTGCTACTGTTGCTTCTGCTATATTTTGTTATATGATAAAGATGCTTACTCTTACGAGGCAATGTTAGCTGCTTCTACCGAGGAAAAATTTGAAAGTTGAATTATAAAATTTCATGATGGATTTCCTGAAACAATTTTGGCACAAAAGCTTCTAAGAGCATATTTTCAAACCATTTCATAATTTCTTAAAAGAAGACAATATTCTGTTACCACACAAGATTATCCGTCCATAATTACTATTTATAGCATTGATGTAATTAAACTTCGAGCGCTCTCTTTCTATTTCAGATCAATAATAAGCATGTCTAGTTGATTAATTTTTTTTTTCTTCCGGTTTTTAGATGAGATGGATAACGTCCATACTGATTTATTGCAATGTGTTTTAAAGAAGGTCGTACCTAGCATAACTTGTAGAGTTGCTACATATCATGATGCATGTGCATTGATCAATGGTTGAGCATTTCTTGTATACTCAATTTCTTTCTGAGCAATTTGTTGTTATCTGATGCAGGGATCTGTTTCAGTAAGTATGTCCATATTTCAATCTCGGATGTGCTTTGTTTGTTCTCACCTGACTTCTGGTCAGAAAGAAGGTGCTGGTAAAAGACGCAACTCAGATGTGCATGAAATTATAAGGCGAACCCGTTTCGAGTCATCTGCTTTTGCTGCAGATCAACCACTGACAATTCCATCCCATGAGTAAGCTCTAAGCTAAAGAATCTCTACAGCATCTTTCTTGTTAATGTCACCACTTGAATCTCTACAGTATAATATATCTTTGATGAATTCTGATTTCTCTATAAATCTGTTGAAAGTATTCAGCATGTATTCCTATTAAAAACGATAAAGATCAAGTGAAGATTTAGAAAATGATGCTACTTTTGAGAACTATTTTGGATTGTTAAAAGTATTAGTTACATTATTACAATTAATGATAAATGGCCTTAACGTGGACTGTGAAAGACTCGACAGAATGCTATATAAATGGTAAATTTAAAAGGAATTAAGGATCCTAAGGTGGTTGAATATTTTCTAGCCGATCAAGTTCATTTTGCATCTTTTCAACATCTTTCTCAAAGTGAATCAAGTGGAGTTTTATATTGGTGTCTGTTGGAGAGATATTACAGTTAGTATGTTTTCTATTATCACTATGCCTTAGCATGAATTATAGACTCTCTGCTTTCTGAACAGTCAAATATTCTGGTTTGGAGATTTGAATTACCGACTTAACATGTTGGATGAGGAAGTAAGGAAGCTCATCGCCCATAAAAGATGGAATGAACTTATCAATAGTGATCAGGTGAGACAAGCACTTTTTCCAATGCTTGTTCTTGTTAGAAATTTTTTTTTTTTGCTCATTTTTCTTTTGAAATTTAAATCAAACATGATTTATGCTATGATACTAAATACTAATGCTTATGCAATGTGATAGCTTAGCAAGGAACTTCGGCATGGTCACGTATTTGAAGGTTGGAAAGAGGGGACCATAGACTTTCCTCCCACTTACAAGTATGAAATCAATTCTGATAAATATGTTGGGGAGAATCCAAAAGAAGGAGAGAAGAAGAGATCTCCAGCATGGTGAGTACAATTTGCTTGATTGTTTTGTTTTTGGTCATCAATAATTGATCAGTTGTTCCCCCCCCCCTCCCTCCCCCCAAAACTTGTGCTGGAAGTAGGATGTAAGTTGACTTTTTAAGTCATGAAAATTGAATTTGGTTTGTGTTGTCATATTAGGTGTGACCGCATACTATGGATTGGAAGAGGCGTAAAACAACTTTGGTATAAAAGGGCAGAAATAAGGCTTTCAGATCATCGTCCAGTATGTTCAATTTTTGCAGTTGAAGTTGAAGTCTTAGATCATAGAAAGCTGCAAAGAGCTTTGAATTTCACCAATGCAGCAGTACATCCAGAAATTTTCCTGGATGAAGATGGGGATTTATAGTATTTAGTTGACCAGGTAACGCTTCTGAGACATTTCTGCCCTCCTTTTCATTTTTGGATGAAAAAACTTTGGTTTTGTGAAAATGCTAACATTAATTCATTTATCAGAAGATCGATAGAAAATTATATCATCAAGGGGGGCGGTTTTAATCCTTGTTGATTTCAATATGCTGCCACCAAGAACCATGATATATAGCTATACCAACAAAATACCAATTGTAGCTAGCCAGGATAACACTTAACTAACAATCATTATTCAATGGAAATAAGTTGCATGTGAGGATGTATATACATATATAGCAAAGCCAAACGAATGTACTTTTTTCCTCTTTGCCTCGAAGCAGTTGTGTTTATTCAGTGCTTTAACCTCTGGTTTTCTACTTTGTAAAATGCTAAACTTTTTTTTTTTTCTATTTGTTTTTTGTTTTACCTTCATGTGATGATTGATGGTGAAGTTATTGTATGATTTAGAAAGAACAAGCTGTAACTTATGAGCAATAGAACATGAAACATGTGGTTGTAGCTTTACTCTCCCTGTTACACACTATATCTATAAGTTTGCTTCCACACGGGGCAGTACTTTAGAGAACAAATATAAGATTGGACCGGGAAAAAGTAAAGTACAGTCGTGTACGAAAATCTGACTGGTTTTTTAAACAAGGAAAGAAACGTTTGTACTCATCGAAGAAAACGTCGTCGTCAAATTACTTCGGATTTTTGCTCAAAATAACACACAAATTGGTACTTCTAATTTGCTACCTAAAACCTAGTTTGATTAAATTGTTTTACAACGATTTTAATTCCTAATTTTTTATTTTTTTAAGTAATTTTTTAATCAAATATATTAAATAATAATTTCTAATTTTAACTTTTATATTTTTTTATATTTTTAAGAAATCACTATCAAAATATAGTTAATTTACGTATCTTTTAAAAAAAAAAAATTAATCAAACTTTTAATTTCTAATTTTTTTTTTTTTATTTTGACCAAACATTTTTTCAAAGAATAAATCAAATTTTATAACTTTAGTATATAAAAGTAATGAAAAAAATTATTAAAACTTAAAATTTGCAAAAAATAACCAAATTTTTTTCTTTATTTTTAAAGTTCTTTGAAAAAAATAAAAAACACATTATCAAATAACTTGAAAGTAAATTTTCATTGAAAATCTTTAATTATAAATTTTTATCAAATACATTCGTGATTATTTTATAAAAGAATCAAAAACCATAAAATTAATTATTTAATCAAAAATTAAAAATCATAATTGTTATCAATCATGGCTTAAGATAACCTAGATGATGACAAACCAATCATTAAGATAATTATGTATTCAAAATATACACTGCAGGCTGCAATGTCGACTGTCATCATGGTCATTACTCACAGCCACTAAACTCAGACGCGCACCATAATGACTACTCTGGCTTAGGAGGTTCACCAGACATCTTGTGACTTGTGCTCCTGGATGGAAAATAAGGTGTCAAAATAATGAACTGGAATGACGGTAAATTAGCACTAGCGATCTTCTTCAAATTATGAGGGAGATTAGGTTTAGATAAATAGAGAGAGATTATAACCTCTTGGGAGTCATTAGCTTGAAAAAGAGACCTCAGCTGGTAGCTTTCCATGTTTGCAAGCATTTGAGCTACAGTTTGCAAATGTGGAACACTGTGGAAGTCAAAATTGGAGTTAGGAAAAAAGAGAGGAAGAAAAGGACATGCTTGAGGATGTAATTACAGGTAGTTTAACATCAGAGAAAATTGTGTTTCATAATAATGACAAATATCTTATGGAAGCTTAACAGTATGAGCATTCCATAACATGTTCAATCTTATTTTAGACAAAAGTTCATGCATGAAACTTTAGGCCTCCTTGAGGACACGCCATCTAAACAATGATGCCCAAAGAACTGCACCTATGGAGTCCAGTTTCCAAGTGTGCATCCAAGGACGAAACAACTTGCGGCATCTGCTCTAACAACTGTGTGAACAGAGAGGAACTAATAAATTAAATTTGCTGAAATTTACAAGCTCAAATTCATCTATGAGAACATATTTTACATACATGCCCAGTATTCTTAATTGCAGATGTCTTTGCCAAAAGGTTCTTTGGAAGGTTCATTAGTTGGGTCTGCATAACAAATGATAAATATGAAAAGTAATCACATAAAGTTGTAAATAACATATAGATCTAGTTAAGTTATATTGTCTAGCCCATTCTAAAGAAATAACAAGGCTAGTGTTTCTATATCACAGCCATAACCATCTATTATTGGACTTTAGTGAGAACTTTGAACTTCTATTTATTCTCCTCAATCATCTTTATATTCCCTACGAATATCAACTTAATAAAATTTTTCAAAATTAAAAAAAAAAAATAAAATAGATTATTATTAAAATGGCAACGACCAGAGATATAGACATTAGACAGCGTCACTTATCCAAAAACCATGTGATTAAACAAACTTACGGGAGAGCTGACATGGACATATGATCCTAAACTATCACATAATTTCCTAAAAGTAACATTCTTTAGCGCCTTCTAAAATCTTAATGCTCCATCTTTAAGATACTTACAAGTTACAAGCCCGAATGATATTTATCAAAATGCACGAAGACGCTAAAGCATTTGAATTATTTTCCAATCGAATATGCCCTCCGCAATCACTTCAACATATAGACCAAGAACAATTAACACATTTTATTTTTCCTGTAAATACTAAATAGTATTGTTACTATAACAAAATCTGATGAAAACCCGGCGCAAAATCAAATCCATTAAAAAAAATATAACCCTTTGATCAAAGTAAAATTAAGCCTTGATTTGTCTGTTGCTTATAAATCAAAGTTAAACAACCTAATAAAAACCCAAAAACGACGATAAGAGGGAGATGTAAATAAACAGAGATAGAGAAGCACCTGGGAAGTAGAGGATTGCTGAATGAGGTGTAGGAGGTTGGAGGTGGATTGGACGGCTTGAGAGATGTGTTCGGCCACCGTGGCTTTGGCCATGTTCTGCCTGGAGCTCCCACCTGCAGTCGTGGTCGACATTCTTCTTCGAAGCTATTGATGCTCCCAAGTCTCTTTATCATACCCACCCTTTTTACAACCAGTAATATGATCCAGCCCACTATGAGCTTTTTATAGCCCATTGAGATCTGAAGCACGTGGATACATTTTGGTTAAAAAATTAAATTTTTTAAAACTAGCAATAATAAAATTAAAACTGTGAGTTTTAATTACATTAAAATTAAATAAATTATAAAAATATCTTTAACTATATGATATGTGATATCAGCATGTAAATTATTTACATACTATGTAAACTGTATTACATACTAATATAACAGTATGTAAATGAGTTTACATATTAACATGATAATGTGTAAATGGGTTTACATACCAATATAGCAGTATATAAATGAGTTTACATATTAATATGACAGTATGTAAATAAATTTACATACAAATATGACAGTATATAAATACTATGTAAACTATATTACATACTAATATAACAGTATGTAAATGAGTTTACATATTAACATGATAATGTGTAAATGAGTTTACATACCAATATAGCAGTATATAAATGAGTTTACATATTAATATGACAGTATGTAAATAAATTTACATACAAATATGACAGTATATAAATAAATTTACATACTAACGTGACACTATGTAAATAAGTTTACATACTAATATAGAAGTATATAAATAGGTTTAAATACAAATATGATAATATATAACTTATATTACATACATAATATATAATATGTAATAAATTATATATTATATACTGAATTACATACTAAATTTAATATTTTATTTATGTATAAACAGTTGCAAAAATAGATGAGATATAGAAATAAAATAACTAATAAATTATATTAATTAAGTAGTAGAAAAGAAGATAAAGTGCAGTTAACTTTTTCTCTTCCCTTCTACAGGTTATGCTAAATTTCTTGAAGGAATTTGAGACAAAACTTGGAATTAAAATCACCTGCTAGCAAGAAACTGAACCACTTGGTACAGCAAGTCCTTTGAAGGAATTTCTTGTATCTCAACGAGGGATGACTCTCGCTAGAGAAATATTTTTAGGAATTTCAGGGCAATTCTGTTCGACTGAATTTGGGTTAGAAAATGCTTCTTTCTTTCTTTGAATCTTCTATCTCTTCAAATTTCTAACTCAATTATAAATCCTATTATTTCTCAGCTCCAATCGAATGCTTTAATAGTCTCACTTCCATTGTTAAAAGCTCATATCTTACTTTATCTCTTTATTGAATTATAGCTAGCTATTTGGTAATACTTTATACTGGCAAACGACAACGATAAAATATACAAAAAGAGAGAGAGGTAAGGATCGATAAAGAAAAAATGACAAAGGATAAAAATGTAATAATAGGCGATAAAAACGATGTCGTACAACAAATTTTGTCAAATATACCATATAATTAAAAGTGATGCTATTCTGAGTTATTAATTCGAAGCCCGTGGGCAAAGTTACTTTAAAAAAAAAATCATAAAACATTATATAAAATAACACCCTTAAAATTTATTAAAAAAAAATACCTTAACAATATTAAATAAGATTTAATTAAATAAATTTAAATGACCAAATTTTAATTTAAAAAGTACCCAATTAACTGTCTTTTAATGTAAAATACTTAAATAATACTTTTTTTTAGTATAAATATATGAAATAGACACAATAAATATTATTTTAATGCTAATAATTTTTAAGAATGTCACAAATACCATTTAACAAAAAAAAATTTATTTCTTATAGAAATCAATGTTAAGGAAAAAAAATTAAAAAACATATTTTAATATTTCTTTGTGAGAGTAATTTTAATAAATAACAATGAAATTTTAAATAGGAAAGTCCTTATCATGTCAAGTTGAAATTTTATCCTGGAAGAAACAATTTGATTTACTATCTATTTAATAAATGACTTAATTATTTAATTAATTTTATTTTTATTTTTTAATAAAAAAATAACACTAAAAAATATATATTAATTTACATTATAAAAAAGACTATATAACACATATGGTCCCTTAATTTTTATTCATTCTATACTTTAGTCCCCTAATTATTTTTAATATTTAGTCCCTTAACTTTTTAAATTTGACAATATTAATTAAACTATTAATTTTCTGTAAAATTTAACATCTAATTTTATCTTCTCTTTTTTTTTTTCTTCCTCTTTTTAATGAAAAGAAAAAAGTTTGGGATAGTTCAATAGTTATAGGTTTTTTTTTTATAAATATTTATTCGTTAAAAAAAATCAGACATTAAATTTTATATAAAATTAGTAGTTGGATTAATATTGTCAAATTTTAAAAATTAGGGGATAAATTTTAAGAAAAAATAGTTAAGAGACCAAAGTGTAGATTAAGTAAAATTTATGAGACCATAAGTATTGCTTAGCTTTATAAAAAATGAACATATATATTTTTCCCTAAAAAGCTCAAAAATAAAACTTTATATATATAAAAAAATTATACTATACAATTAAACCTTCTAAGTATCATCTAATTACATTAATCTACCACATAAATTGAAATTTTTTATTTTAAAAGAAATCATCACCCTTTATTTTATATATTTTATTTCTAACTACATTACTACCTTCCCTGTCAAAATTTTCTAATTTACAATATATAAAACTACAGATAAATTTCCTTAAGTTTCAACTCTTAATCAATAATTTCTTATGAAATGAAGGAAAATATTAGCTTCGAAGCTCTATGATTGATGCTCTGTGAGTTCGAAGAGCTAGCATATATGTTTCATTATTTAATTTAGAGAGCAGACTACAAAATTACAAATGTCATTACAAATTATTTTGTTTGAACTTTTAACGTTCTTGTCTTTCATTAGTTCACATTTTATATTTGAAAGAAATTATGAAATGAATTAATATTAAAGAAATTTATAATTCGGATATGAAAGGAAATGAACTATAATTATGACAATTGGAAGAAAAGAAAAAAAATGGAAATTATGAAATGGAAAAAAGTATTTGCAAATATTCTTATTATATGAGTTGTAAACTAGTTTGTTATAATTTTTATGTAAGCAAAATAATTTTTTTTTGTATAATCTAAACAACATTTAAAGAATACTGATTATTTATTTTCGATATAATTAATTGAACATTATACATTTAATAACTTATCTCATTGTGATTTTGAATAACGATCATGAGCAAGAGAGATTAGACATTAAGCTGGGTGAATCCATGCTCACGTTGTATACACTAGCACGCATAAATAATAATCTTATTTATTAAATTAGCATATTTATTTGTGTCATGTTAATTTGTTTAGTTGTGATAATGTTTATATGTGATTGAGTACCTTTCTTGAGTTAGTTTTTTTGGAGTGAGATCAGCTTATTTTAACATAGTATCAGAACAAGATTATTAATTTGCAGACAATGTAGAAAAATCAAAGCCCACATTGTGCATGAGAGTGAGTATTAAATTGACATTTATATTTATGTCCAGTATTATCAATTTAATTAACTGTTATAATATTTATACGTGAGACCAGTCCATTTAACATTATTAATACATGTAAATTTAGTTTATTATTATTAATTTATTAATGATGTCCGGTTACAAATTAAAAAAGAAAAGAAAAAGAAAAAGAATAGGATAGAATATGTTAAGAAAATATATCAAGATATAAGAATAGAAAATCAGGGTTGCATGAAAAGTAACAAAAATTGCAAAATATATATATATTTTTTTAATTTTGATTGAAGTAAAATATACAATTTGTCAATAGTATCCATGATTGCATGAAAAAGCTTGAGTTAAGCATAGTACATATTTCATATGTCATATATAACCAATTATGATCCTAACCAAAGGTGATGATGTTGGCAACAATTTAGACTTTTAGGTACAGAATTAAAAAATAAAGTTAAAGCTGTTATTATTAATTTTTTCATTTAGTAGCCCTGAAAGATCGGTGGAGGTGGTGATGCGTACTGGGAGCCAAAGGTAGGTGGGAGTACCAAATCTATAATTGGAGGTGGTGAGGAAACAATAGGAGGAGGAGGTGAAATTGTTGGAGCAGGTGGTGGTGGAGAACTGACCAATGGTGGTGGTGGAGAATTGACCAACGGTGGTGGTGGGGAATATACTGGTGGTGGAGGTGAGTTGATTGGAGGAGGAGGTGATTGAATTTGTGGTGGTGGGGAATGGACTGGAAGAGGAGGAGATTGAACTGGTGGTGGTGGAGATTCAATTGGTGGTGGTTGAGGGTAGACTGAAAGAGGAGGCGATTCAATTGTTGGTGGTGTTGGAAAGTGGACTGGCAGAGGAGAGGATTGAACTGGTGGTGGTGGTGAGGATTGAACCGGAAGAGGAGGGGATTGAACTGATGGTGGTGGAGAGTGGACTAAAAGATGAGGGGATTCAACTATTGGTGGAGATTGAACTGGCAGTAGTGGGGAATGGATTGGAAGATGAGGGGATTCAACTGGTGGTGGTGGAGATTGAACTGGTGGTGGTGGGGAGTGGACTGGAAGAGGAGGGGATTGAACTGGTGGTGGTGGAGAGTGGACTAAAAGAGGAGGGGATTCAACTATTGGTGGAGATTGAACTGGTGGTGGTGGAGAGTTGACTAGAAGAGGAGGGGATTCAACTATTGGTGGAGATTGAATTGGTAGTGGTGGGGAATGGATTGGAAGATGAGGGGATTCAACTGGTGGTGGTGGAGATTGAGCAGGAAGATGAGGGGATTCGACTAGTGGTGGAGGAGATTGAACTGGTGGTGGTGGGGAGTGGATTGGAAGAGGAGGAGATTGAATTGGTGGTGGCGGAGATTGAACTGGTGGTGGTGGGGAGTGGATTGGAAGAGGAGGAGATTGAATTGGTGGTGGCAGAGATTGAACTGGTGGTGGTGGTGGTCGTGGGACGTGGATTGGAAGAGAAGGAGATTGAATTGATGGCGGCGGAGATTGAACTAGTGGAGGAGGGAAGTGAATCGATGGTGGTGGGGATTGAACCGATGGAGGAGGATAATGAACTGGAGGTGGTGGGGAGTGAACCAGTAGTGGTGGTGGAGGAGAGTGAACCGGGGGTGAAGGTGATGGAGATGGGATTGGCTTTGGTGGAGGAACAACTGGTGCACGATTTCTAGGATCCTCAGGAGGAGGAGATTCAACTTTTGGTGGCTGGTGTGATGGAGATTGGATTGGTTTTGGTGGAACATAAACTGGCGAACGACCTTTAGGATCCTTAGGTGGTGATTGTTTTGGCTTTGGAGGCTCTTGCTTTGGTGGTTGAGGGTTAGGTTTCTCCTTTGGTGGGTTGAAAGACGGAGGTGATCCTCCTCCACATTTAGCCTTCCCACAATCAATTGGTTTGCTCAAAACAGGATGACATTGCTTAGATGACTTCTGCTTTGGCCTCTCAGGAATGCAGTTACTTGTGTTATCAATAAAGAAATCTCCCTTTTTAGGAGATGCTACACATTCTTGAGCTTCTCCATTGAAGTAGTTGTGAGAGAAGGTCAAGTTCTTCAAGCTAGGCAAATTGCAAATGCTCTTGTCAACAAACCCGGTTAGCATATTGCGAGCAACATCAATTTGCTCCACCATTTGGAGGTCTCTAAAAGAATTTGGCAACATTCCACTGAATTTATTCCCACTAATATCCAAAAGTGTAAGGTTTCCAAGATGACCAATCTCCACAGGCAGACAACCAACAAGATTGTTATTGGAAAGAATAATCTCATTCAAAGTGTTGCCCATCTTACCAATACTATTTGGAATGCATCCATGGAATTGGTTATTTGCTATCACCAAAACTGAGATTGGTGAGTTCCCAATTGTCTCTGGAATGGTAGACTTGAACCTGTTGTTGTTTAAGAACAAAGCATCTAATTCCATAGTGAATAGCTCTAGAGGTACACTGCCTTCAAAATCATTGAACCTTAAATCAAGGTATTTAAGATTTGGAAGTGAAAGAACAACCTTTGGGAATTTCCCCACGAATCGATTGTTGCTAAGATCAAGCTCATGAAGGAGGGTAAGCCTAGAGAAACTCTTGGGAATAATCCCACAAAACCTATTTGAGTTAATGTGTAAGAGAGCAAGATCAGTCAATAAGCCCAATTCAACAGGAAGGTACCCTGCAATATCTGCGTGATTGAGATCAATGCCAGCGACAACATTAGAATGTTTTGGATCAACAGGACTTTGAGCACAAAAGACTCCATTGTAAGAACAAACATCAACACCAACCCAATTAGCAGTAGTTTTGAAGGGGTCGGAGTATATTGCTTTCTTTAGTGCTTGAAGTGCAATGTAGGAATGTTTATGCTTTTCATCATGAAATTTCAACTTGTTATCATCAACCTCATGGTCATGGTTATCATTCAAATCACCATGCTGAGGAAAAGATAATAATTGGCGATGAGCAATCAAGGATACTTCGAAATTAGTTAAAGCTAAGATTAATGTAGAGAAAGATGAAAAGAAAAGAAGAAAAAATGCTAAAAAGCAGCCAAAGGCCTTCATTGTTGGGAAAATTTTCAAGTGCAACTTAATTTGCTGCGACCTTGGTTAGGCCCAAGGCTGCTTATACCTGGTGAAGAGGAGAATGAGCAATGGGGTGTTTATATTAAGAAGAACAACCAAATGAGTTGGTTTCTTTTTGAGAGGTACCGCAACATTTTCTCTATATTCTTAATAATGCTTAGTTTAATTGACCACAAAATTTTAGTGGTTATTCTAACGCCTTTCTACTCACGTTTAGTAATTTCTTTTCTCTTCCTTCAAAACAGCTCTAATTTTAGGGTATATGACAGCTCCAGAAAAACAATTTAGTTTTTGAGAATTCTTAGCCTAAATTTGTTTGTGACCGCCAGGCAATGACACACCAGCAACAACCACGTAACCCATTTCTCTTTTTAGTTTTTTCTTTTGTGTTTTTCACTTATTAAAATATTTTCAGATTTTTTTTCATTTAGTTTTTTCATCAAGTTGTCTCTGCAAATTGACTCAACAAATAGAAATTTTGACGCATAAAGAAACAAATTAAGAGTATGGTGAAATTTTTAATCAACTTTTAACTTTGACTGATAGCAAGTATTTGAAAATATTATTGAAGTTAGTTTTATTTATTTCTATGAATACTCGGTCGCTTTTGTTTAAATAATTAGTTTTGATCAAATACGTGTATGTAATTGTGTATTAATTATTATTATTATAAATTAAAAGATTAATTTAAAATTAAAAAATAGTAGCTTTTTTTTATTTTTTTATAATAATATATTTTTTAAAAATTATATTATATAATTTAAAATGAGATATAATATTAATGCTTTATAATTTACCTATAATAATAAAATTATTTAAAAATTATATTTTTAAACAATTTTTAAAAATTTACGAAATATAATCTTATTGAATAATCTAAAAAATAGAAAAAATAAGTTTCCTATTAAAATCAAAATTTCAAACTCAAACTCAAATAAAAACTTGAACTCGGATCAACCGTATAAAATAATAATATATATATATACTACATTGTCTACTAAATTTTTTAATATAGTATAATAGTTTAGAACTCAAACTATTCAAGTTTAATTTTAATACTAAAAAAATATAATTATATTTGTATTTGAATCTATTGTATGATAACCTCTCAAGATTGAAAGTGAGTACACTTATATGAAGTAATATTAAAATTTGAGTGACAACATTTTATATCATATATTCAAAAATAAAAATTAGTAAAAAATTATGTCAAATAAATAGAACTATAAAATAAGATTAACAAGAAAAAAAACTGCAATGAGTAGTGATAAATTATCAAATAAATATTTAATCGTTCACTTTTTAAAAAAAATATAAATTATTAAATAAATACATAACCACCTACTATTCTTTATATATTAAAAGAAATACATAATCACCTACACACATATATATATATATATTAAAATAAAAGTGAATAGATATAAATAAATTTTTAATAAAAATAAAAATATTAAAATGGTAAATAATATAGGAAAAAGTTTTCTTTTCATATATAACGAGAACTGATGAGTGTAATAAATTCCCAACAAGAACAAGTTTAGTTTATGGCTACAAGTAAAATAAACAATGAGAATGATACAACAATCTTTAGACAGAAAACAGAAGATAACCAAATTATTTTAATATCACACATTTAAACTCAGATTAACTCAGTTTGGTCAAAAAATAGTGTCAGATTACATAAAAACAGAGAAACAGGTGCAAAGAGAGTTGGATTTTAGAGGAGGAGAGAAACTCCACTCTAGTTGCTATTCAACCACAGAGCTCTCTTAGTCTATGAAATGTTACTGCATAAATACCACAATTATCTTCTTATTTTACATTAGTCTGCTAGCACATGCATTAAAAACATGTCTTGCTGGGATTTTGTAGAATACATCATCAAGTCAGACTTTGAGGTTAACAGTCTCTTCACTTTCTTCACATTTACCTTCCAACTTAATACACTTGTACCATCTTGCAGTACAAATATAGACTACTAAATCTACTGATGTCAGAGCTGCCAAGAGAAAGTAAAACCTGTCCAGATGACCTTTGTTTAGATTTCCAGGTATCCAACCTGGCATGTGATCTTCAGTTGAGATCTTCATCACCATACTTACAAGCAAGCTACTCACATAGTTACCTAATGATATTGAAGTCATACAAAGTGCACTCCCAAAGCTCTTTAATCCATCTGGTGCTTGTGCATTGAAAAACTCTAGTTGACCCACATACATGAATACTTCTGAAGCTCCTATAAATGCATATTGAGGGATTTGCCAAAAGATGCTCAAGGAGCTTGATCCTTCGCACCGAGTACAGTCCTTTTGGGCATACTTGAGTCTATAACACTCTACTATTCCAGCTGAAACCATTGCTATGATGGCTATAATAAGGCCAATTCCCATTCTTTGAAGCTCTGTTAGTCCTTTTGAACCTGTTTTTCTGAATCTAGCTGCAAGTGGGTCGAGTACTCGCCGGTAAAGGAAAATGAAAATTGCCACACTTATGATGTCAAAGCTAGACATACTTGCTGGTGGAATTCGGAAGTTAGAAATGGTAGTCTTCATGGCAGCACCTTGTTCCACAAAGAGAGAAGCCATTTGAGTAAAAACCACCGAGTAGATAATGGTACAGAGCCAGATTGGGAGTAATCTAAGAATGCATTTAACTTCTTCAACTTGTGAAATAGGGCAGAGGTGCCATGGATTATGCGTGCCTTGCTTTTGGTGTTCTAGATCCCTGGATGAGATATATGCTGCCCTATCCAAAAACCTGCAATATAAATAGACAAGATATTAAGGTACATCTTTGAATTATGTAGCTAAGGTTTTATGAATCTTATGGCATGTGAATGAAATAAGTTAGTCTATGCTTACTTGAATCCATGAGTATGAAGTATCTTTCTGTTGCCATTGGTGGAGGATTCCTTTCCATGTTTCTCGAATAAATCATCTCCATCTGGCGGCATCTCAACCTTCCATTTCTTTGAGGCTGCAGCTATGACTTGGCAAAACCTGGCCAGAGGATTACCAGTTGGCTTGAAATGTCTATACCTGGCAGTTCCTCCAAGAAACAAGACCAATGCTGCAAATGCAGAGGCTGCAGATGCCCAAAAACCCAAAGCCCACGCTCCTTCGTCCTCAAAGTAGCCCAATATTGTGTTTGAGAATAGGGAACCAAGGTTCAATGCCAAGTAAAAGTAGCTGAAAAAGGCCACTTTAGAGAGTCCTTCCTTTGGGTGTTCTTCATCAAATTGATCAGCCCCAAATGTTGCAATAATTGGTTGATACCCTCCATTTCCCAGGGCAATGAGGTAGGTAGATAGGTAAAATAAGGCAATTTGCATGCTTGAATGTTTTGCACATGGAGTTTGTAAGTCTCCACAACCTTTAGGTGTGAGCAAGAAAAGGTACGTTGACAATGACAACGATACGAGACCCTATTGTCAAATTTAAATGATAGGAGTTAGAATTTATAAGAATGGATGAAGTACATTAAAGAAAATAATAGGCAAAATGAAAAATTCTGAAGATACTTACAGCAACAAAGATGAGTTGAAATATAGCACAAGTTTTGAATCTTCCCCAGTAGGAATCACTTAGGAAAGCACCAACCAGAGAGCAAATATAAACAGTTCCAGTCCATTTGCTCACTTCATTAGCAGCACTGGCATTGTCTTGCCCTAACACTCGTGTCAAGAACAGTACCAGATTCACCCCAACTCCAAAAAATGCTAAGGTTGCCAAGCCTTGGTTCACTGATTAATTATTTAAGTAATAAGTTAGAAATTTATGTAATAAATTCCAAATTAAAGAATCATAGCATCTAGAAATCTCATAAGGCTAGAAGTTCAATATTGCATCATTTTTACAGATCATTATTCATTATTACTAATCCCTTTCATTTTTAGTTTTTTTTGAAAAAATGAAAGGACCCTCTACAATAGCATATGAGATATATAATTGTTATCCTGTATATACGGAATCTGAGAAATCGTTTTCAAAGTTGCTTCCAAGGAAAAACTACATGACAGTTGAAAAATAATATACACAAAGTGGAGGAAGAAAAAAACAAGCTTTTAAGAGATACTATAGATACTCTATTTATCTGTTTTTAGCTTTTAAGATGTGGTACTTAAGAGTGCCGTGAGATAGATGCAATTGGAAAGAAAACAAGCATACAATTAAATTTAGAGGCTACCATAACAGTTTTTTATTGATACAATTACGTATCTGTACTACCATGCCATATCATTTCAGATATATACAAATTTTTCCTTAAATTTGTAACTCCAAGTCCAAAATCAACAATCCATATTGATTTTAAAGAGTAATTTATAATAATTTTTTTTTATATTTTAAAATACGAGTTCTTTGTTGTTAAATTAGATAAAATTTACAAATATTTATAAACTATATAGTATGAGATTTTTTTTTTGTTGTTGTTGTTAAATTAGATGAAACTTACAAATATTTATAAAATATATAGTATATTTATGGGTATAGATGCAAATTTTATTATAATACCTAGAGCTTTCCCACTCGAAAATTACTGTCCCGTCTTTTCCAAAATTTTGACACGTGGCGAAAACAAACGTCATGCTAAGTCCAAAACACTGATTACGTGCTTCAGTGTCTTACTTTTGAATGCATGCTTTCTTCTCCTACTCCCTGTTTCTCTCTGCCTCGTTCCCACTTCCCTTCTCACGTCGACATGTCGTATAGTATCAAACCTGATAATGAAAGTAGGTTATGAATGAATGTTGCCCTCTACTTGTCTAACCAGTTTTCGTTTCAATCTCTCTCCCTTTCTTCTTGGTCTGTTTCTCTTTCTAAAAACACTGTTACGAATTGGTTCTGTATTTATGAGAGTTGTGTGCAGCTCATTAGCAAATTACATGGCAAAAGCACTTGGTGCATGCAACAAGACTGCAACACCTGTTTTTATTTTCAGTACCATATGTTACCAAATATCTGCACCTTCTTCTTTTTATTTATTTTGTCTTTTTTCCCTTTCCCTTTCTCTTTTTCTTTTTTCTGGTTTGAAAATCAGACCCTCTTACAAACCCTTCCTCCAGACTAGTTATCTAAAACAGAAATAAAACGGAAAAAGAAAAAGGAAAAATTAATATAACAGTCTTTTTTTTTTAAATAGTAAAAATATATAATTTGATATTTGTTACAAGTTTTGAGTGTTTTTTTTTTTTTCCAAAAAAAAAAAAAAATTCATTCGAACAATTTCTCTCCTTGAAAGTTGATGAAAGTTTGGAAGAAGAATTCCACCTAAAAGAGTTAAGTCTTTTCTGAAATTATCTGTACATATCGTTCAAGATCACTTTTTTATAGCTAGCCTCCATAGAAGCAGAGGACTTTTAGCTCTGCTTTGCAAATTTGTAGGAAGAAGACTATAAAGGGGTAACAATGTGTAATCTCAAAGGGCAAAAACGGTTGAATAAACTTTGTTAGACGACTGATAAAGTTTCGGTAAGCAATGTAAACAATCATAACCCTAAGCAATCTTCAGCTTCATTAATTAGCCAAAAAAATAATATTGCAAACGGGTTTAATTTGTAAAGGAACTAGCTAGCTTACAGAGTATGATAATTCCAGCAACCCATCCACCAGATTTTGTTCTCATTGCAGGGCGTCCATGCAAGTCAACTGAACCATCAAGAGTGCAAGCCTGATTTTCTTCTATATCTTCTTTCAGTTTACCCTGCAATTTATTAATTTATTTATTATATAACTTACCCAAATAACAAATGCATTACCATTTACAGAGCAAAATACTAGTCTATTGCATCAATGCATGCACGGCTCATTTTATGAGCTCAAACCAATATGAAAATGGTGGAGAGAGAAATTAAGGAGTGAGAGAAGATAAAAATAGAGACAACATTAAAGCTAGCTTTACTTACCTCCTTAAAGAACTCTAAGCAATCCATTGAAACTTGTAAAAAAGGAAGAGTTTTTAGTTTGTTAATAGATAACAGAGGTGAGAAGGCAAGGATGACTTGCCAAATAAGATGTAAGAAGTTGGGCAAAGAAGTGGGGGGGGGGGATTACTTAATATATAGAGGAAAGAAGGGTGGATTGGACGGTGGAGATTCAGCGATTTAAAGTGGGGACACCCACCTGGCCAAATCGTCCACACTTGTGTCTGACGTGCAAATATGTTTGGACTTACAAACAGAGAGCTAGGAATGGTAATTTTGCTAGCCTGTAGTTGTACAATATTAGCTGTATTTGATATCCACCTTGTCTCCCATTGGTTCATTTGTTTGATATTGATAGATTTGACATACTCCTTAATATAGTTTCAGAGAATTTTGAGACTTTTGGTACCAAAAGTACCAAAATGGGCCTTTGTTGGCAACATTTTCCGTCGTTAGAATACCGTAAACAGTTTGTAATCGTCATATTTTTTTTTTTTTTGAGCCATGTAATCGTCATATTTAATAGCTTTCTTTCTATTAGTAATAAAATTTTACACTCTAAAATTCATAGGACTCACGTTTTTATTTTTAATCATTAAAAATATATATTAATTACGTTATTAAAAAATATACATATGCAATGAGAAAGAAGATCAAAACTAAAAATTTTAATTATATGATATAATTTTTTTATATATAAAATTTTATTTTTAATTTCAAAAAAATATATATATTATTTTTTTATACAACGTAAAAAAAAAAGAAAATTTCTATCATATTTTTATAAAATGTAGAAAAAATATATTTTATATTAGATTAAAAATAAAACTATGTTAATAAATGTGTCATATATAAAATGGAGTAAAAGTAAAAATCATTTATGAAATTTTTTTTGCTACTCACTCCAATCATAATAATATTCATGTCACACTCAATGATGATGTTTTTTTACATAAATAATTTAATTATTTAATTAATTTTATTTTTAATTATTTAATAAAAAATATATATATTTATTTTATTATAATGTTAAAAAATATTTATTTATTTACTAAATAAAATGAACATATATATATATATATATATATATATATTTTTTTTTTTTCGGATTAAAATTATAAAAAAAAAACATATGATAATATCCATAAATAACAACCTAATATCTTAATAATCTCCTTGGCAAAAACAATTACCAGCTAAGGATTAAAAGCAACCCCGAATATAATTGAAGTACGTAGCATTAGCTAACCTTTCAAATATGCATAGAATCGTTGCTTTTCACTCAAATTATGTTTGATATGCTATTGGGAATGAGAGACTTATACATCAGAATGCTTTCGTTCCGGGTATGATCCAAAAATAAAAATAAAAATAAAAATTTATACTTCCAGAGTAATATTTCTGAAATTCACATTAACTCAAAGTATATATAAGCAGATGGATGCTGCAGAATATTACAAAATTCTCCTAAATCAAATGAATAAAAATTTCTCAATTAAGGGTTCTTGAGTATCAAATTAATGTAGAAAATTGAAATAAGATGATGAGAGTAATATTCTAGTACTAGTAGATCATAGACAGAAGTTGTCTTAATTCCGGAATAAATTAATAGTTTATTTAGGAAAAACAAATATATACTTAATTGATTTCTACCTTTGCTAGCTGCTGGATCAATTATTATAAAGCATACGATTCCATATATAATAATTATAAATTGTGCAAAATGAAGTTGATCGAGATAAATATACGGGGATTTTTAACGATCTGAATTTGTGTGAATGTATAGATGCCATATTGAAGATCTCTTAACTTTAAACAGAATGTTTAGTTCAACATGCAAAAAATACACATCTTTAATTATACATCGGCTCTATTCGGCTCTCAAGTTGCTAGCTAAGACCTACATTCTTATCTACAATATTCTTATATACCTGGAAATATATACATGCCTTTTCAATTCTTTCATATAATCTACCCACACTCTCATGACTAAGATTCAGATTAACTGAATGAACCAAAGTAATTTATTCTTAAGCTCACATAGTATTTTCATGATGTTCTTATCTACAATATTCTTATATACCTGGAAATATATACATGCCTTTTCAATTCTTTCATATAATCTACCCACACTCTGACTAATATTAAGATTAACTGAATGAACGAAAGTAATTTATTCTTAAGCTCACGTAGTATTTCCATGATGTTATTAACATTGTGTACATAAGTTTGATATTGTATATTGAAAATTACTTTATATTTATATTATGCCAACTGTCCTCTATTTACTAAGTAGTAAAGGTGTAGCATTTCACAGGGAGTTTTATATTCGATCAATATTCGATATTTATTTCTCCACTCAAGTAATTAATATTAAAATATAAAAAAATATATATATACATATAAAATAAAAGAAAGAACGAATGTGGAAGTTAAAATAATAAATAATCAAGTTAGGTTGAGAAGATAACTAAAAAAGTCAAATAAAAACATTTTAATTCTCATTCATTAAAATACTGAAAAATTACATTAATATTTATAAAAATAATAAACTAAAATTCTAATCCTGATAATACTATAAATAAGACTTCTAAATTAATAAAAAAATATTAAAATAATTATTTTAATATTTTAATCATAATAATTTCAAACGCTAATAAAAAATTAACTATTAATTTATTTTTTTCATAAAATATATTACATTTGTATTAAGAAAAATTTCAATTTAGTATCCTAACATCTCAGTGCATTTAATGTACAGTGGGTAATACCTTTAAATTGTGTCTATTACTTGTTGTATTTTCAAATCTTGATAATTAACGAGATTTCTTCTTTTATAAAAAAAAATAAATAAATGTATAGTGGGTAGTTATTAAACTATTTTAATTAAATTAAGTTTAATTGATTGGATTAATTATAAAAAATTCAAAGGTTATAATGACCCATAATTGAAAAGATAAATTAATTTCTCGAAAAGACGTTATAATAATCTATATAGTCAATGTAGTTATTTAATTTTGAATTTTAATCATGAAATGAACGCATGATAGAAACATAGTTGGTTGACTGTATCCTGACTCCAATACAGGACTCAAAATCATCTAATATTATAATATATTAGTATATATATAATTTTGTATATTAATATACAAAATTTTATATATTAGTATATATGTTATTAATAAATAATTAATAAGTATTTTTTTTTTACTAATTATATGTTATATATCGGTGATATATAAAAATGGTAAAAAAAAAAATTTAGACTCTATGAGGTTTAAGATTCTATTCTAGATCCCAAGTACCGTAGCGTCGTAAGTCATGAATATGTAGGCATTATAAAAATAATTAAAGTAAAAAAAATACTTTTTTTAACTAAGCTTGTGATGACCTGCACATTTAATTATATATCTAAGCTTGCAATCCACCCTCTATTAAATAAAGATTTGATATTTTCAGGGATATTCCTATTCGAACCCTCTCCCTTAATATTGTTCGGTAAAAATAACTAACATCTTAGTTTTTGAGGCCACAAAAAAAAAAAATAAAAAAAAAAAAATATATATATATATATATATATATATAAGTAGTATCGGAATTTATGCAGGATGGCCACTATTATTTTTGTCGGGACACAAAGTCACACTCCATCGTGCATAAATTCATGTGAACATCAAGAAAAAAATAAAAAAATTATCAAAAATAATACCCATAAATTTATAATAATAAAATTAGTATTATAATAATATTGGACATTTAATATTGAACATGTATAAATTGTCGCAGTTCAATTCTAATTGAATGAAAGTTTTTAAAAAAATGATATATTAATTATTTTTTTAATTGTAAAAATATAAGTTTCAATATAAGAAATGCTGTTTTTATTATTACAAATTTTAAGGGTGTTATTTTTGTTGTTTTCAAAAAATAAAATTGAGAAATGTTGCTGCTTATTTCCCCATTATTCGTCCATTATTCGTAAATTAAATTGCCGTATTAATTTTATTTTCTCTCTCTCTTTTTTTTTGGTTTAATTATAGTGAAGTAAAAACTGTTTGTGCGTGCTGCCATTTCTTTTTAGAAGCATAACAGATCGTAACTATCAAGAAAATTCCATGTGATGAAATTTTATCTCTACAAGATTATAAAATAAAATCCAAGGTTAAGAATTCACAATTACTAATTTATTTTCAACTTTTCTAGTTTTTTTCTTGGCCATTAAATAGGATAATTAATTAGGTCATATTCTCATCAAGAATTTTGTAGGACGCAGAATAAGTATAAAGACACTACCGATATAGTACTCTCAAATCAGCTTGCACCATATATAATCTTATTTTTAGGGGACAACTGCCTTGAGAAGAATATAAGGATCTCTTATTAGTTGGAGACAGAAGGCCTTGCAAACTAAAACTTATGAAATAGTGTTGGCCTTTTACCTTGCCCATTACATGTATATACATTATTATTTATTTTTTGGACAAAGATTATATATATACATTATTGATCATGTGAAAGCAAACAAGCACGTTTAGCTTCCTTTTTATTAGAACAGATATGTAAAGTATAAGGGAGATCAATTCTGAGGCTTCACTTTTAGTCTAGTTATATGTGCTACCAATTGTTTATTACGTGGGAAACAAATTACAATTTATTATGTGATACATCATACATGCAATGTGCATTTGTAACATATAGTACAGTTGCACACACACATACAAAAAAAAATTGTACCAGTTGTGCTATGTCCAAAAATTTGTATTCCTATGTTCTCTCTGGTTTTTTTCCTTCCTCTTTTTTTTTTCGTGAGTATAATAAGAGTTTTAGCTTTACTTGGGTAATGAAGTATGAATCGGAAGAAAGTTAAGAAAGTAAGGTTACAGAGTGATTGTTGACACTTACTGATAAAAATTAATTAAATTATATTATGTAGATTAATGTATGTATTAAGTTATGATAAAAAAAATTATTTCGAAAACAAAGGATTGAATAATAACTCTAGCTAGCTGCGCTTTTAAAATTAATATACTATATATGTACATAGAGTCTGTGTAAAAAATTAAATAATAATTTGAAATTTATATAACAAAAAAAAGAAAGAAAGAAAATTGTAACCTCCTTTTCCCAAATTTGTTGTTTATTCAAACAAGAAGTAACCAAATAGACTTACTAAATTATAGTATTTATGACCCTCTTATTTCATGCATGCATACATGTCTATTTGTACAAATTACCAATATTATTTCTATCTATTTCATCAAGCTTTCCTGATCAATTCCATTAAACATCTTCGTCTTTAGAGTGTCAATCAAATCGATATACATTTTCTTATTGAGGTGTTAAAAAAAAAAAAAATGAATATTGATCAGATACATATTTTATGCGGAAATAATTAAAAGCTACAAAAGTAAACAAAGATTAAAAGAAGAAAACATAGCTTGCATTAATTAAAAGTAGAAATCGGACAATACAAGACAACAACTGTACGTTTCAAATAACAGGGTTAATTGCCACCAATCTATAAATTAAAGCATCTAGCTAGCTTCCTTTTTAACAGTGATCGAACAGTTTTCCAGTAATAGAAGACAGCTTATCAATTGGTAGGTAGGTGAAATTAATAGTTCTATATAGAAGCTATTCAAGAAATTACATGAGTTTTTAATTCGTTTTTATTTATTTATTTATTATTATTATTTTTTAATTTTGTTATGTTACTTTTAACAAATACCTAACTTTGAGTGTGAAACGCAATTGCTCGTATAGTGTCAGTGCACTGACTTATCAATTCATAAATAATATTATATACAACATAAAGTTAATCTAACGTCATGAACCACACGCTTTGGATTTTTCTTACGCTTTCATACACTAAAAAATTGGAGTGCAATTGTTTTATATTATTATTTATAAAAGCTGGCTAGCTAAATAGTGACTATTCATATGAAAGAAACCAAAACAGGGGCATATCATTTGCAGCCATGTTTCCAACTTTTTGATTTTCTTATGATTTAGAAAGCACAAAGTCGCTGCTTTATGAAGTCAGATTCCACTTAATTCGTTGGTTCCTAAAATTCAAGGAGAGTTTTAATTTTAACTTCTTTTTTTAAATATATATATATTTGTTAATTTTTTTATAATGTTATAAAAAAATAAATATAAACGAGTTAAATAACTAAATTATATATGTAATAAAGAGAATTTAAAGTACCAAATATAAAAAACATATAGAAGAATATTATATATTATGTACCAACTGAAACACTTAATAATATATGCAATGAGGGACATTTGTTAATTAATTGAATATTATTAACACCATCAATATAGGTTCAATTTTGAGGCAGACAATAACCTGTTTCTAGTCCTCCTTCACAATCACACTTGTAGAAACTCATTGGTGCCCCAAATTCGGAGCAAATTTTCTTCTGTTTCTTGGGGACCTCTTAACAGCAGCTAGTACTACTAACTACTCTATTACGTGTCTCTGTTTTCATCATTATTAGCAGTTCGTTTTACTCAGCCAACCACCAGGTTTAGCCAGTCAATCTTTTTTGCTTACTATTAATATTGCTCAAAACCCACCAATAGATTATCAAAAATTATATATGAATGTTCCCATATGCGATGGATTAATATTTCATCTATTTATCTATCTATATGCGATATAGAATCATTGTGAATGCGACCCCTTAATTTGGCTACTCATATGGCGTTTATTCAGCCACAAAACAAATACTGACCTAATAATCCTATCTCTTTTTGGTTAATTTCTATCCACTACTAATCTCTTTATAGTTGTCTGTTCATTTTTCGCTATCTTTTTTTTTTTAATTAAAAAAAAAAAAAAAACTTTCCCCTTATATTTTATTAATTTTGCTTTAAATGTTCTGTTTCAACAAGCTAGATAATCGCAAGCCATCAGATCGTGGGCTGTGGGGGTAATTGAAGAGATAAAATCCTGGATTTAGTCGATAGTGGTCTAAAATAAGGATGATAAAAAGATTTATAAGATTAGAATTCTATGAATATCTGTTTTATATGATTCACTCTGGATTAAATTAAAACAGATTATTTTAGATCAAATCAGTTCATGATTTACGTATAAGATCAACGGATCATAGATATCTATTTCATGTGATATACTCTAAATCAATCCAAAACTAATTATTTTTAAAATTATAATTTTAGTACTAAAAAACTCATACATTCCAAAAATTTATAACTATTTATTTAAAATTTTTTATAATATTATTCTTTTATAATTTTAAATGATATCAAGTTCATAATATTAATTTTTTATTATAAAAGTATTTTTTTAATTTATAATTATAGATTATAATATTAATGAAAAAATTGAATATATATTAATTATAAATAAATAATAAATATTTTTTAACAAATTTAAATTATTTTATTTATCGATTTAAAATAAGTAATATACTATATTAAATAATATATTAAAAAAATGAAAAAAAAAAAATAATTCAAATTAAATTATAAATATTTATGTAGTACATGAATCCAATCCAAACAATTGTCATATCTAGTCTAAAAAGAGTCTCCATCAAAAAAATTTCAAGGTTTTGGAGGCAATCAAGTGATATTGATACGATTAATTCAAAAATAGAAATAGAAATATAAAAATCGAAAGTCTATGGCAGCAAATTAGCCTTTAGATTTCTTTCTTTTGCTATTGATGATATGTATATAGAAATAGATTTTAAAAAAATCCCTAATCAATATATCCATGACTTAAAAAGTATTAAATGTTAGCCCCTAATTAATTAGTTTACATAAAAAAAAAAAAAAAAAAAAGAATTTCTCTCACCTTTCAAAATTCAAATCATATTAGGATCGCAACATCATATTACTGGCCACCTTAAATTAGTTAACATTTCGATTAAAAGTACGCGCAATCATGTCCAAAGAATATTTTTTTCATAAATTATATTCATTATTTATTAATGAATAGTATTAAAATCTCTAGAAATTTTTTCTCTGAGATACACATATCTCCAGCTTTCTTAACTTTCATATCTGTCGTATTTATGAATACTTATCAAATTTCAAGCAGGACACAAATTTTTTGACAACAAAATTCTTCTAGTTTTTCTGAACTAGATATCTCCCTTAAGCATCACAACATTTTTTTTTGGACAATACACCGATACAATTTTCACAATATTGAACGAACAACACATATGTGGTAGTAATCGAATTAGTGTTTGATATAAAAAGTTATTTAGTGGAAGACGCATTATAAATACATGTCTCACCATCAGTTGTGGTAAAGCATCAACTTTGTCATGAACTATCATTTCAATTAGGTTACTAATAAATAAATCGCGTTAAATTAATTTTTATGTTTTATAAATTTAAATAGATTGATTTTAATTATTAAAATGTATAAATTAATTTGTGTTAGATTGGTTAAAATTTTAAAATTTATAAATCAATATTTAACTGAATCGACCAATATTACTAATATACGTTCTTATTTTTTAATTTTATATATTTATGAACATCTAATTTAATTAATTTTTTTTATGTCAATTTAAAAGATAAAGAAACTTATATTATTTTTATCTAATGTTCATTTTTATAAATATTTAATATAACTAATAAAAAATTTAAATTATTTTTTGTTTTTAAATTAAATTTATTCATTTTAAAAGTTATTTTTATTTGAAATGGGACATAATTATAATTTAATGCTATTATACAATTTTTTTGAATTAAATTATTTATTAAATATTAATTATTAATTTAATATTAATATATAATCAATATAATTTAAATTCAGTACAAAAAAGTAAGTTTAATTCAAAAAAGGGCTTATTAAACTGACATAAATGAATTAATTTAATATATATTTTATAAATTAATTTTAATTCTTAATTTTATAAATTGATATATGTTAATTTAATTAACATTTTAAGCAATAAACAGAACCACACCCACCCTGATACTGCTTTTCTTTATTGAAAAATATTAGATATTTTCCTTAGATTTTCTTATGCATCACAGCTGTACTTACTATTGAATTCTTGGCTAAATTTAATTGCCACAAGACAAACACAATTACTAAAAAAAAATTAATATAATTATATTATTATAATAAAGTAAAATAAATATGAATTCAAGTGCTTTATATTTTCCTAATTTCTAGCTTCCCAAGTTAAAATAAATATTTGTGATTGACTTATATAATTATTTTTTTATTAAATATATTGATAAAGTTTAAAGAGTTGTATATTAATTCAGGCTAGATAAAGAGGTTTTTCTCATCACAATAACACTTATATTATTAATGTCAAATAAAATTTTCATTTTAAATTAATTTACTATACCAATAAATATGATGGATGAGCTTTATTGTTCAACTTTGAATTGGTGTAGTGGTGGTGACTTTAGGAGTTGCCCCTAAAATAGCAGTTAGTTTAATAATTTGATGGTAAGATTTTATTATATGTTAAAATCATACTCATTATCATTAAGAAAATATAAAAAAAATTATTCGAAAATAATACTTTTAAAATTTATATATTTTAAATATGTTATTTTTGTTGTTACGTATGTTTTAAAGTGTTAAGTTTTATAGTTTTCAAATTTATTAAAAAATAATCGTTGGATGACCATTGTTCTGAATTCTGATGAATAGATCCGGAAATTAAAAAAAATCTAAATTGGCACGCGTTGTTGGCCAATTATTAGTTTTGTCCTCATTTTCACTGAAGCGTAAAGATCACACATTTTCCCTTCCGTTCCGTGGATGAATTGGCCTAAGGCAAAGTTATTTTCCCCTCATTACAAAAGCTTTTGTACTCTAGGTTATTGCTTTTGTCATCCCCACTTTCGCAACATAGAGGTGAAAAATAAAGCTTTGAGAAAAAATAACTTTGTTTAGTTAGATGTCATAATTTCTTTCTTATATGTAATTTTATTTTTAATTTTCTCGAGTCGGTACAGTTTTTTTTTACAACATAAAACAATAATACATTTTTCATATAAAAAATATATATATTGTTTTTTTTTTTTTCATAACCTAATATTTTTTTTTTAAGGATTAAAAGTAAACCACCTGAATGAACAAGGGAAAAATAACTTTGTATTAGGCCAATTAAACCATGGAACGGAAGGGGAAATGAGTAATCTTTAAGGCAATTGAAAATAGCTTTAGAAATGAAAAGTTATTCACTTGCATAATTGCATCTAACATTTCTTTACAAATTAGGTATTAAATATTTAATTATATGTTATAAATTTCAAGAAAAAAACCATTTGTTCATTTTATATATAACAAATGAATTTTTTTTTTTTTTTTTTTGTGTTAGAAAAAAACAAACATGTTTTTTTTTTTTTTTTTAATACTGTAAAAATTAAAAATAAAATTAATTAAATAACTAAATTATTTATGCATTAAATTAGACTAAAGTACACGACCTCAACATTATTTTGAAACACTACTTTTACACAAACAATCAACTTAAATGTTAAATTGTTTAGCTAAATTAAAGTTAGTGACAAACACCACAAAAGAAATATAAAAAAGCAGGGTTACTCTGAAAATCGCTAATTCACTATTAATTTCACCCTTCCAATTAATTGGCATGGGATAATTATTATAATACTATTTTTCTAATTCATTAACACTTTAAAGTTATGCTTAGTGTTAACTGCACTTAAAAAACTAATAATAAAAAAAATAGTACATTGCAAGGAAACTTTTTTTTTTATGAGCCAGCTACATGAGAATATAATAAATCTTGCTAATTTTAAGGGGATATAATTAATATATACAGTAAAATGGGTAAAAGTACAGTAAAAGTTTCTCTGTTGCAACTCATTAAGTTAGGTAGTATCAAATCAATAATAATTAATTAATAACGAAGAAAGAACTTCAATTACAACAGTTGTTGCATGTCCTACATAATATCATGTGGCTCCAACATGTCACTAGTAGATGTCACGTATTATGCGAAACGAGAATTACATATTACATGCAACTGTTGTTGTATGGTAAAAATTTTCCAATTTTAAGACTTGTTTCAGTTATCGATTTCTTTAGTAAACATGGGTCATGGTCTATCAGTTCCAATACCTCACTTAAACCTCTGTTCGTTCCATCAGAAATGCAACTTTTCTTTCAGAGTAGTCCAAGGATCTCACACAAGACACATGCACGCATTATGCGTGTCAAGAAAGAAGATCACTGAATATAAACTATTTGATTAAATGAAGGAAAAAAAAGGAGAGGCCAAAGGAGGAAGAAAAAGCGCACCAGTCCAAGTTTAAACATTGCTGGCTGGTGACTGTTGGGAAGCAATCGCAAGCAGGTGTTTTCAATCAGATGTTGGTGACAGCAACCAAGAGGAGGCTACATCTTGATCCAAAGAGAGAGAGTACATGTTCTCATGGATTAGCATAACCATAGTTTCCAGCAAACAAAGAAAGAAGGAATAAGAATAGAAGATGCCAACTGACATGGAAAAATTTAGTGATGTAGATCATGAAAAACTGAAAACTACAAAAATATTAAATATTTGATCAGACTTTAAGCTGAATAGCTTTCCTGTGGCTACTTTCATGTACACTAGATGACTAGCAGACTTACACAAGGTATCCTAACAGGACATTCATTACAGGCATAATTCCTCCGTCCACAACCAAAATCCGTTCGTCTCAAAACCACACCCCAAAATCAGTCGTCAGATTTGGAAAGCCTTTTCTGTTAATTGTCATCACCAGTCCACACCTTCCAATCCTTGTCAACATAATTTTGTGCACATTTGACTGCAATTCGTGCTGGCCCCCCTTCATGCAGAGTATCAGCCATATCTATAAAAGGAATCACCAGAAGTGTCCCTGGACCACCATACTCTGTGCGTAAGAAGGAACTAAATATCTGATACAAATAGTAACACGCAAAAGCATTAGCCAATTAGTTACATACAAACAAATTGGATTCACATTCCTTAGCTCTCCTTCCACAACCCACACAATAACAACAAAGTAAAGCAATTTATTATGGTTTTATTCTCTAATTTTACCAAACACACAAGGCAGAGATGTGAAACAGAGAGCAGGGATGCACGTCTCTATAAACAAGCCAAAAAAAAAAAATATATCAAACTCTCAAATAATAGAGAACCATTTTCTCATTATAATTATAAGAAAATATTCTTATATATTTAGTTATTTAGAGAAACCTGACATTTTCCCAGTATTTATTGAATCTAAAAACTACAGAACAAGATGTAGCCTTCAACGTGCACCATATTCTCTTAGAGACAAAAGGCAAATTTAGCTTCGGTGCAAATTCCAACAACTTCATTGACTGAATCTCCATAGATATCTTTCTTGGAGAGCTTGTTGAGAAGATGTGTTCTAAACTTTTCAATCTCCTACAATCCAAAAAGACAATTTCTAAGAACACAAAATCATCAACAGAGACAAATAAGAAAAAGCAAGAGCTTGATGATTAAAATTTGTATTAAACAAACGAAGCAAATTAGTTAGAAGACTTGCTGCAAAAATTTTATTTGTCGAGTGCCCCTCCTCACTCTTGCGTACATCCGCTCCTGCCAACATGTATTAATAGATGAAGAAGGGGCAGGAGGGAATAAG
This sequence comes from Elaeagnus macrophylla, assembly GCA_029378325.1. Classification (NCBI taxonomy): domain Eukaryota; kingdom Viridiplantae; phylum Streptophyta; class Magnoliopsida; order Rosales; family Elaeagnaceae; genus Elaeagnus; species Elaeagnus macrophylla. The sequence continues at coordinate 24,371,951 of CM055646.1, read as the reverse complement.
TCAAATTTTGAAGGACCTAAGCACAAAATTGGAGAATCTGTAACACTGCACAAGCTCAATGTTTGTTCAAAAAAAAAATTCAGCCCTGCAACACAAAAATATCCACAGTCATCAACTGAAAGAATAGTGAATTTTTAACAAACGGAGAAGCAAAATCAAAAGACCTGACATCAAAGCACAAGGCCTCTATTTATTAGCCAAAGAGTGAAAAACCAATAAAAACAGAATAAGGAAAATGAAAGCACTATTTGAAGAAACTAAACACAAAAGATAATGCGAGTGGAAGCTTAAGGCAAGTTGCTAAGGCAAATGAGACGCTAGAGTGGGGAAGTGAACTTCTCCCGAGGAGCACACTCCTTACCCCAAACTAGGGAATTGGGTAAGCATTCCCATGCAGCTCTTTCTATACCCAGAATCCCTATGGGTAAAAGGGTTCTCTGTCCCACACTCTTTACCTGTTAGTTCTTTAATAAAATTTTCTTCCATTTTTTTTCCCTTCTTAGCATAAATTAAAAAAGCAAACTGGCTTTACCATTCATCAATACATGAACTGTTGAGAAGTGAAAACAAACAAGTATAGTGTTGATAAAATAGCAATAGAGGCATGCTTTTATAAGTATATGAGCTAACCCACCCAATAACTTAATCTTTTGTTCATTGCTTTATGGAACCATGGGAGTTATTGGGGGGCCATCATAAACTAAATATTCAAACAGAATGTGGGTAAACAAGAGATTCAAACATATTGGTTTTGTAGTAGAAAATTTACACTGGGATAAGCCACAAACTATCTTGCCATTAAAAAAAATACAAGAATGAATAGTGAATATAAGGCAATTACAACAAACTTGAGCATTAATTTCAGCCAAGAGCTTCATACAGGACGAAAATATGAATCAAGTGAAAATTCGCACTAAAAAGTTTCCAATAACTGCGAAAAAGATTACTTATGCTCAAATCCTATAAGAAACCCACACCCAATTCACTGCATCAGTTATGAGGACTAACTTGTCTTTACTAACTTCTAGTCACAAAACACTACTAGTACGCAAAAATCGTAAATGTTAAACAATGAATGCCCTCATTTTAAAAAAAAAAAAAAGGTTAAAAATTGGAACCAAACATGTGCTATCCTAATTCCTATCTACCAAGTCAATAATAATTATAAAAAATATGAAATAGAAATATATTAATCACATAATATAAAGAAGAGGGACTAAAGAAAACAAAGGAGAAGGACAGAGAATATGTACCGGCTGGCACGGATTCCAGGCCAACTATGACGCTGAGTCAGTGACGGAGAAGGGATTGAAATTGAAATAGCCAGAGTCCTTGAGCTAAAACCTCCAGCTGTTTTCACTTTTAATAGAATAGAACCCAATACTCAGATAAGCCGTTTTAACTTCTAGACCCAAAACAACAAGGTGCCTAAGATTCTATGAAATTTGTTTCCCATTTTGCCCCTGAGTCTCGTAGAATGTAGACTTCTTCACCCCTCTCCCGTGAATTTAAGCCGTAAAAGAAAATTTAGCAAAGTAGTATTCTAAATTGACATTTAGTGGTTGAGAAGAAATGGTAAATAATGTACATACATGCCTACTAATTATACTGGATCACGTCATAAATTTTATTTAAAAACTAGTGGATAATTTAATATTTTTATAAAAACAGAAATGAAGTCCTATTATTTATATGCTGATCACCTAAGATCGTATGGTTAATGTTATTCGGTGAGACTTTTATCTTGGCTAAAAAATATATGTATTAGAATATACTAAGAGAACACAAACAATAATTTCGGTTCTTATATTTCTCTCTAAAAATAATTATAACTTAGATGAAGTCTCTTGTTTAGAAAAATATGCAAGGATCTGGTTGTTAAGTTCCTGGGAACATAATGGAGTTGATTCTAAGAGGGAACAGCGTTTGTCTCACCTGAAACTCTTCTTCTATTAAATGAAATTCTCCGCTTATGACTAGTAGCTAGTACAATGGATCTTTAAATACATGTGTGAATTTTGTCATAACTGTAATTAAATATAATTTAGTTGAACAATGTGAGTCTTAATTTATACATTAAGGTAGAAACTGATAAAAGTACTATAAGGAGATATAAAGTTGAAACAGATGAATACAATATATTTTAGGGAGCGGGTTCATAGAAGTCCCTTAGATTATGTCATGTGTGTCATGTGGTCCCTTAGATTATAAGTGGTGTTATTTGGTCCCTTAGTTTTAAAAAAAGGGGCCAATTAAGGACAAAACACATGATTTTTTAATTAAAATATTATTTTTTAAGAGGTCAATTAATGAAAAATTGTATTATTTTAATGTTTATGATATTAAAATATTAATTTAAAAAATAATATTTTAATTAAAAAATCATTAAAATTATGTGTTTTGTTCTTAATTAGTCCCTTTTTCTAAAACTAAGGGACTAAATGACACCACTTATAATCTAAGGGACCAAATGACACACATGACATAATCTGAAGGACCTCCATAACACTTTTCTCGGTATTTTAACTAAAGATTTTGGAACTACAAAATTTATGTAGTTGCAATATCGACCCGATATAGTGACCTATTACAGAGCCAGTGCTAGGAGTGCTATAGATTACATCACCGCTTCTCCAATTATTTTATTTTAGAGAAAATAAAGACAAAGAAACTTGTCTGGTATCAACAAAATGAACATTTTATATTTTATTATATAATTTTAGAAAGAGCTTAAGTAGGGTAAATAACCGACTTAAACCGTCTATAAGAATTGAGATATAAAAAGAGTGTGTGTGACGTGAGCTGAGGTGAGTGTGTGTAAAAGTGTTGACTGTAAGTGAGGACGTTGAAAGTAGCGTACGTTGAAAGTAGTGTCTAGTTAATACAAGATAGACGTTGAAAGTAGTGTCTAGGTGTAGGTGGCTACGAGAAGTTGAGCAAATACATAGTATAAATATGAAAGAAGATAGAGTTTGAGGCAGCAAAGAAAATCAAAATGGGGTTGGATCTCTTGGGTTTGATCCTTACAAGTTTAGTGTGTGGTTATGTAGTCGTATTTGGGTTTGTGAGGAAGCTGAATGAGTTTTATTATGTAATTAAGCTTGGCAAAAAACAATATCCTCTTCCTCCAGGTGACATGGGTTGGCCACTAATTGGGAACATGTTTTCCTTTCTTAAAGCATTCAAAAATGGTGATCCTGATTCATTCATCTTTAATCTTGTTTCCAGGCCAGTTTCTCTCACTATCATGCACTACAGTACTACTTGTTAAATATTATTGTCAAAGTGTTTTACCCACTCTTATTTATATTCAATATTATTATTATTAATTTGAATTACTGATGATGCATGCAGATATGGTAGGACTGGTATGTACAAGAACCATTTGTTTGGTAAGCCAACTATCATAGTTTGTATACCAGAAACATGCAAGAAGGTGTTTTCAGATGAGGAACAATTCAAGCTTGGCTATCCTGCTTCTACTCAAATATTAACAGGGAGAAAATCTCTACATAATGTCACTAATGCAGAGCACAAGCGTATTCGCCGTATTACAACAGCTCCAATCAATGGTGACGATGCACTTTCTCTGTATATTCAACACATTGAGGACATTGTAGTCAAATCCTTGGAAGAATGGTCTAGCATGAAACAACAGCCTATTGAATTCTTGACAGAGTTGAGAAAAACTGCTTTCAAGATTATTACACACATTTTTATGGGCTCAGACAGTGCTTCTGTTTTGGCTGCAGTTAATCATTTGTACATTGACTTAAGTTATGGCCTCAGATCTCTTACCATTAACCTACCAGGCTTTGCTTTTCATAGAGCACTCAAGGCAAGAAAAGAGTTGGTGAGGATCTTCCGATCTGTGATGGACAAAAAGAGAGCAACATTAACAGATTATAACAAGGATATGATGAGCTTATTCATGGAGATTAAAGACGAAGATGGTCAAACATTAGAAGATGAAGACATTATAGATTTACTATTAGCCTTCCTGTTAGCTGGACATGAAACCTCATCACATGGTATTCTCTGGATTGTTGTCTACTTAATGGAACACCCACAAGTTTTTCAAAAAGCCAAGGTGAGAATCTAGTCATCATAATTAGCTAAACGAGAGAAGAGAATAGGACAAGCTTAATTAATTTCTATAGCAATTAATACATTTATGTATATTATCTATATATTTTCAGGAAGAACAAGAAGAGATCATTAAGAGAAGACCGGGTTCACAGAAAGGACTGAGTCTTAAAGAAATTAAGCAAATGGAATATCTTAGTAAGGTAACTGTAAGCTCAAGTTAGTTAATTTAGTAGACCAACTAGCCTTTTTAGTTGGAATATTTTTTTTGGATGTACAGGTAATCAATGAAACTCTGCGCAGAACTAGCATCTCCTTCTCAAATTTCCGAGAGGCCAAAGTTGATGTTGTTCTCAATGGTGAGTCAGATCCAATTCTATAAACTTACTTGAGGCCTCCATTTTCCTTGTATTTACTGAATTGGAAAAACTTTTTTTTTTTTTTTTTTTCTTTCCATTTTCCGAAAAGGTTATACAATTCCAAAAGGATGGAAAGTGGTAGTCTGGAGCAGAGCCGTTCATATGGATCCTGAAGTTCATCCAAATCCAAAGGCATTTGATCCTGAAAGATGGGATGTAGGTTTTTTTGAAGTTTGATTTTTCTAGTGAGTCCTCTTTTTTGTTTTCATGCACACTAAACAAGTTTTTATATATGTACTTGATTTGATTTGTGTGTAGAACTACAAAATGAAAGCAGGTTCTTTCCTTCCCTTTGGAGGAGGAAGCAGAATCTGCCCTGGAAGAGACCTGGCCAAAATAGAGATGTCAGTGTTCCTGCACTACTTTCTCCTTAATTACAAGTAAGTCACATATATGCATGAATTCTTCTTCAAATGTTTTAATTGAAATTAAATAATTTACTCTCTTTTTTTTTTTTTAGACCTTATAATTTAGTTGATAAACCCTTCAGGCATCAAATAATTTTAGTTATTTTTTTATAAATAGTGAAAGATATTTCATTAATTTTCAGATATAAAAAATACAACGAAAAACGTTATTACGATAGATAGAGAGATAGATGAGGCTCATTAATACATATTCAAAAAATAAAAGTAGATGGTGTAAAGAAAATCATCAAAATATCTTCACCTTTCTCATCAAAAATAATTTTTGTTATTTAACAGCTCTTTCTCTAAATAATTTGCAGGTTAGAACGTGTAAACCCAAAAGCCCCAGTTACCTATTTACCATCTCCAAAGCCATCAGACAATTGCCTAGCAAGGCTCATCAAAGCCTCTTAAGAATATTACACTTTGTGATAACGCCTATCAGACTCTCAAGACCTAATAATAACTATTTTCAAATGTCAGTATGTTGCCTCTCAAGATGCTATATGTTTTAAATAACTACAATTAAATAATGCATCAATATGTATAAATTTGTGTTATTATGATTTCTGTTATTGATTCCATTCCGCTCCATCTGTCCAACTCTTCAAGTATTGGAGAGTTTTATGATTGATGGAGCATATGCTTTAAGAGTAATGAGTAATAATTCTCGATTTCCTACGTTGGTTTTTACAATAGAATGTTGATAGTATCACAATTTTGTTTTTTGCTTGCAGGCATATTAAATGTTAATTTGAAAAAGTAATATATATATTTTTGCGGAAAAATAACACAAAGTAAAAGGATATATCTATCATTTTTCAAAATTTTATATTTAATAAGCTGCTGAAAGAAAAGAAAAGAAAAGAAAAGAAAAGAAAAGAAAAACGTGTTCAATGTCTTTACGGTATTCAATGTCTTTACACTGTTTTTAATTTCGTATTCTGGGAAAATGAGGTCAGATGTAAATGAAATAAGTTTTTTCTTCAAAAATGTATCAGTTCATTAAATTGCTAAAAGTACAACTTTAAATTAGTAGAAGTAACATTGTATATTTAAAAAAAATGTTAAAGATATGGAAATTTAAATTTATATTAATTATAATCTATCGCATAATTTTTTTAAATAAAGAATAATTTTATCATTTATTAACTTTTTTATGCATTTTTTAAACATAAATATAAATTTTAGCCTATTATTAACAAAATTATTTTACTATGTAATATATCATGATTTATATAAATATAAATTTATATAACTTTTAACATTTTTAAAAGCTTTAATAGTCTCACAAGTCGTAACACACAACAAAAGTCCATTTTTTTTTCTTTCTTTAAAACGATACATTAAGCCCGATAAATTACATAATTATACTTGTAGTCTTTTCCTATAACTTACGTTGTACATTTTATATATTTTATGAGACATAATTATACTTATTCAATGAAAAATATTCAAATGTATTTTTTGGTGGTGAGAGTTACGAGATATTGGAGTATTTCTTTCTTTCTTTATTTTACTTACGGACTACTAACTTGAAAAATTATTCTATACTTGGCCGGTAGAATTGGCCTCATACTCATTTTCTTTTATTGAAGATTAAAAACTAATGTAGAATGTTCTTTTGTTTTAGTGAAGTCTCACATAGATAAATAAGCACCTTTTGTTAAAAGTGTAATGCTAAAGTTCTACATAAAAATTTTATGATCCATTCTAAGGACCTTAAGGCTATAAATAGCCAAGTCCTTTGCTTGTAGAAGGGATCCAAGCAAATAAACATATTTCTTTTTTAAAGAAAGTTCTCTTTTGTTTCTTTCTTTAATGTATTTGTATTTCTAATTATTTAGGAATATTTTCTTCTTTCTTCCGTTTAGAGATTAAAGTCATTTTATTCGTGAGGTAAAGGAATATCTTTAGACTAGTCCTACTCTAGAATTGTTAAAGTGCTTGATTAGAGATAATAATATTATAGTTAGGCTAGTCCTACTCTAGAATTGTTAGAGTGCTGTGTCTAATTAAGTAACATTGCTAGGTTAGTCCTATTCTACATTTGTTAGAATGCTTGCCTAGATAATAGTTTTCTTGTGTTTGTTATAACACAAATACGATGACCTCTTGTCAGAGAGTGAGTCTGACTAGTCTAAATACTGTGCTCACTCTTTCTTTATATCTTAAATGCTTATATATTTAAATTAAGTACCCGAAACCTTCTTAGTCTCCAAAAACAACGAGTAATAACCAATCTATTGGATCGAATATCTGCAGATGAACCTGTTGATAAAATACCCATCCCTAAGGTACAGTCATAATTTAAATATATAATAAATAAATATATTTATAGTTATAATTTAAATATATATATATATATATATATATATATATATATATATATATATATATATATATATATATATATATATATATAATATATTTAAATTATAACTATAAATATATTTATTTATTAAAATTATTTATTAATTAAAACACTAATATTTATTAAAAAATATGATTAATTAATTTTTTAATTAAAAAAATCGGATATGAAGTTGTTATTTTTTTGCATCCATCTCCGCTCGATCCACACCAGATTATACCCGTCCCTGAACCGAAGCAATTTTTGGACAATTTCTAAGACACGATTACTTGTTCGATTTTAGGGACGAATATGACAAAAATCATCCTCGTCCGTCCCTCTGCCCATTCCTAGTGTACATACAGTATAGTCAAATAAAATTAATTATAAATATTTTAATAAAATAATTTTTATTATAAAATTTATTTAAATCAATATTTAATTCATTTTTATATTTTCATTACATTTTAAAATAATAAAATATTATTTTTAATTTATGATAAAAAAAAAATTAAGATACATAATTTTATTATTGAAAATTCAGATAGATTGAATTAAGTGCCAAATACAATTTAAACACACTCCTAATCAAACAAAATTTTACAATTAAATGCATAAATATAAAGAATTATATGAGGATCTTTAATACCGTATAACAAATATGTCGCTAATATCATCGTAATAAGTACTTAACATCAGATAAATTAAGAAAAAAAAAGAAATAGAAAATGGGATTGAACTACAGATTTTAGTTACTAAAAATGAGATGAAAAGGGAAATCAACAGGCACAATTTGACTTATAGACAACATGCAGTTTTATTATTATTATTTCATAAGAAGCTGGATTACAAACTCTAATCGGAGGCATCCTCTTCCTCACAGAATTTTGTATATTCCTTGGAACCCATCAAGGATTCTAATTCTGAGGGGTTGTTTGGCTTCACTTTTATCATCCATCCTTCGTTGTATGGGCTTGAATTTATCTTCATTTGAATAATAATAAAATAAGTTAGAATTTATTTTTGCCAAAACCAAATTATAATTAACAATATGTGGGATAACAGACGAGTAGGAAAAAGGGAAATAAGTGAGAATTACCAGGCCAGGTGATTCGCTGAGCTTTGAGTTAACCTCAACAACCTCACCAGAGATTGGAGAATTTACAGCACTTGTTGCTTTTGCACTTTCTACAGCTCCAAAGCTGCGACCTTGTGAGACTGAGCTTCCTGATTCTGGCAGCTCCACAAACACTACTTCTCCAAGATGATCCTGCATAAATAAAGTAAATAATAAATTTACTACAATTTTCAATTTATTAAATTTAAAATGAACCAAATGTGCACCATTGTACTAGTTCGTGAGAAAACAATTATTTATCATATTAATTAATGTCCTTTATGAAGCTAGAAATATAAGGTCAAATTCCTTATCTTCAAATTCGTTATTTTGTTTTAGGGAATTAGACCTTGAGCTTTATGTCAGAGTTAATATGGTAGTTTTTTTTTTGTCATGAGGAAAATATAACCAATGGGGTGGAGTCGTGGAGATGACAGATTAACCTGAGCATGATCAGTAATGCCAATTGTAGCCATAGATCCTTCATGCTTCACCCATTCATGAGAAGATGCATACTTCAACCCATCCGAAACTGCAAATTAAATTAACCCTCAGAAAATTTCCCCTCTTTTATAATTTTTTAGAAATTAACAAGAACCACTCAAAATGTCTTGTCCACTAAAAACACCAAAATTTTATAGAATTACATTAAAATACAGGAATAACCCATGAAAAATTGGAAGTTAAAAATACCAGTTGAGAAGCATTTGGAAAGAGAAAATGCAGGAGAGAGATTAGCTCTGGAGGCACAAGACAGTCTAAGAGCATTTGCTGTAGAAGAAGCCCAAGTTCTTAGGGCCACAGTGGGTAAAAATGAGAAATGTTCTCTTTCCGTATCTCGAAATCGGAAGCAAATATCAAATAAACAACGAGTCAAATATATTTGAGTGGTTTTATCTTGGATGAATGGTGTATAGCTAAAGCCTCATCCTCAGGCCATTAATCCAAAACACCCCCACTGCTTTTCCCTTTACATATTTTATACTGTACTCGGTACCCGTTATTTTTGTTGGTTCAAATTGAAACGATGTTACTCTTCTTTACCCAAAAAAAAATTGAAACGATATTAAATTTCACAGTAATCTGCTTTCCTTCTAAATTTGTCAAACTAAGTAGGGGAAAGTAAAAATCAAGGGACTTTGAAAAGAAACTAATAAGAAAGTGTTATTACCTATTAGTGGAAGAACAAATAAATAACTAGTTAATTTGGGTGGCAAGTTCGGAGTTTTTGTTGTATTATGAAAAACCCCAACTTTTCCGCAATACACAGTTGTTAACACCACCATCTTACACAGTTGTTTTTCAATAAAAAAAACTTTTGGCAATTGTACCTAACCTCAAATTCCAGCAATAAATAAGAATATTATATATTTAAAATGTTGTAATTTTAAATCTCGAAAAGACATAAAATTTATTATTACTTTAAGGAAAAAAAATTAAGCTTGGCATGAGCATAAAATGGCAAATGCCAAATTCACATCTAAAAAGTGTAATTTAAAAAAAAAAAAAATTCATACAGTTGAAAAGTGGGACAGAAAAGACGTGTTACTCCGGCCGTTTTCACATGCTTGCCACGTATTAACTTATATAAATATTAGATGATTGAAATAGGCGCCCTCAAGCTGTAAAGATAATTACCTAACCTTTAATTGGATTTTATAGAGGAAAAGTTCCAAGAGCTGAAAAATCATCAGCTTATTTTACTCACATAGCTAATAACAGAAACCAAAGTATTTTTTTGTCTATTTCATTCAAGATGGAAACAGCAAGCATAAACATGCTTTCTTTTATTTACATACATCCTCACGTTGATGATGTACCTGCATCACATTCTAGCATGCAGTCTGACTTGAGTATACTCCATTACGAAACCATACTGTTTAATAGAAAGGTGGAGTGGGGGAAAAAATAGTCTGCACACTCACTAAGAACTTGCACCAAATACTCGAATTCTCTGCTCAACTGCAACACGACAACATGGGCATGTAGCTTTACCCTTTTTCACAAAATCATCATTGCAGTTAGCGCACATTACTTCATGAGTACATGGCAAGAAAACAATAGAGACTTCATCTTTCTTGCATATTATGCATTCCCTATCAGAGCTTTCTTTTTCTGAAGAACCCTCTAGATCACAAAGCAGCTTGGCAATGGTTTCTGCTTGGTGCTTTGCCCCCTCAGAATTACTCGTGGGTGAAGCATTTGGCTGTTGCAATTCTGTAGACTGAGCAGAAGCTGTCAGATTTGACCGTTCCTGCTCAAGCCTCTGGAGGTCATCCTTGTGCCTCTGGGAATCTATTTCATACTTAAGCCTCAAAGTCTCCAGCTTTCTTTTATTATTAGCCTCAGCTGCTTCCTTTAGACGTTTTTCCTCTTCCACTTGTCTCAAGGCCAAATCTTTCGCCTTTGCGACCTGCCTCCATTTTACCTGAGATAAGAATGTTAGGAAGAGCATGGTAAATAGCATGTAAGAACACAAATATAACAGCAGTGGTTCTCAGTTGGGGGAAAAAATATGTTATGTTATTGAGATGGTACTAAAAGGCATAGTGATGCAATCAATACTCAAAAGAAGTGTTGGAATTGAAGGCTCTAAAAGAAAGGAGAGTAAACAATAAAACAGAATGTAGATCATGCTTTCTAGCAAATTTTCAGCCTTTCAAGTAATATAAATAGATCTAACTGTAAAGATATTAGAGATCATTGACCTTAAATACATTGAGGGTTTTACTGTGATTCATTGGGTATATTATCAATATGAGTTTTACACAGGGAATAGCCATAATGAATCTATTATAGAAGAATAGCCTGAACTTGACTCATCAACCTCAGAGACTCAGAGTTTTAACATTTAACACATCCAGTTAGCATTTACTATTACCGATCATAAAAAACATACATCCAAAATATTGTGATTGATTACAATAAAAGTTTGAAGAGTTTTAATTGTTTTGCACACAATCAATTCTAACCTCACATCCAGATTTATCACTTGTTTAGATATTTGATTGTTGACTAATTGAGCATCCCTCTTCACTTACCTGTCCTCTGCACCAACCCAAATTTTCAGTCTTTTCTTCCTTTCTCCAATCTCCCCTATTTTTTTTTTCTTTCCCATGAAGTAACCATTTCCTATCTTTCTCCTTTCTCATATGGTATAAATATATTTTCTGTTCTTGCTCCGTCTCTTTATCTGTTTCTACTCGAATTTGTACATAAGCTGTCATTATGGTTTCCAATGAGGGATTTGGTTCATTTGAAAACTATCTTTTAACTTTTATTGTAGCATCTTTCCCTCAATCCATTCACACGTACCTCCCCCCACCCCCTCTAAAGAAAATGGGGACAGAGCGAAGGGAGAGGAGAAGAGAGGTATCAAAAACCACATCAACACATAGGAACAGATCCAAGAAATATAAACTATCATTCTTCTGTATGCATTAAAGTTTCCACAACTAAGGACTAAAAGATAGAAAACACGTCAAAGAAGCAAACAAGTTATTGATATGATCGCCAACCTACTGCCACAAATCGACTTCTTGTCAAGAAGCTAAATATGAGATCGAATAAGTGCATTAAACTTCAACTACTACAATTTACAAATGAAAGCTTACGACCATCAAGTGACTGAAGCACAAAATATAATATATGTCAAACCAATGTAGTAGTTGACCATTGTATCTCAAGCAAAGGATCCAAATTCACCACAATAAGAATACTAACCACCTATCTAAGAGTGGCACATAAAAAAAATAAAAATAAACCTACATGAGATCCATGAAAACAAATTTACATGTACTTTGAGTAATGCCTAAACCAATCATATTTTATGGGTATCTCAGTTCAGTTCAAGGATGGAACAAGAAAGAGTAACTATTGCTACAAGTTTTACATTGTTTTGCGATATTTCTTTTGCATCTTCATGTTGCTTGTTGGAGGCTCAATATTACTTAACGTTTGCAATCATTTAAGAAATTGAGCGATTGTTGCACTGGGATAATCCATATAAAGTAGGTTTTTCATCAATTACCAGACATCTGATAAACTATTTACATCATCCACAAAGCAAAATAGTAAAAGCTTACCAGCAATCATGCAGAAGCTAGTTTTGAAACAATATCCTTAATGATGTACTAGCAAAAACAAGATGTCTCCTCCTAAGTTGTAACCACATATAGAGAATGTATAGGAGGTTAAAACCTTACAACAGAAAGTAAAGTATACCAACCTCAGCGTCCTTCCGGCCCTGCTTGATTTGGTCAAAATTTTGCTGTAACTTCAGTTTCTCTTCTTCAGTCTCCTCATGCAGCCTAGCTTTCTGTTTCTCCCAGGCCAAAAGCTTCTTCAGGCACTTTTTCTCTCTCTTTGCAAAATCTAAACAGGCTGCAACCGACTCGGCTGCACTTAATTTAGAAGCCTCCATCTCTGCCCTGATTTCTGCATTTTCAGTCTCAAGGCGTCTCACAGCAGCATTTGCCCGGTCCACTTGACCACTGGCCTTTCTTAGAGCATTTTCCATCTCAGAAAGTCTCTTCATGGTAGCGTCCTCAAGAGTTTGCTTCCCTTTCTTCAGCCTTTGAGTCTCCTCCCTTTCCATCCTCAACATTTTCAGCTCTGTCAGATCATTACTAAGCTTTCTGGCAGCTTGCATTGCCTTCTGATGAGCCCAATCCTTGCGTTCCTTTAATTGTCTCTCAAGCTCTTTGATCTGATGAAGCAAAGCTACTATTACCTCATCCTTCTGATCTTCGGCAACAAACTCCATATTCTCATCAAGATTCAAATCACGAAATTTGCTCAAAACTAAATTAATTGCCTCCTGGGTTTTTGAATTTCGAGACTCCTCACACTGATCAACAGCAACTTCAGCACCTAGTCCAACAGGAGAATCACCAGCAGACAGAGTACTCAATAAAGTTTGATTTTGTGGCTGTGGCTGTGACTGTTTTGAGTTTGCTCGGAAGCCAGCTGCAAACATAGCAACATTTTTTTTCAACAACGATTTCATTGAGGGTGAAAGGTTGAACCTCTTTGGACACTCGATCTCTCTTTGCCAAGTTACCTCGGCACCATAAGAACAAAACCCATGAACTGGAAACTCAGAACCTCCCCCATGTCCAAAACCCCAACCACTATGGAACCTACAAAGAGCTGGGGCCATAACACCAACTGACTGGTTACTATTACTAACAATCTCTCCAGAACTAGAACCTGGACTGCCACTATTTCCTGAGGAAGGAAGAAGAGAAACTTCCATATTGCTCGCCCGACCGACATGAAGATCACTCATGAGCAGACACCACATAGCATCACCTTTACTCAAATGTGGCCTAATTTGCTGCAACAAACACACCATACCAGCAAGAGAATACTCCTGCAACTGTCTCAAATCAGCAAAAACAGGCACAGACTCGTTCGAGTTCCCATTACCAGTAACACAACTATTATTCAAATAAGTTAACGAGTTATGCAATATATTTGTTAAAACATCCATGCCTCCATAGCAATGTCCACTTCGCAAAATAGCTTCAAGGGCCACTTGCTCATCGTAACCCAAAGCAACAAGCTTAGATATAGCTTCATTGTATAAGAACTCCAAATTTTTCAACAGAAATGCCTCCAGTTGTTCTTCCGTGCAATAACCCCATCCACTATCGTCAAAATGGGAATTAGGGCTAGGGTTAGGATTAGAACCAGCGGTTTGGATCAATTCGTTTGGAGTCAAATGGTGGTTCAACGGTTTAATACCCGATTCGAGTATGGATTTGGAGATGGAAGCACTTTCAAACAAACAACATTGATCAGTTTCCGGTTTTACAGATCGAATCCTCCGATTAGTACGGATGTGTTTATCTCTTACCGCGCCACCCATGTATTATCTTTATTGAGGCTGCAAAATATAGATCGATACTAAAATTAAACTAAAATTCGGAGAAAACCATCTAATAAAACAACAACATAGTGTCTAAGAGATGTTCGAATTGAAATCATAGCTTGATTACGGTAAGAGAGACTTACAAATAAATAGTTATGGAATGATCGGAGTTTTTTGTGGTCTGAACTGTAGAATATGAGATACAGAGAGCCTCGGTGAAAACTGAGAAATAACAAAATAGGGCGAGGTGCCCAGAGGTTGCCCCTGTTCTCTTTTATATGTATTATTTATTGTTAAAGTTAAATATATTCTTTTATTAATGAAACAGTTTAATCCCTAATATTTTAAATAAAACAATTTATTTCTTATTTATTGAATAACTTAATTCTTATTATTTTAAATAAAATAATAATAATTTCTTTTAGTTAATAACCCTTTAAACTAAGAAAATATAGTACTACTATATATATATATATCACAATAATATTAAAAATACAACTTATATGTCAAAATTTCATTTGACTCAAATAAATTAATCTAAGTCTAATTGCATTGTCAATTGCCTACCACGGTAGGTAAAAGCTTGATATTTATCTGAGCAATATTTGGTTCAAATTTCTTCATCTCTAACTATTGTTTGATAAAAAAAAATTAATTGCATTATTTATTCATACTTTTTCATATTATATAAACTATATCACAAATTTATAATATTTAAATTTTTTTTATACAAAAATACTGATTTATATTGACAGTTTTTACATTTTTTATAAGTCTATACTTTGATATCTTTATTATTTTTCTTATAATTTAGTCAATTTACTATTAAATTTTAACAAATGTAGTCTAAAAATTAAAATCAACTTAAAATTGAATCCTTCTCAAAATTCATTAAGTGTTAGTCACGTTAGAGGCTAAATTAGTCAAAAATAAATATTTTGATATATTTATTTTTCTACTTTATTTTAATACCTAAATAAAAGTAAGAATAACTATTTGGTAAATCAGATAATATATAAAATTAAAAAAAATCTGAACCAAATAGAATAGTTCCATGTACCGTGGTTATCCATAGAATTACTTACAAAAATCACATGTTCATCTTTATTTTACACATACCTTTTTTTGTCAAAAAAAAATAAAAATAAAATGCTTTTCTTAGCAAAAAAAAAAAAAAGAAACTTAAAATGTTGTGGGTCAAATAACAACCAAGCCTTTAAAAAAAGACTTGGGCCGAAAATATGCCGCAATTTAGCCCATAATCCATTTTTATTACAGTTGCCCAAAAAAGTCCATCTTTTTTTGGCAATTTTTTTTTTAATTTAAATTGCCTATTTTTAGAAAAATATTATAATTTATTTAAATTAACAATTTAATTTCCAAATTTTACAATTTTATTTACATAAAATTCATATTTTATTATAGAATAAAATTATCTTTTGACTATAATTTTTAATATTTATATCATTTTATTAATTATGTGTATTAACATTTTATTTAGTTATTAAATCTATTTTTTAAGATACTTTTCTCTTAAAACATTTAACAACACCCTCAAAAATTGGTTAATGTATTAAATTTATTAAAGTAAAAAGACTATAGTTCATGCTACCCAATGAAAAAATTCAACTATATATCTTATTTTTAAGGAAAAAAATGCTGATAAAAATATTTATTAAATTCGATTAGGTTGTATTTGTTGTGTTTATGTTAGATTTTTTATTTCATTTTTTACATTGTTATAATAAAAAAAAAATCTAAAAGAAAATTGTATTTGGACTTTTTTTTTTTTTTTTTTAGTTTAAATGATAAGCATAACTTCTTCCTCTCTCTTTTTAAATAAATTTTTCAAGAATAATATAAATTATTACTCAATAATTAACATTATTATATATTTATCAAAAAATTATTAATTCGTGCAAATACGTGTTCAAAATTAATGCTATATATAAGATTGTGAAATGGCCATTATTGATTTATTTTTTTTAGCTATGAATATTTTAATTGAAGATGGAGATTAAGTGTCAATTTCCACAAAAATTCAAATAATCAACCAAAAGGGTAGAAAACTTTTCCACAATATGGTTTTTTATTTAAAAAAATACGATTCTATTTTTTTTAGTAGATAATATTTAAAGAATAATTGCACATTCATGCTGAAAGCTTGAGTTTTACAACTAATCTTTCGCTGTTCCACCCATGAGCTTTTTCTTTTTTCCTTTCTTTCTTTATTTTTTTTTTAATTTGCATTTTTTTCTTTTTATTAATTTTTTGGGATTTTTTTTTCCTTCTTCTTTAATTTGGGTTTTCCTCCTCCCTCCTTTTTCTCCACGCGCCGTTTGATTCTTTTTCTTTTAATTTACACTATCAAATTACAGTTTCTTAAAAACAATTATAGTTTTGTTTTTATAGTATCTGTTTCGAATATATTCTTTAGTATATATTGACGTTTATTCGCTTTAACATATGTATTTTTCTATATAATTTAACATATTCTACTTAAATGAAAAGTAAAAGTTGTCTAAGAAAAATACACAAGTGTTATATTAAAGAAAAATCATATATCGCATAATAAGAAAAAACATGTAATATCATATATATCATTTAAAAAAAAAAAGCATATTTGTCAGATACTAGAAAAGAACATATGTGTTATCTAATTAAAAAGAACATATTTGTCATCTATTAAAAAATATATATATGTAATCTAAAAAAAAAAACATATGTGTCATATTTAAAAAAAGATGATAAAATTAACGGTATTTAATTAATATAATACTTAGAATTGAAGAAATTTATAATGCAGTTAAAAATATGCAAAATTGATAATATAGTTATCATATTTCGTTATTAACTATGGTGAATATAATGCGAATTTGCCCTAAAAATAAACTACTGGCTTGGTGCTTGGTCAAATTGAATAATTGGGGAGTCGTTTCAAGAATAATGGGAAGAAAGAATATCCAGTTGGATCAAAGTTTAGAGAGAGAGAGAGAGTAAAAAGACACTACAAAAAGGGTGGTCCCTTTCTTCATAATTTGATTGATTTTATCTTAATTTCGACTTTTTATTACAATGGTAATCAGGTGGTTGTACTCCGAAGCTTACAAAGGCCAAAAGGGTTAATGTCTCATACCATACTCATGAACTGGCTCAATCTATAAATTAGATTTTCCTCTGTTTTATGCATGAGGTAGTATCCCAAGAAAATATGTGGTCGAAACCAACGATTTGAGGAATTTTTTGTCTGATAGTGCATATCGATATTTTTTTATATTGTCAATTAATGACAAGAATAAGAAAAGAACAGCACTGATACACAGTGAATTAATAAGTGAAACGCAAATGTATGACAACATATTTCATGTTGTTGGAATCTACAAGTACCAACTCTGTATTTATTATATTTAGAGACGTATACTTAATTTTCTAACCATTTAGGACTTTCTTTTTTATTAAAAAAATCACAAAATTAACAAACTTAAAACATAAAATAACATAATAACACCCCTTAATACTATTTCATGTAAAGTAATAATACATTTTTATTGTTATAAGTTTTTAACAAATTATTTTAGTTAATTTTTTAAGAATAATTTTAAATATATGAACTTTAAAAGGGGATATAGTCTTAGATATAGTATAAATTATTGGTTGATTTTAAATATGTGAAATTAAGATTTGAATGTTAGACCAAATCACAACTATACCAATTTGATTGTTAAGGCTAAATTATTGAAAATTTTATGTATTAAGAGGACGACACTGATTATTTTGATATGCAATGTGTCTCATTTTAAGCCATCTATTATCCCAAAAAAAAAAAGGGGCGTGTGGCTGGTAACTACTCAATGTATCCAATACAAGTACACCAATTGAATTTAACAAAAACACAGCTAATTTGATATAATTTTGTAGGTTAATTGTATTATTTAATTAATTTATATCAAATTATTTAAAATCTATCATACTAATTGAATTTATCCCAAATATAATTAATTTGATATAATTTTGTCGATTAATTATACTATCTAATTAAATTATATCAAATTATTTAAATTTTATTATAAATTTATAATTTTAGTAGCAATTCACACAACAGAAAGAGAAAAGGTGTTAAAGTTGTTTGCTTGGAAAAATGAGCACAGAGAGTAGAAGAAAGGTAGTAAATCTATTTTTTAACACCAACTTTTCTCACGCTGCTACGTTTAGCACAACCTAATGTTTAACGATATCCTCTTATCTCTCCCTTTCTCTATCTTTCTCTCTCAACTTCATCTACAACTAGCTAAAGGTATGTGCTTGTCCCACTTTCCATTATTGAACTGAATTTCATTTGGTTTTTCAAGCTCTCTTCTTTTTCTGGGCATCAGATTTTAGTTTTTGCATAGTAGGTGTTTGAATAAAGTTGTAAACAGGGTATTGAATCTTTAATAATGTAATGTTTTGATTTTTTCACTATCCTTTAATTTGGTTAAGATTAAATACTTTTTCTCTATGCTATTCAGAGCCCTTCTGTTTCTAACATTTGAGGAAAGTTTTCCTTGCATTTTCAGGTATGGTAAAAATGTGATGTGACCCTGTCTAAGGAAGTAAGCTTTTTAGAAGCTTGGAACAAGTTTAGGAGTAATAGATTTGTGAGATTTTATAATGCCAGTTCCACTTGCACCTTATCCAACACCTCCAGCACCATATACACCTCCTCCTGCAAATGGTATCTTACATTCCTGCTTATTTTTATTAGACTTGACTTCAAAGCAATGTGAATTCTGTATGGTGGTTACTAGAAAATGGAACCACGGTTAAAAAGTTTCAACCTGTTAAAATTACCACATAATGAAGGTATTGTACTATCAGCTACTATGTAGTGTAGTCATGATATGAAATTGGTTTATTTTAGATAAGCACTTCAAAGCAAAAACATAGGCAATTAAACAGCTAAATGCAAAGTAGCTATATAAATACACAAACTATTTTTAATGTAAGAAAATAAGTTTTTCTGGTCATCATTTTGGTACTCTTCTATGCATAAACTTCTAGTCAGCTGATTAATAACAAAAAAAAGTAAAATGGTTGGCAGTTGGACAGAGCCAACTTGTATGTTCGGGATGTCGAAACCTTCTAATGTATCCGGGGGGAGCAACCTCTGTGTGCTGTGCTGTTTGTAATGCAGTCACAGCTGTGCCACCTCCTGGTATGTTTCTTCCTTATTTTGATTTTAGAACTCAATTTTTTTTTCTTCTTCCCTTTAAGAAGATGCAACACAATTATATCTTTGCATAATCTTAACAGGAACAGAAATGGCACAGCTAGTTTGTGGGGGATGCCATACCTTGCTTATGTACATACGTGGAGCCACAAGCGTGCAATGTTCTTGTTGTCACACAGTTAATCTTGCCTTAGAAGGTATGTTTCAATAGCAGAATTAATTTTCTGAAAATTCGTTATTTGTTCAGTCAAATTGACTAGCTCTTGCTTAGAGTTAGAAAGAAAATAAAAAAGAAAGGCATCGAAGTTTGTATCTCAAACTTAATTATGAAATTTAGTCAGTGGAAGTTGGAGATAATCATCAAATGTAAATTAATGTTGCAGCAAATCAGGTGGCACATGTCAATTGTGGGAACTGCAGGATGCTACTGATGTACCAATATGGAGCAAGATCTGTGAAATGTGCTGTTTGCAATTTTGTGACATCAGTTGGGGTAAGCATGAAATTTCACTCTTTACTCATCAGTAATTTATATTTGGGCCCTTTTCTTTATGTGACTAGTTGAGCATAACCTATGAGGAATCTCAACCAAGCTGTAGTTAGTACCTTCACAATTCGTTAGCTATAGTAGTAGCATTGCACAGAGTATTCAATTAATATTCTGCTTTATACAGAAATCTCAGTTGTTAATTATATTCAGAGCTTTCTGATCAAATGATATGTATGTCTTCTTCATTCTTATGCAGGTTTCAACAAATTCGACGGAACAGAAATTCAACAACTAAAATTATCAAACATTTTGGTCATAGACTCTGCAAATTGGGTTTTACACCTAAAAGAGTGTCAACTATGGTTGATAATAAACAAATAATCCTCTTATCACATGTATAGAGTTTTTTTTTTCCACCTTGTTTGAGCCGGGTTTATGAATAAGTAATTTTTGAAGTTGTAAGAGAAATGTTATTGTAAAGAAGAATCAGCAAGTTGAGAAAATCTATCTGCAAATCCTCAGATATGATAAACTTCATTTTCTTCATTTAATTTGACACTTGTATTCGTTTATATCTTAGATGCTTTACTGTTTTTATCAAATGGTCCAGACAGAATTTCATAGCAGTCAATTTATGATGTATACGAGAACATCATAAAGGGGACCAGGAGATATTTCATCCGTAATATTGAGGTGAGAATATATTCTTTTTTTAGGGTTAGAACTAGTGAATTCAAAGAGAGTAAACCACAAACGCCAACCTTGACTTAAAGACATTAACATTGTTGGATTCTCGGGTATAAAGACAACAAAAATGCTTGCTTCAGAAATAGGGAATATATATATATATATCTGTGAGAGGATGTGAACCAATTATGATTTTTTTTTTTTTTTTGTAAACTATCAATTATGATGTATGTCATATCAGATGTATGCCACTTGTGGTAAAATTTCCAATTTTTTTATGAGTCGAAATTCGATTGACATTTTATGAATAAAAGTATTAAATTAATAAAAAAAATCTTCAAAGTAATATGTGTAAATTCTCTTATAATTAAAGTACCTATAGTTATTTAAAAAAAAAAAAAAAAAACCCTATAATAAGGTTATATGAAAAAGAAAAAAAAAACATTTATCTTGATTACGGTGAAAAATGGACTAGATCTAAACTCATTTTAGTCAAGCAGCCATGTATTTTTAAATAATCAACAAACACTCTACTGGCTAATGTTCTGTAAATTCGCTAATAAATTTCTGAAGTACAATTATTTTCTGAGTCTTTCTTTTAAACATATCCTTCGAGGAACATGATTGTTAGTAGTTAGGACCCTAAACAATTCGGTGGAACTACCACATTATTTTGTCCATGGACTACTATTATGTTCAGGGTCCTACATAAAGGGCAGGGTATTGATGTCCAAAATCACACTTTTGATAACAAGGTAAACATGTATCAGAATCATATTGCAAGGATTATTAAAAACTTGTGTAAGGTCTTATATGAATTTTATAAAAGAAGTAAATAATTTAACCGTTTGATTTTGATTTAATTCAGTTATTTTACTGATTTATTTTTTTATCATTAAAAAAAAAAATTAAGAGATGATGCTATGCACTTAACCACAGCCATAACTTAATTAACTTGTACATGAGTCATATGAATGTTGTAATTTTGGAATATTTTGTTGCTTAAATTTCAAAAGTCAAAACCAATATATTTAGACCCCAACTTGTGGAATACAAATACATAAATGAAAATAGCGATATTTAAAATTAAAAATAACACTTGATTCAGAAAGGAGAAATAATAAATTCCATCTCAATCTGTTTTTCTTTTTTAAAAAATGTTTTTTTATTTTAACTTTGTACATATAACAATCTACATGACATAATTTAAGTAATTTCTATCAATAAAATGTTCTACAATCATTTATTTATTCAATATCCTAACTTTATATCCAATCAAACACGTCACTTGATGCATATTATAATATAAAAAAAATTATAAGTTCTCTTATTTAAAAAATTTGTTCCTTCAATTATTAACATGTTACGCATTGAATTTAAAAAATATATATATATATAAATAATTATTTATTCTCTCTCTAAATTAAATGTTTTTGTTTTTCTTAACAAATTACATATTTTCTGTCACCAAAAAAACAAAAACATTTAATTTGGAGACAGAATAATTAACTACTTGTATTTCTTATATATTTTATATATACTATTTTTTATTCATGTTAATAATTGAATGGATAGATTCTTTAAAGCATAACCTAAGGTGTTGAGCCTAAAATTTTATCTATAATTTTACGCATATACCATTGCTCTTTCCTATTTCTTTCTCCTAATAAAATAGCTTTGTTTGGTCAAATAGAACAGGCCAGGTGGAGGCCATTTTTTACCAAGAAAGTCGTTCGACCGACATTAAGGTTCCGAAATTGGTTGATCGTGAAGGAGGGAGACGGAGATAATGATTTTCTTTAATTATTTTGTATAAATGGTTTATTAGGTCGCATAGCATGAGACAACGATTCTTTTTATCAATTTCTTCCTAACTATTTTTTCAGAAAACTTAAACCCAAAGTACCTGTTCATAGAAGTTATAAGAATCGCAGCTACTTGTTAAACTGCCTTGTAACAAAAAATTTATATAAAAAGGACAAGAATTGGAAGAAGCCAGAGGTATTATACGTTTCGATTCCCAGTTCAAGTTAAAAATTCACCTATCTAAATGGTAAAAAATTCCTGGTGAGTTTTTTTTTTTGGAAAAAAAAAAAAAAGAATTACTAAAATAAAATATCTTAAAATTCATTAAAAAAAAAATAACACTATTTTTTTAGTCATGAAGATATTAGTTAGTGTTAAATATTAGTTTTGTTTTTATAAATTTTTGGAGTTAAAAAAAAAAAAAAAAGAGGTAAATAATGGTTGTTGATTTTGAGATGCATGGCATTGACGACTGACCTAGTTTTGTCTAAAATTAGTCTGTTCACGTGGCTGGTAATGATATTTCAGGTGAAGCCAAACTCGTTTGAATAAGACATGTATTTCCTTTTGAAAGTAGCGAAGAGAATTAGAAGAAATATCATTATTCTATGCCCCACCAAACACTATATTGCTAAATGATTTTGGAAATGCGATTGCCTTTTATTATTTTATAAATTACATTAGGTTAAGCAATTACCCAACTTTACCTAGTTTCTCATCTAGTTTAAATAGTGTGCCATATACGACACTCCGTCCTTTTCATTGATTTATTTGTCCCGGTGCACAATTTAATCAACTTAAATTAAGTTCCTGGTAATGATCAGTTTATTTTTTTTAGTGTATAGTTCTTTAGTATATTTTCTTCCCCCAGCTCAATCTTAAACCTCTCTTTAGGGTTACCTAAATCAAGAAGCAGAATATCTACTACAACAAAAACAAAATAAAATTTCACCAATGCACTATAGTACTCAATGCTCTCTAGTGACAAAGTAAGTGAATTTACAGATCATTTTCCTTCGCCAAACAGCTTTACCTAGTCCGTCATATACAACTGTCTGTAGGAGCTATGGAATGCAGTAAGGGACCAAAAGGCAACTATAGCGAATGGATTACAAGGAAATGCATTCTGTGCATTCACATTGCTTATTCATCACCCATGGCTAATTCCAAAGCATAATCGTCTCTATCCTGCAACATGCACACATTATAGGAGTAAAATAATGGAAAAGATAGTTTCTTAAACATAGGCTAATGTTTTCTGTTCTTTGCATCTTCTTCATTTTGAATTCTTAAAAGCAAAATTTAGAAAATTTTAAATACACTCAGAACTTACAATCGGTCCCCGAGCAAAATATCTTCCAAATTGAAGCCAATACACCTGTATGATCCAAAGACACTTAGATTTCCATATCCGGATGAATACAGCCACAAATCATAATCTCAAAACATTGATGAGAAATGTTGGTTGACTATGGAATCTTCTACTACATGATGAGAAATGAAATGAAAACGAATGACAAATCATCATAGACGTTAACACCTTAAAACAAACTAGAGACGACTAATATTCCTAAAGTTATACAACTTCAACTCTATTTAATCAAGACAATGATCCTTGACGCTTTTCTATTTCAGCTATGGTACGCTGCCAGCATTGTCAGTAAGTAAATTAAATTTGTCTACTACTTACCTCGTCCTCATCTTGTGTTTCTACTTCGAGATCAGAGGAAGGAAACCCCACACAAAGAAGTGCATAGCCCTGAATTTCAAAGAAATAAGGATTCGCTTCATCAATTTGTTCAAAACACCAATAGACTACGTTCAAATTTTGCAACTAAACAAGAGACTCTCATAGCATGAGAATGTAGAACTTCGCCGTTCCCACAACTCAGACAGACACCATTACGTTCTGAAGTTGAAACATCATCAAATCCATGGGAGAAGATTCTGCCTGAATTAACAATGACTTCTTACGACTTTTATACAGCATATATTTATTTTTCATATGTATTTTTTACTTTTATCTTTTATGTCAACTTATGTGAATAGATTTTGTTCATGCTATCTATGTCAAATTTCAAGATAGTATATAAAAGATAGATAAAAGTAACAGAAAATGCCTTTGATTTCAATTCAGCAGATATCCCAAGCGCTTCAGGCTGTCTGAGTTGTCCAGATTTAACACGTACAGCACAGCTGGTACAACAACCTGTCATGAACAAGATCCTTTGAAAAACAATACCAATGAACAGTAGGATTGTCTGCATACCTAATAATAGGGGGATTAAATGAGCGTAATTCAACTCATTTAAAATTCATTTAATGAGTTGATGAGTTAAAAAAACCCAACACACCTAACTTATAAGTTCAAATAAATTAGCTCACCTAACTTATGAGAAGCTTATTTAACAAATATTTTTATTAATGATATTGTTATAATTACAATAATATCATTATAGAACAACACAATTAAAAGAAATTATATTCTTGTTTTACAAAAATATAATAAAAAAATGATATTTATACTACCATTTTTATTTTCAAATAAAATTATAATATTTTTTATTTTATTTTTTAAAAAGTATAAATCAGTCAATTTATAAACTGTTCAGCCACTCGTTTAAAAGTGAGCTAGAGTTAAACTCAACTCACATAAAATTTATAAAATTTAAACAAACTAAGAAGTATAACTCACTAAGGTGATGGCTGACATTTCTAGATAATAATAAAAGTCTCTATGGATAGGTTAAAAAAAAATTTGGAAACAGAAGAAAGACTTAAGAGAAAAACTGTATCAAAAGAACAATTAAAACAAATTTTGATGGGTGGCAAGTAAAATTAGGGTCTAGAGCACAAAGGGTTCTTTTATTTTTTTAAAGGTATACGTAAATCCCTAATTTTTTAAAAATTATACTATTAGTCCCTTATTTATTATAAATGTGCACATAAGTACATTTGAATTAATTATTTTAATTTGGTTATTATTAAAACATGCAAAAATAATGTGACATCATAAATAAATGTAAATTTGTTAATAAAAAATATTTATTTTTTCTCAAAAAACTAACTATTAATTACTTTCATTTATGATAAATTTATTTGTTATTTATGATATTCTTTGTTTTTTATACATTTAAATTGTAATTAAATTGAACTAATTAATGTAAAATAAAATTATGTGCACTTTGAAAATAGATAATGGACTTATAGTGTACCTTTTAAAAAATAAGGGACTTTAAGAACTATTTTTCCGCAAAATTAACACTATTTGTTGTTGGACGTAAATTTTCTCAAGCTTTCTTACAGAACAACATTACATAAACGATAGAGACAAGGAACAAAAGAGTAACAAGACACATTACTAACTGTAGAATGATATTCTAGTAGTCATTGGTCTGAAAATAGGGATGATTATACATCTCGTTCAGGTTGAAATGCTTGAATTGCAACTATTACATTTCAACTTTCAAAAAGGAAGCCAGTCCCTGTGGTTGGAAATCTTATGTTAGCAGGTAAAGTCAATACAGCAACAATGCACCTCAAAACTTAGGATGGCAAGCCTAATTATATTGTAAAAAGATGTACCAAATCCAATTATCCAGGGCCTATAAAGCGGAGTAGCTACATTTAGAAACCAAATTATAATCATATAAGTGTTAAAACGATTTCAATGCTCTAGAAATTTCAACACTCAAAAATTATAATTTAATCTGGTCAACAATGACAATGAGATAATACAATATCAAGTATAGCTGAGATTTGAGAACAGTACCGTGCCTGCAAGCAAATGGAAGAGAGATATTTTGAGTTTCAGCAGTATGCAATATATACTGATCCTGCAGTTTTAACAATATATCACATTCGGTCAATAGCCATCACTTGAAGAATAGCGTGTATCATAATTTTCTCTCTCCTATGAAACTAGGATTACTTTAATAATATTATTAACTATTCCAAATGCTAATAAACTCACAGCCATGGGGGTAGCTTTTTGGGGTGGGCAGACTGCAGTTTCGATCGATTTTTTTTTTTTAAATAATTATATATATAATTTTTATATTAAATAAATATTTTATTTATAGTAATATATTATGTTTATTTTTTATATACATAATTTGATATATATTAATAATATTTAACAAATATTTAGATAAAAATAACACGAATTGTAAATAAAGTGATTAAATATATATATTTTTTTATGTATTTGGCAACTGTTAGTAACATAAATAATATTGTAGTTATATATTATGTATAAAAAAAATTTAATGTAATAATTCAAAAAAAATTTAAAGAATAAACTATAGACTCAATATTATAAAAATAAAAAATAAAAAGTATATGATAAACTTTATATTAAAGTTTAAGTTTAAGTTTATCATATTTTATTTCAACCAAAATTTTAATTTTATATAATATTATATAATTTGACATTTTATTTTAATAATTTTTTAGAATTTATTTTAAAAAATTTATATAATTTTTTTTTTATTATTAGTTAGTCTTATATTGTTTATCAATATATATTTTTAAATATAGTCTTAAACTTAAAATTCTAAATTATATTTTACTTTTTACATTTTTATATTGTTATTTTAGTTTTAATTTTAACAATTATAAATTTTGATATATTCGATTAAATTTTCTTTTTACTCAGATTTTTCAATTAATAAATTTATTTTATACGTAAATAATATTAATACTTATTAACTTATTATATTTTTATTTAATTTTCGTTATAATTTAATTATAAAGTGTTAATTATATATTTTTTGAGTGCTAATTCTATGCATCTAATATAATACAATATAAAAAATTCAATATTAAATTAAATATAATCTACTATAATTCTTATTAATTTTCCATTTTATATAAAAATATATATATATATATTAAATTTTAGCCCCTAAACATTTTTTCCGGCTCCACACCTGCTCACAGCTTTAGATTTTCTTGCAATTTCGTGAACAAACAGAGTCTTATTGGGCCTTACAAATACATGCTAACTACTGATATCACAAAATCAAAATAGTCACTGACTCACTGAGAGAGAGGAACCATTTTCTTTTTCAATATAAGGGGAAAATAAAAATTGGAAATTTGACGCTCACATTGTTTCCCAGACAAAATTCATAAAAATCACGCACACAATTAAACTTTAACTTGGCTCTAATCTCTAAATTTTGGTTCATATTACGTCTTCTTTTGATATTGGTGGTGGGAAGAAAGGGGGAGCATTGTCCGTACCTCTGGAACTAGGAACTCGTGAACGAGACCTCTTTGAGTGTCGCGTACTGTGACCTTGTGAGTTGGAATTGAAGGAGAGTAACTACCGGCTTGACCTGTGACAGCTGCAGGAGTTTGAAGCTCCGACATAGTTTTGCGGCGGAAAGAAGACGGGTTGAACCGACAATTGTTGCTTTTTAGAGACGTACTTTTCCGGTTGAGTCGAGGTTCACGGTATAACAAAGAGCAGGATTTGCAGGGAACGACAAGCTCCATTGGATGTTGATTCTTCCTCTTTCTAACGCTTGTCGTGAGTTACTCCATGCGCGATAGTCAGGCAGGAATAAGATAACGCAGTGAGGGTCATTATACACTACTTGCAGTTTTATTATGTAAATCCTATAAACTAGCTATTAGCCCTTGGATATAAAACTATGACACGTGTAGGTGATTCATACGCTGGCCAGATTTCATTACATACTTTCATCCTCAACTGTTTTCTAATTAAATTCATATACTTCTGCCCTTAAAAAAAGTTGAGGATTAATAATTTAGTTATTTATCTCAAATAATGACATCTTATTATATATTTTCAGACGCAATAACTGCAAATTGCAAAATATGAAGTACTTACAATAAAAAAGGCTAATTAATATTTAGTTGTGTCACAACTCACAAGTTTTCTAAAAAGGAGACTCAACTCCTCTGACTTATTGATGATGTTCTACTCAGTGAATCGTTAGTTCATTAATATTTTAAGAAAGAATAGGAATGAGTTATTAAAAGAAGTAGACGATGGTTACACTACAATTATTGAACATGATGTGTTAATTAGTGACCTATGGAGTGAAAGGCCTAATTTAAATCCCAATACTATGTATATTAGGTTATATACAATTGGAAATAAAATAATATGTATTTATCTATAGGACAACCTTTATAGGTCCACCGAATGGCAAAAACTTGATTTAGTTTTAAGATAAAATTAAATTTTTTATAATTTAATTTTAGAAAAATGACAAAAATATATATTTAGATTGAAGCATAGTTAGCATTTTTTTTGTTTTATATTCGTATTATATATGTACGTACGAATTAATGAACAATAATTTCATTTTTCAAAGAATTTTCAAACTTAATGAAAAATAGTCATATGTTTGAGATTAAAGTATCATACTTGAATAGTATTTTTCTGTATAATAATAAATAAATAAAAATTTTGACAATAAATTTTATTATTATTGTTATTATTACTTATATAATAAAATAATATAAGTACTAAATAATTATATTTAATTATATGTAGCAAAAAAAAAATTATATTTAAATTATAGTTTTTATAGTTTATTTAAATATTAATAGTTTTGTTTTTTTATTCATACAAATGATAAGAAAATACTCACAAAAACTACATCTATATATATATATATTAAATATTTAATAATAAAATTTATTAATTATAAAATATGTATGAAAAGAAAGAGATTAAAGATAAATTTTTAAGATCAAATTATAGTAATTAATATAGTTCAAACTTACGGCTTGAATGAGTGAAATAAATCTTATCACTCAATGACCGTCATCATTAAGTAAACCACGTTAAAATAAACTACGTCTGGTATTATATATTAACAACTAATTTATCTTTAATTATAAATCATTTATATTAAATAAATTATTGATATTTTATATTATTATAAAAAATTATATATTATCTTAGTATTTTTATTAAAATATATAACTATTATTACCTTGTTTTTATAACATATTTTTTTAAAATTAAATAAATAATACTTGTATTTATATATATTTTTATTTTTTTCGAGTCTTTATTTTATGACAAAATTTTGACTTATTTTTACATAAAAATAAACATACTACATATGTTTGTTCAAATAATACTCTTTCCGTATTTTGCTAACTATGTCAATTAGTACTAAGATAAAATACTTTTCGGAAGAAACCACGCATTACGCTATAAAAGCTCTTTCGATGAAATGTGAGAAAATGGTCTCAGATAATGCTAAAAACCAAGAGTCTTGTGAATGCAAGAAGAGGTGTACACTATTCAGCTATAAAAGCTCTTACGTAGTTTGAAGAAGCTGGCAAGCAAATAAAAAATTAAAAGATAAAGCTGAACATTTATCATATAATAGAGATAACTGGATAACGAGTGTACACTATTCAGCTATAAAAGCTCTTACGTAGTTTGAAGAAGCTGGCAAGCAAATAAAAAATTAAAAGATAAAGCTGAACATTTATCATATAATAGAGATAACTGGATAACGAATAGCCTGCATGTCTACCATGTGGGTGTTAACGTGTCTTGCAAATCCAAATGCAATCTATATAGAGAATTACATGTGTTTCTAGATTATTGTGCATCTCCTCTTCCCGCCCCCCCCCCCCCCCCCCCCCCCCCCCCCCCCGCCCAAACGTTCAAAATATATTAATATGTAAGAATCTATGTAAGAGAAGGGAAAAAAAAAGTAAATTAGAGAGTACCACGTAAGAAGATATGCAGAATGCAAAGGAGAAAATGAGCAACATGGCCAGTGCGGTCAAGGAGAATACCAACATCTACAGAGCTAAAGCTGAAGAGAAGGTATAGTACTACATGTCTGTTCTCTATTTTGTAGCTAGTTTCATTGTTTAAAAATGAGGGAAAGTATAAATAAATAATAATAATAAATTGGTTTGCAGATGGAGAAGGCAGTTGCAAGAACAGAGGAAGAGAAACAGATAGCGGAGGAGCAAAGAAAAGCCAAGGAGGCACAAGCCAAAATGGAGCTGCACCATTCCAAAGCCCAACATGCTGCTGAAAAGTTGGAAGGCCGTCACGATCATAATCACCCAGGCCCAACTCATGCTGCAGATGGGACTCCTCTGTCCTCGGCCACACTTCCCACGCATCCTCTTGGAGGCCACCGTCCTGGTCACTTGTATCGACCCTAGAACAGTACAAATCGTCATGTTAATGAATATGCTACTACTGTTAAACTTAATTTGTAGTACTACTCTTGTTTCTTGAAGTGAAGAACCTCTCGGCTTTGCTCTACTCTTCTGGGTTGAATTAATATTGTGCTTCACTTTTGAGCTTCGAAGTTTTTCTATGCTGCTTTATATATTTTGGGTACTGTATTGTTTAGTGAATTAAGAGATATATATGTTTGTCAAATTAGACCTATGTCCTTTAATTTGCCTAAAAATGTAGGCAGTTTATTTGTTGTGCATGTTTTCAATGACCTTGTATGAACTGAATAACCATTGAATTTGATTTTTATAATCCATATATTAATCTTATAGTTTAAAATATAGTATTCATTAAGCGCAAGTGTAGAAGTTGCCTATTTTTACAATGAAAATACAGCCATCTCTAACCTGCACAGCCCACGACTCTGCAATACATAGGAATATTTACAATAGCTGCTATTTTCGGTAGAATCCAACTTAGAACTGCCGAGCCAAAATAGTTTATGGCCATGGTAGAGAGATGGTCTGCGAAGGAGAAGATCAGCAACTTGGCTAGTTCTTGCAAGCAGCATATGGACATTTATAAAAAGCTAAGTTCAGAAAGAGGTCGAGCAGAGAGAAATGAGACTTTATTTTGGAAAAACCAGCAAAACATTTTTTTTACTTCAATTGATATATTCAAGTTTGCTAGATACGAAGCTTACTTTTCTATTTAAGTTACACTTCTAGAATATTTTCGACACATGCTTGGCGAAATTGTCACATTTACCCCTTTTTTTAGTAAAGGTCATTTTAAAAATACGATCATACATAAAATATCATATTAAGAATGGACTTAAAAAGGTAGAAATTTCAGAATTTCCACTTATGTTAGCGCGTGCGTTTATCTGTTTACTGGTGTGTCTATTTAACAGCAAGTAGTGTCAATATATTGCCGACGCCGAGGCTGAGGCAGGCACACAGCTGATAAACTAAATGCCAAACGATCCCTTCTCTATGTCACCATATTGTTGGACAGAACCAGTTCCCATGGCCTTCATGAGACCAACAATAAATTTGACACTGTAAGCTGCTGCAGCTAATCTATTACCGTCAAAAGTCGAGCAATTAAGTAAAAAGATTAAAATGACTGGAAACTGATAACGGATTCGCGGTGCTTTAAGCATTATGGAACAATAATATAATTGCTACCAAAAGAAACTTAAAATTAATTCTAGCAATACAGAAAAACGTCCACATATAGAGTAATCAGGAAAGCGGAAGCGAGGAAGAATAGACATCGCACTAAGTCAATACTTTTTTGTTTTATGTTTTTTTCTGGGCGGGAATTAAAACCTATTTCCTTTGTGTATAATCGAAACTAAATCAAAGCGTTTACAATAAACAGTTACATAGGAAGCTGAGCTGAGGTACCAGTTTCAAACTAAGTACCACAAACAAAAATCCTAAAAAGAACCTTTTAACATTGATAATGATACAATCTTACAACCGCCCCTTGACTCAAGGACACAGATTCATGAGATTTACTCCACACTAGCAAATTGAAGTCGTCGTGCTAGATGGCATAAGAATTGAATATTTGAAATCCAACCACAAGCACAGTCACAATAACAAAATACCGAGTCAAAAAAATCATATCCACTGTAGCCTACCTCGATGTTCGACGCACTGTTGGATGGTACCATCAAGTGCAATAACCTGTTTTTTAACTTTAACCCGCCTGCTACTGCATTTCACTTTAAAGCTTGGAATTGCCTTCTGATTTCGAACATAGGGCATTGTTTCCGGTATCACCTCCTCAAGGAACTCTTCAGCCACGTCTCCATCATCATCCATTCTGAGCCGTTTAGTGTACCATCCTAGGCCCTAGGTTCCAAGGATGAAAGGAAACCATCTCAACTACTTCAACTATATGGCTCTCGTAACATAATAAATTATTCAAGACAATTCCATCAAAGAAAAGAAATGGCGACAAAACAGAGGAATAAAAAAATTACTGCATAACCAAGTTGCACGGCAGGGAACACTTGGAAAAAAAGTAGAGGTAAAATGAAGCAAAGTAATCAGAAACATTTATACATCAACGGGGTTCAACCTATACAATAAACCTAGAGCAAACAAGACTCTGCTGCAAAGGTTTATCAGGTTTTCAATGTCACTTTTCTATCAATAGTAATGAAGCAAATGGGCATAAACAATTTATGAAGAAGCGGGAATGTTTGCTATTAACAGATCTAGTCAAACTGAAACGCATAATTTGAAGAAATCTCAATGTATGCTGGAGAAGTCAAGATTAAAAAATAATAAAAATGTTCTGTAAAAGCGGGGGAAGCAATATTGAATAGAGAACTGTAGGTACTACTTAAATAAGGAAAATTGCTTGAAGAAAACTTCCGCAAGTGAATGCATGCATATCCACTTGTGTTTGGTGCCAAGTAGAGAACTGTTACGATTCTTCTTTTTAGAGAAAAATTATTACCATTGGCTACTTGACTGGAAAAGGATTATTTGTTTTACTTTTCTCAGACAACTAGCATTTCAGGAGGCCAGAAGAAAGATCACTCAACCAGATAACATGCTCTTCACATCTAAACGAAATTGTAATACCCTATATGAATTTAGTTTCCAAATCAACCAAAAGGAAAATCAAGCAGCACAAAAAGAATGAATAAACGGGTATTTCTTCCAAAGGGACTAATGAAAAAGCAACAGAATTATAGGTATATACACACTGCCAGGTAAAACCAAAAGAAGCAGATCCTATATAATCCAGTTATTCCAAAACAAATCAATCACATAACAGCGTTTTTATAATTAAAAAAATATAGTTCTATGCTACTAAGCTAATATTATAAAACGTTATTCCGCAATTATAAACAAGGGTCCAAATTCTTGTTTTCCACATTAATGGTAGTGATTAGTGAAGTTGTCAATTAGATATTGCAATCAATGAAAGGTAACAATTTATCTCTATATTGTGCATAACGATCAAGGTAATATCATCATCAAGAACAGAAAACACAAAAAAATACACCTTGGTTGTGGAACCATAATATACAGAAATGCACTGACAGACAGAGCCCAAACAGCAAGGGGGTAGAAAATACCAATAAACTGATATCTAAAATAGGAAATTGTGAATGAATAAACAAGTCCAGTTTGCCAACTCCAATTCCCCAACTCTTTGCAAAGAAGAATTACTTAATGCTCCAATTATATATTATATGAAAGATGATTCAAAATCACTGTTTCCAAAAACAAAAACAAAAAAGAGTAGAAACAAGAAAGATTAGTAATAATAGCAATAATAAGTTGGTCACTGTTCTTGGATTGAATTAATGACCACCCACCAACCCTAACAAGGCAATATATGCAGAGAGTTTGTTTGGCATGAAATCGAGTATATACCATTGAAAATGAATAATCTAGACCTGAAAAATCGATCTTTAATCATATTATAACGAAAAATAATGTAAAAAGGAAAGAAAAAAAAAATAGAGGGAGCAACAATCAAATCAACATCCCATACATAACACCAAATCCCAGTTCAACAAATTTTCAACTTTAACGGTTTGGGATATTCTTCTAACATAAATCAAAGCCACCCAATTGTATATAAAGGAAAAGCTACAAAAGGTCCAAAATAAAAAAATGGAAAGACACAAAAATCAAGAAAGAAATGACGAGATGAACCTGGACGCCGCCGTCACCAGAATCAGTAGGAACGATAATTGGACCGTGTTTATGTGACCGGTCAACGGGCAACTGTACGGGCACGCTGAATCCTTTTCTGGGAAGTCCGGTTTGTTGCATATGAACCCGATTCCGAGATTGAGCATTGGCGTTGACATTGTCTTGGTCGTCCTTGACATTATGATTATCGTCCTTTGCAAACCCTAAAAACCCAGCTATTCTCCTAAACAACCCCATATCCTATCGCTACAGTGTGCAGAGTAAAGATCAACCAAAAGGTGGACCGCCGCCGACGCCGTATCAAGTCGGCGACTACTCAGTTATTCTTTTTTTTCTTTTTCTTTTTTTCCCTCGTCTCTCTTTCTTTATTTCTCCTTTGGGATTTTTTGTTATAGAAGTTTGGGATCCCTGTGATTAGAAGAAGATCGTTGATGATTCCTTTTTGTTTGTGCGCCGAGCGGCTTCTTTATTATTATTATTATTATTATTTATCAATGCTTTCTTTATTATTGGTAAGCTTTTTTAAATAAAATTATTATTTGTACGTTTAAATCAAGTAATCAAGATGATAATTAGATGATTAATAATACTTGTGACTGCTCAAAAAAATGTGAAAGGGCAGGGTTTCAATATAATATGATACTTATGGTAACCTTTCACTCCCTCATATTTCATAATAAAACCGAGTACAATTTTCATTAAATAAAAAAGTTATTGTGCATAATATCAGCATATCCCCCTTTTCTTGTTTTATTTAATGAAGTGCTTAAAATTGTTGATTTTAAACTTGTTTGGAAAGAAACTCTTAAAATTAGAATTATGTCTTAAAAACGTAGATACATTATATAGAAAAGAATGTCACAATATAAAATGCACTATAATAAATGGAAAAGGAATGCACGAATAAAATGAGGTAGAGATTTGCGTTCAATGGCTGTATTTTCGCTTCGTAAACCCATTTCATCCCAAATCTAGTTTTACTCTCATTGTATTTAGAAAACAAAGGATTCTGTTCCAAAAAAATTTAAAATAAAAATCAACGGCCAATATTATCTTTGTAGTTTGTACTACAAGATTTTTCCATATAATAATAAAACTTACAATTACAAATTTATTTATTTATTTTTTTCCGTTTCAGAATTACACAACAGGCATGATGAAAGATCACAAAACAAAAGTACTCGACTGAAAATGTTGGGCCTAGCTATAAATTTCAACCACAAATAGAGTACTTGTTAATGAGAGGGAAAAAAAAATCCTATACTCGCGCATTTTTAATTTCTTTACTACTACTATACTGGTGAATGATAAATTAGTCCAGTACTTGTGATTATTTAATTTCTTTACTTTAAAATATTAATGCTTAATTACTTCATCAATTTTCACTAAAAATAAAAATAAAAAAGTAAACTATTTCATCAATATCAAATTTTGAGCAGCTTGACACGTAAATTCCTAAACCTTTAAAACCACATGCATAATACTTAAAATTGTCTGCTGTATGATTTAATTCTCAATTTTAAAAGGTTCACGATAGTTTTATATTTGTTTTTATGACACCAAACAATTATCTCTATCTTAATTTGTTTGGTCAATAAGGAGTAAATTATCTCTTTTTAAAATTATACTTAGTGATATCAAATGAGCATCTAATTAAGCCCAAATTAATTTATTTGAGGATGATTTAATGAGTTGAAAAAACTCATCTCACTTAGCTCATGAGCTAGTTCAGCAGATCATGAGCTCAATTAAAAAAAAAATGTATTTGTTAATGATAATATTTTCATAATTACAATAATGTAATTATAGAATATTGTAATTAAAATATGCTATTTTTTTTAGTTTTACAAAAATATAATTAAAAGATAATATATGTATTAAATTTTTGTTTTTAAAAATTAAAAAGGTACGAGACATTTAATGAACTGTGTAGTCCAATTAAGTGAATTAAATTGAACTTAACTTATATAAATATAGATGAGCTATATGAACCTGGAAAAATCATATCAGCTCAACTCACCTAAAAACCTGTAAAGCATACTTACAAAGGCATTAACTTATAGTTTAAACAATTAGCATGATGGTTCTACTAGCTAGGTGAATTGGGATCAAGCTAAAAGAATTAATAAAGCTTGAAATTCATAATGACAACGAAAATCAGCAACTTTCATGCCAAGAGTTTTTAACATTTCATTGAAAGAAGCCAAAAACAAGTTCCAAAAGATAATTTTAAGTTTCTTGCAACCCATGTCTTCTCTAGCTATAAGTTCCACGCCCTTTTACGGTGACACTGATATGGTGGGATTGCAACTTTTATGTCAACGTACAAGACAGTACACAAGCACACATATTTATGAAATCACTTATACATATAGAGCTGCCAGACAAAAAAGCATAATTAAACTTGACATATTTGAAGACTTTTCATTAATTAAGCACACTGTCAATCAAAGCATCCAACCAGGGATGAATCCATTGCATTGTTGTCCATTACTTGTCGAGGTCATATCTGAACCTCCAGCTGGATACCTGTATACATATAAACATGTTAATAGAGATATTAAATATTAAAATTAATCCCAAAAATTTGAAACAGAATTTTACCCAATTTGCAAGGTGGGGTTGCAATCTAAAGGCTGAAAGAATCCCTGAGATTGAGCATGTTGAGGAGCATAACCCATGTTTTGCTCCCCAGCATCCCATGTCTGTCGAAGCTGATGATTTCTTGAACTAAGCTCGTCAAACTGCCCAGAGAGATTATAGAGTTTTTAAACGCTAGCACAAGACTTTATCATTTTGGATCAAATGCTTATAAATTTGTTAATGAATTACTACTTGGACAGCATTACCTTTATTGTCAAGGCTCTGTTAGCTTCTATTAGCATTTGTTCCTGTTTTAACACAAACTATTAGTTGCTAGAATTTAACAAATAGATTTGAATTCAAACTGTATAGTTTATATAGTCAAATATTGTTTAATTGTTACCTTGTTTTGAAGGTCAGCAAGCTGGTCGAGCATGTACTGAGTCTACAAAAGCTCGATGGATTAATCACACTATATGACTCATTTCTTTAACAAAGAATAAACTTAAAATATACAGAAATGAAAAATACGTGCTGAATATTATTCAAAAGAGAGGGGGAAAAGAACCAAGTGTTGAAGTTACCTTGGTTGATCTAACTTGCTTGAGGGATGCCTCAAGTTGACGCTCAAGCTGTTCAAGCTCCTTTGAGTTTAAAGGACCCAGATCCTCTCCAAGAAGATTTCTACACAATATACCAATTAGGAGTTCCTTCGTTTGACCACATTCACTCACTTCCTCTTAAATTAGCTCATTGTAGAAAAATTACCTTTGAGTTCTCTGGAGGGACTCGCATCTAGTTTTCAATTTCAAGTATTCCCTGTAGCTGCTCTGCTATAGTAGACATTGTTAACGCAAAAATCAGATCCGAAAGAATGATCAATCTAACAAATTTTTTTTTTCAAAAAAAGTGACAACAGACTAACATTACAGTAAGATACGGCATTAAAAAAAAATTTTAAATACAAATTAATTTAACACTGTAAAAGAATGACAAAAAAAATTAACACCGTAAAAGACGTTATAGTTGCCACTGTAACCGAGTCAAGCGTAAATAACTGATTCTAAAATATATATAATGCTGAATCATATTATATTTACAGCGTATTAATAGCACAGGAGAATTGGACTCAGCCCAATTAGCTAGATCGGTGGTTACTTTGAAGTTCTAATTAAAATAATAAGACAATAATTAGAAGCGTTAGTTAACGAATACCTCAAGTTCTTTGGCTGGTTTGCTGACTTCCATTGCTCCATAACTACATTTTTGGTACCTCTCAAGTGTTTTAAGCATGCTACTTGAATGGTTTAACCAGATATACACACAGGCTCGTTAGGAATAAATTAAAAAAATCAGATAAAAAACTATATTTCCGTTTTTACAACTTAATTACTTAAAAACATGAACCAAAATATAAGGATGGGGTAGAAAAAACAATATAGAATAATGCGAGGATCCAGTCCCTTGTATAATTTTTTTTGTATTATTATGACATTTTTATATTAGTTTTCACTTTTCACGACTTGTATGTGTATGCAATACTGTTGTGTGTGTGTGTATATATATGAAAGTTTGTCGTACATAATTGTATACACATAACACTGCTGTAAAGAAAAAGAAGAATATGAGTGAGAAAATTTGACAACATAAGACATGAAATAGAAGAAAATATGTATTAAATGAGAGAACTAAAATAAAATAGCTTAAATAAGAGGAAAAAAGTTAAATTAGAGGGGTTCATAAGACATCTTAGATACTTAAGTATATGAAAATTGAAATTATCATTTATTTACATGAGAAACATAGTAGTAGATCGGAATTCATTAGTAAAGTAAGCATTAATAGAGATGGTAACCGTCATACTTGATCCGAATGTTCTAACCCGTGGGTTTATTTAAATTGAATCATTTTAAGTTAAATGGATTCGATTCATTTGGGTAATATTTGCTAGTAATAAAACAAATCGTTGATCCATTTAACTTTTTTTTTTCCAAATAAAAATAAAATAATATATATGTTATGCAATTAAATTTTTTAATAAATAATACTTTATGATTCGAACTTATGACTTTAAATTAAGTAGAGATGAGTTATACTATCCGACTATATGTAATTGAAAATATTAAATATTTTTAATTTATTATTACATTAAAATTGTACAAAATATAAAGATTCTTTTTAAATATGTAATAAATCGTATAAAATTATGATATTATATTTAAATTAATAATTGTGGTATGCTAGAATATATTATTATGTTTTTTTTCACATATAATCCAACTAAAGAATCATCAAAATGATTTGTAAATAGTCTCATAATAAATAATTTCAAAGACAAGTATTAATATGCATGTGAATTGTGAAGTATTTTTAATTACAAAGAGTGCAAATTTATAAATATTAGAATTGATTAAGTGATTAAACAAAAACAAAAAAAGGCATAGGAATGGTGTCGGGAACCAACCCAATTTGACCAAAATTATTTAAAATAAAATAAATAATATTACAAGATTTGACTCAAATGAGACAAGTACCCATATAACTCTGATTTGTTGGACCAAATTGACATCTCTAAGCATTAATGTTTACGTAGCAAAAAGTTTCAACTTTGATAAGTTGCCAATACATATATAATATATATGTGGGACTACCAATGGCCATATAAATATTTTAGTTTGTGCATAATGTTGCGTCTCCAATGGCTGTTTGTTATGCTCCGATCCCTCCTAATAATTAATGCTAAGCAAATAATTATTAGATTAATCTTATCTTCTCGTAATCTTCTTCTTTTCTTTTCTTTTTGTTGTTGTTGTTGTTGTTTACAATTTTCTATTTGTTGTATATAATTTTAATTTGATTGTTCGTAGGGAGTACTATTATCATGTAGAATTGGTTCTTCTCACGAATTAATGTTGATATTATAATTAAAGTAAAGAGTATAAATTAGGGTGAAGTGTCAAGAAGTCCCTATAAGAGACAATTTTTTCTATTAATTATGAAGAATATTTTTTTCGTTTAATTTAAATATATAAAATGGATACTTGAATGGGTTTTAACTCACTCAAGCAACGATTAAGGGAAAAAACTTCAGGATGGAAGGAAAAACTCCTTTCGACAACGGGCAAGGAGATCTTAATAAAGACAATGTTGGGAAAAATATCGGTAATTTTCCACCACCAGATTTACGGGGGAGCAAACGATAAATAAAGTAGAGCAGGAATAAGGAAATAACACACAGAGAATTTTTATGTGGTTCACCCCAAAAATTAACAGGGCTACT
The DNA here is from genome assembly GCA_029378325.1 of Elaeagnus macrophylla. NCBI lineage: Eukaryota > Viridiplantae > Streptophyta > Magnoliopsida > Rosales > Elaeagnaceae > Elaeagnus > Elaeagnus macrophylla. The sequence goes on along the minus strand of CM055646.1, from coordinate 24,331,747 downwards.
CCACGGAGCTGCTGCAGCTCACTTTCACTATAGGAGAAAATATTACAGTGTTTAAAATACAACACTCAACTCACAAACCCCAAAACCCAATACACCCAAATAAAATATCTTTTTCTTTTTCTTTTTTCTTTTCTTTTTTCTCCTTTTCTTTTCTCTCCTCTCTTTCTCTCTTCCTTTCTTCCTCACGCAGAGAGTTTCAGAAACTCTCTGAAAACTCTATTCTCTCTATTTCTTTGCAGGAAAGCTTGGAATTGGGATGGTTTTGATTGTTTTCAGCCTTCTCTATTTATAGAAGAAAAATTAGTAATTATGAGGTAAGCAATGACTTCATTACACCTCCATTTTTCTTCTTCTGGCTGCTCCATTTTCTCTTCAATGGCTGCTGTCCACCATTTGACAGCCACCATTTTTGAAGCCATCATTTTTGACAATCTCCCACTTGGAAACTGATTTTAATTATGTTTCCACACATGATCACTGCAGCAACTCTTTCTGGGTTTGTTACGTCCGCAGGCTAACTGAAGTTGAACACAACTTCAGTTTATCAATTGTTACCGTCTTCGTAAACATATCAGCTGGGTTATCATTTCCTTGTATCTTCTCAAGCTTGAGAACATCTTCTTCTAGAAGCGACCTGATGAAATGATATCGTAGTTGTATATGTTTCGTTCTGGAATGAAAAGACGGATTTTTTGCAAGATGAATGGCACTCTGACTATCGCAATATAACACATTGCGTTCCTGTTTCTTGCCTAGTTCTTCCAAGAAACCTTGCAACCAAATCATTTCTTTGCTGGCTTCTGTGATTGCAACATATTCAGTTTCAGTGGTGGAGAGAGCAACAATCTTCTGCAGCTGAGAAACCCAACTCACTGTTGTTCCGCCAAGAGTATACACATACCCTGTAGTGCTCTTTCTATTATCAATATTTCCAGCTAGGTCAGCATCCACATAGCCTTTAAGAGCCATATCTCCACTTTTGAAGCATAGTGCCATATTTGTGGTACCTCGTAGATATCTAAGAATCCACTTGACAGCTTCCCAATGTGTCTTGCCTGGATTGTTCATGTACCTACTTACAGCTCCCACTGCATGTGCAATATCTGGTCTGGTATAAACCATGGCATACATCAAACTTCCAATAGCTGAAGCATATGGAACATTTTCCATTCAAGCACGTTCTTCTGCAGTTTTAGGTGACTGCTCTTTGGATAGTTTGAAATGAACACCTAAGGGCGTGCTCACTGGTTTTGCATCCTTCATGTTGAACCTATCAAGTACTTTGCTGATATACTCAGCCTGTGACAACATTAAGATTCCTGATGCCTTGTCCCAGTTGATCCTCATTCCAAGAATTTGTTTTGCAGCACCTAGATCTTTCATTGCAAAATGTTCTGACAATTGATGCTTCACATTATTTATCTCTTGCATGTTTGACCCAGCAATCAACATGTCATCTACATACAAGAGTAAAATAATATAACTGTTCTCAAACTTCTTCACATAGCAACAATGATCTGCCTGGCATCTGGTAAAGCCACTGCTGCTCATAAAAGAATCAAACTTTTTGTACCACTGTCTTGGAGCTTGTTTTAGACCATACAAGCTCTTTTTCAACTTGCATACCAAGTTTTCTTTGCCTGCTATTTCAAAACCTTGCGGTTGCTCCATGTATATCTCTTCCTCCAAATCACCGTGAAGGAATGCTGTTTTTACATCTAACTGTTCAAGATGTAAATTCTCTGCAGCTACCAACTTTAATACCAGCCTTATTGTGGTCAACTTCACAACTGGAGAGAAAATCTCAGTGTAGTCGATCCCTGCTTTCTGCTGGAAACCTTTAACAACCAATCTAGCCTTGTGCCGCTTACTCCCATCATGCTCCATTTTCACTCTGAAAATCCACTTGTTATGAAGAGCCTTCTTGCCTTTTGGCAATCTAACAAGTTCCCATGTTTGGTTTAACATGAGTGAGTCCATTTCATCTTTCATGGCAGACTCCCACTTGACAGAATCATCCATCTGTGTTGCTTCTTCATAAGATTCTGGTTCTCTGTTGTCAGTTAACAACAGGAAATTTTGGGAGGGTGAGTAGCGTTGTGTTGGTTTGTGTGGTCTGGTGGTGCGTCTCACTCTGGGTGTGCATGGTTCCTCTTGCTGTGGAACTTTTTCTTGTTCTTCTAGTGGAACTTCATTCTCTGGTTCTTCTTGTGGAACTTGGTTCCCTGGTTCTGGAAAAACTTCATTCTCAGGGTTATTGTGGACCCTTCGATGCACATCATCTTTAGAGATCTCTTCAAAATCAACATACTCTTTTATTTGAGTATCTTTATCTATACCACCAGATTTTACTATTGACCTGTCCTTATACACAATCTTTTCATTGAATATGACATCTCGGCTTCTGACAACTTGTCGTCTTTCATAATCCCAAAAGCGATAACCAAATTCATCAGAACCATATCCAATAAAGATACATTTCTTGGACTTCGGGTCAAGTTTACTTCTTTCAGCAGAATCAATATGAATATATGAAATACAACCGAAAACCTTTAAATGTGAAAGGTTTACCTCTTTACCACTCCAAACTTCCTCTGGCAATCTTTCATTCAAAGGAACAGAGGGTCCACGGTTGATCAGGTAAGCTGCTGTATTGATGGCCTCAGCCCAAAACATTTTAGGCAAGCCTGCATGTATTCTCATGCTTCTGGCACGTTCATTCAGAGTTCTGTTCATGCGTTCTGCTACACCATTTTGTTGTGGTGTTCTTGGAACGGTCTTCTCCATTCTGATTCCATTGCTTGCACAAAAGTCTCTGAATCTTCTGTCTGTGTACTCTCTTCCATTGTCAGACCTGAGACACTTTACTTTTAAGCCAGTCTCATTTTCCACCATAGCTTTCCATTTTCTGAAAACATCATAGACTTCTAATTTATTTTTCAGAAAATAAACCCACACCTTCCTTGTTGAGTCATCAATGAAGGTGACATAATATGATGAGCCTCCAAGGGAATTAATTGGAGCGGGTCCCCACACGTCTGTATGAACCAACTCTAATTTTTCTGACTTCGGTGTTTTTCCAGCTTTTGAAAAGCTAACTTTCTTCTGTTTGCCGAGAATACAGTCCTCGCACAAACCAATATCCACCGACTTCATATCTGGTAGTTTTCCTTTTGATAGGAGTACCTTCATCCCTTTCTCGCTCATATGACCAAGCCTTTGGTGCCACAGATTTGATTGTCCATCTGCGTCCATGACTGCTATAATGCTCCCACTATTTGAGGTCACATAGAGAGTACCTACTTTGTTTCCACGAGCTAAAACCATAGCTCCTTTTGTTATCTTCCACGTGCGATCCGTGAAGGTTGTTGAATAACCTTCCTCATCAAGCTGTCCTATTGAGATTAAATTCCTTTTCAGACCTGGAATATATCTCACATTTTTCAGCTTCCACACAGTCCCATTTGGCAACTTCACTGGAACATCTCCTTTGCCCACAATTTTCAAGGGCTCGTCATCTGCTAGATAAACGTTTCCGAAATCACCACCGGTGTAATTCTCCATGATTTCGCGACAGGAGGTAGAGTGAAATGATGCACCTGAATCCAAAATCCAGGATTCAATCGGACTGTTGACACTCAATATAAGAGCATCACCTGCTTCCCCAGCAACATTTGCAGTTTCTTTTGTACCATTATTTTTCTTCGGTGCTCGACAGTCTCTTCTGAGATGTCCTTTTTGTCCACAATTCCAGCAATTTAAGTTTGCTTTGCTAAATCTTGACTTACTTCGTCTAGACTTAGACTTTCCTCTGCTTGAGCTTCTCTCAAACATTCTTCCTCGGGATTCTGTATGTAAGGCAGAAGATGAAGCCTCACCAGATTCTTTTCGACGAATTTCGTCGCTTAGAATCAAATCACGAGCAGTATCCCATTTCATCGTCGTGCTCCCTGAGGAATTACTTATTGCTGTCACTGTGCCATTCCAACTTTCTGGTAGAGAGGATAAGAGAATCAAGGCTTGAACTTCGTCATCGAAATTAATGCCTACTGAATTCAGCTGTGTTAGAGTAGAGTTAAGGACATTTAGGTGATCTGTAACTGGCGTTCCTTCTGACATCTTCAAATTGAATAGCCTTCTCATCAAATGTACTTTATTTGAGGCAGTTGGTTTTTCGTACATATTTGATAAGGCTTTCATCAGACCTGCCGTCGTCGTTTCCTTTGCGATGTTGAAAGCAACGTTGCGAGACAACGTTAACCGAATTGTTCCTAGCGCCTGCCTGTCAAGAAGATCCCAATCTTCTTGCTTCATATTTTCTGGTTTTGTTCCTGATAAAGGTTTGTGCATATTTTTCTGGTACAGATAATCTTCAATCTGCATTTTCCAGAAACCAAAATCTGACCCATTGAATTTCTCGATCTTAACTTTTCCTTCGTCTGCTACCATCGCTCCCACTCAAATCTGATAACTTCAAAAAAAAATCACTATCGCAAAATAATGATGTGTAAATAGTGACGTGAATAGTAAATTTACTATTCAATTTTTTACTTTACTATTTACTTTTACTTTAATGATTCGTGAATAGTACTTCCACTATTTGCACAGTAATCGTTACTATTTGATGAATAGTAACCTTTGCACAATGTGATTTTCTGTACTAGAATTTCACAACCTTGTAGCTCTGATACCAATTGTTGGGAAAAATATCGGTAATTTCCCACCACCAGATTTACGGGGGAGCAAACGATAAATAAAGTAGAGCAGGAATAAGAAAATAACACACAGAGAATTTTTACGTGGTTCACCCCAAAAATTAACTGGGCTACTCCACGGAGCTGCTGCAGCTCACTTTCACTATAGGAGAAAATATTACAGTGTTTAAAATACAACACTCAACTCACAAACCCCAAAACCCAATACACCCAAATAAAATATCTTTTTCTTTTTCTTTTTTCTTTTCTTTTTTCTCCTTTTCTTTTCTCTCTTTTTCTTTTCTCTCCTCTCTTTCTCTCTTCCTTTCTTCCTCACGCAGAGAGTTTTAGAAACTCTCTGAAAACTCTCTTCTCTCTATTTCTTTGCAGGAAAGCTTGGAATTGGGATGGTTTTGATTGTTTTCAGCCTTCTCTATTTATAGAAGAAAAATTAGTAATTATGAGGTAAGCAATGACTTCATTGCACCTCCATTTTTCTTCTTCTGGCTGCTCCATTTTCTCTTCAATGGCTGCTGTCCACCATTTGACAGCCACCATTTTTGAAGCCATCATTTCTGACAGACAATCCATCCCACAATATGCCATGAATGTTTTCAAGCTCCCCAAAATCTTCTATGAGGACCTGAAATAAAATGATAAGAACCTTTTGGTAGGGAAATAAAAGGAATATGGGCATCCATTGGATTGCATGGAAAAAACTGTCTCCCGAAAGCACTAGGGGTTCTTGGATTTCGAGAGCTTTATTTTGGCCTTATTGGCCAAGCAAGGCTAGATAATTCTAACGAATCCTAACACCTTATGTGCTAGAGTTTTACAAGCAAAATAATTTTCTAATTTAGACTTTTTTAAGTGTAAAGTGAAAAAATACTCCTCTTTCACTTGGAAGAGTATCGTGGCAGCCAGACATGTAATTCAAAAGGGAATTAGGTGGCGGGTTGGCAATGATTCTGCTATTAGAATATGGGATAACCTGTGGCTACCTAATCCTGGTCTCAAAGTGGTATCGCCAAATCCAAATTTGGAGTTTCATAAAGTTTCTGACCTCATTAATCATGAATCCATGACTTGGAATCTATCTCAAATTGAACAATGTTTTATCCCACTTGAAGTTGAGGATATTCTCTCAATTGCTTTAAGCAATAGAAATGTTAATGATGAGATACCTTGGCATTATGAGCGAAATGGCCAATTTAATGTTAAAAGTGCTTATAACATAATTGTTCACTCACATTTACTTATGGATGTAGGTACATCTCATGTGGGACCAAAACTCCAAACCTATTCGGGTTTCCCTTGTAACAAAGCATGGAACTCCAAGGTATCGAATAAAGTTAAAATGTTTGCATAGAGAGCTGGTCATGACATTTTACTTGCATTGGGTAACTTGATGAAGAGAAAGGTTTCTACACAACCTACCAGCTTATGTTGTAGGTGTCCTTTGAGGCAGGTCTTCAAGCTTTAGTACAATGTGAAGTAGTAGCAAAATTTTGGGTGCTTTACAAGCTCAAAATCAAGCAGGATGTTCATTGCACCTGTTAATTGTCAGATTAGATGGCGTATCACCTAATACATTTGAGCAAAGATGAGATTGATGAATATCTCTGTATGCTATTGGCCTTATGGAGAGCTAGAAACAAGCGAGTACATGAGAAAAAGATCTCTACAGGCCATGAGGTAAGAGGAGTAGCAAGGTCTTTATTAAAAAATAGGTCATATTTGTCTTCAACACCCATGTTGATAGGCAACCCGATATGAACAAAACTTGTTCCTTCTTTTTCCAAAATTAACACTGATGCTACTTGGGTCCTTCTTCTAAAACTTCTGGTCTTGGAATAATTGCTCGTGATAGCAATGGAATGTTTGTGCGTGCAAAAGCACTTAAGGTGAACATTTAGCCCTTTGACTGCTGAATTAATAGCTCCAAGGGAAGGGGCAAAGCTAGCCTTTGAAATGGGTTTTCAAAAGCTAGAGCTAGCTAGCGATTCTCTTGTAGCTATTCGCAAACTAACTGATTTCGGTAAAGATAGATCTCAACTGGTCTTCATAGTAGATGATGTTAAACGTTATGGGACTTACCCAACAAGCACAAGTTAGGTTATGTGCCCGCAGTGCAAATCTTTCGGCACATAATATGGCAGGTGGGCAAAGTTTTAAATCTTTGGATGCTTTGACCAATTTCACAGTTTGCCTTATTTTTATCAATAAGTTATATGCTAGGACTTATTATTATGTAATAATTTTGATTAATACAATTTGCTTTTGTGATTTTTAAAAAAATATTGGACTAATGAGATGCCTATATGCCCATAATATGATACCACATTGACCAAAAAGACTTTAATTATACATCTATATATAGTTAGCACTTAGGAGACTAAACTTCCCTCACAATTGATTTAAGTAGCTATAATAATATTTTTCCAGCACTATTATCATTGTACAAGTTAACTTTCAAAATATGCCAAACCACGACAAAAATTTAAATGTATAGTTTTAATTTTCGTTATAGTATATTTGATGTTAATTTGTTTTGTTAGAATTTTATGTAGTTAGTGTTTTAGATATTTTCAATGCAACTTGCTTTGTTCATTATTTTCATACATAACTATTATAGAACTAATTGTGTATTAAATTCGTAAAATTGTTGTGAAGTTATTAATTAAATTTTTTTTTCTTCCTAAAATTGTAAATGTAAGGCATAATTCTCTCAGATCTTAGATAACTTGTGTAAGGCATGCATTATGTGAGGCCCTACAAAGGGATTTTTTTTTTTTTTTTTGAATATTTTTAACTTCACCTTCGAAATACATCCATTTAAGCCCTAACTAAAAGAATTAGCCTTTTTTTTTTTGTTGTTGTTGTTGCTAATCTAACTAAATGAATTAGCTATTTATGACTTGTAAACAATATATTGTTTGAAAAGTGTTCTTAATATTCATAAAGGTTTTATCTATTAACATGACTATTTTTTCTCTTGATAAAACGTTTATGCTTTTTCATTTTTCTCTTGATAAAACGTTTATGTTTTTTCATTCTTCTCCACTTCCCTAGCTTAAATGATAGAATTATTTGTAAATTAATAGAAGGAAGAAGGGTTTGAGAAGGAAAGTCAAAATTTAGATTGTAGACCATGTCAAGTCTGTAAAATCTTATGAATTAAAATAAAATTAAATTAAATTAAAGCTTGAAATGCTCTACAGAATCAATGAACTTACGTAAATAATATTATGTGAATTATTAATCTGAAAGGTTTCAGCCATAATCAGTATGAAGACTTGACATGAAATCCATCAAAAGGTCTAAGTGATTAATACCAGTGAAGTGACAACATTGTTATATATGTTGTATAATAGGGGGAGTTGCTGCTTTGAAAAATGTGATAATTAAATAACAATTTCAGAATCTCAGAAAAAGATCAGACTTCAGAAGAAGCAGAGGAACTTTCTTTAGGTAGCCATGCCAATGGAGTTGGTCAGATCTCAGAAATAAAAAACCAATTCAATGTTTTGATGACCAGGTTTTATTTTTATTATTAATTATACCATACGTGTACTATCAAGAGGAACTTTTTTGTTTTCACTTAGCTAGCTCAATTATAAACCCAGATCACCTTTTTACACAACGGTTATTACCATGAACCTTACTATCATGATTTTATATCTATGAATTTATTGAACCTTATTAATAAATATAACTTGCATATCCTGCCAATTTTTCTAATCCAAAAGGAATCTAGACAATATATGTTAAACAAGTAATTAATATAAAAAAGAGAGACTAGCTAGCTTTAATTGGAGGAATTTTTTTTTTATAAAATATATATTTTCATGAACTGGGAAACAAATATTTTCATTTTTTGTATTTTTGAACTTGAAATATACTGTAAGGAAAATAAAGAAATTAAAAAATATGCATGATCATACTCATTTATCTAAGCTTGAACATAAAAGAAAACCTTATATAATTAATATTGATATATATATATATATATATATATATATATATAAAGGTTTATAAAATAAGATCAGGAGAAAGAAAGGTTCAATTAATTGACTTAAGAACCCAAATAATAAAATAAAAAGAGAGAGAAGGTTTTAAACGAATTAAACAGGTTATAAAGAAGGGGATATCAGATCAAAATGTGTCATCTGCATCAGCTAGTACAAATCGAATAATAGTAAAGAGCTTTAGTGAAAGAAGGAGAAAAAAAAAATTGTTTCATTAATTAGCTGAAAATAAAATAAAATCGATTGATTATAATTAAGCTTGATTTCAGGTAAAGAAATATCAAAATTGGGATGAAATAGAAGTAATTGAAAATGAAAAATAACATTTAAACAGATCCAGCCACATTAAAAGAGTTAGAGAATAAAAAGGTAATAAATTTTTGATATTAAAAAAAGAAGGGGGGGTTAGTTATTGGTACCTAGAGCTGCTACAAAACTCATAGAGCTTGCCACGGTTAGAGAAGATTATGAGAGCAACCTCAGCATCACAGAGCACAGACAACTCATAGGCTTTCTTAAGAAGCCCATTTCTTCTCTTTGCAAAAGTAACTTGTCTGTTTATCTTGTTCTCAATCCTCTTCAATTCCACTCTTCCTCTTCCCATTTCTGTTTTATCTTTTCTTTTCCTTAATTTTAAATTTCTTTCCTTTTTTTCCCTAAAAAATTTCTTATCTCAATAAGAAAAAGAAAAGATCTTGATCTCTGTGATTGTTTTCTCGTTCTACTCTCTTGGGTATCTAGATCCTGATCCTTTTCTGGGTCAGTACCAAATTTGTGAAATACAAGAGAGTGTATGTATAAATACTCACTCTCTAGAAAACCCTAGAGAAAGGGAAATAGAGATTTAGAGTAAATGAGAGAAATAGATAAGAAAATGAAGTTGTGTATTCTTGGTTGTCATTTAGCTTTGCTTTGGGCTCTCCAACTTGGGTTTTTAACCTCAGGTTTCCAATCAACACCCAGAAAATGAAATCAAGCTTAGGGTTGGTGTTCTTTCTTGTTTCATATAAGACCTCTTTTTTCTATTTTCTTGTCTTAGTTTCTCTCATTACTTTTACCACTCGCATTAAATACGACGTGCGACGTACTACCTCCTATTTTGCGTGTCAATCCTCAATAGCATATTTTCGTGTTTTTAACAGTATGATTATTGTGTGGATACGAATGATACTATTTTACTTCTTCTTCTTTTTTTTCTTTTTATAAATTTAAGTTTATATATATTTTTAGAATTACAAAATTAACTCAAAAAATATATAACAATAAAAATATTACCCTTAACAATAAATCATACTCTTTTTAATTGAAAGTAAAGATGCTAAACAATTTTTATTATTATAAATTTTAGAGATATTATTTTAAATAATTTACGCACAATATGCCTAATCTTAGACTTGGTTGTCTCAATAGAAACTTTGATGTCATTTAGCTAAGTATAGAAAAATCAATTAATATAGATAAAAGATATAATTTAAATATATTTGATGAAACTTATTATTGAGTTTATTTATAAAAAATATATATTATTTTGATAACAATTCATATCACATTTATATTTTTTTATGTTACATCTATTACCCATTTGAATGATTATTAAATTTTTTTGGCCAAGATTAATTTGGAAAAAATATATATATATAATTATCTCAAACTTACCAAACTTATCTTATTACAAATTCCTAACGTAGAAAAAATAATGACAGAATCTCAACTGAGATACTAACTCATTTCGTGGTGTCGTTCGTTATCACGCCACTCTCACACACGAAGATCTAAAAGTAATTCACGTACTTATATTTAAAGTTACAATTTAAATCACAAAAAGTATAGTTTGGTAAATAAAAATCACCTAACAAATTTTTTTTTTTTTTTATTTTGATAGAAAAAAAAATCAACTGACATGTTAACTAGCTAAAAGAGTTGATAAAATCTAACACAAATACGTACGTAATTAAATTTTTCCTTATTTACTACTGTCCCGGTAAAGTTTCAGACAAACGTCACTAACCTTAAATAGGATCTCCATTGTCCTTTGGACAACTATTTAAATCTCTTTATGCTAAAATAATATCTTAAAAATCTAATCTGTTTAATACGTAAATAAAAAAATGGAAGAAAAAAAAAAAAAAAAGATGATTAGAGGAAATATTCTGTGATAACAATGGGCCAATGACCTTGCGAAATAATACCAAAACCATAAAAAATGCTATTCTTATTACCAACATTAAATTTATTTGTATATAAATGTCCAAATATTATAAACTTGAAAAATCTTTAAATTAAAAATAAGTGTAATATAAGCATTATACAACTTATCCATTAACGAACCTGTTACAACATGAAAGTTTATTTTATAGACATAATTATTCAATAGCTATTTTATGTTTTATATAATATATAGTTCTTTATATTCCATACTGATATAGAAAAACAATTGTTAATTTTTTACTTGTTACAAGATAATCTGATTTCAAAAACACAAGTTTATAACATAATAAGCTAATAAAACACAATTTGTTACCCTGATACAACAAGTATATTAAGTGAGGAGAATGAATGAGGGGGACACGTGCATTGTAAAAAAAAAAAAAAAACAAGAATTTAAAGAAAATACAAATAGTATAAATAATAAAAAAATTGAGAAATTGAATAAAATAACAACTAAAACTTATAACAATAAAAAGGGAAATTAACAAAAATAGCATCCCTAAAACTTATAGTAACAAAACTAACACCCCAACAATATTGAACGTTCAATATTTAATTTGAACGTAAAATATTAAATGGGTCTAAATTATCGACGTTTAATTCTAATTGGATGGGTGTTCAAAGAAAAATGACATATTAGTCATTTTTTTAATTGTGAAAATATAAGTTTAAATGCAAAGGGTGCTAGTTTTGTTATTAGAAGTTTTGAGGGATGTTAATTTTGTTATTTTCTCCAATAAAAATAGCATATAATCTAATTAGTCGATGTTCAACATTAAACAAATCAAATTAGCTGAAGTTCAACTTAAACGACATTTAATGTAAATTATGGTATATGGATTTTGTTTGTAGTAAAAATATATGAATTGAACATAATGAATCTTATTTTTGTGGTTACAAGTTTTAATTAAAGGGTGTTTGTAAATTTTTTCTCAAAAAATTTGAAAAAATTCAGGCATGCACTTCTTATGTTTGCATTATAAATAAAAAGGTGGAATAAGATGTTTGTTTGAAACTGCTTATCCTTTTGGAAGAAAGTTATTTTAAATGACTTAAAGAACTTTAATAGTGTCTGATCAAAATTTTGAGAAATATTATTTGCGATTTTATAAAAAGTAAGTTTTACTTACTTTAAAAAAAAAAATAGTTTAGGAAATATGTTTATATATATTTAAAGTTAATTACTAAAATGTAACTCTAAACTACTTATTAATTTTATATCAAACATCTTAACTAAAATTTTTTTTTAAATCACTTTTAACCGGACAATTTCATTAATTTGAAAACTACGTCCATTGAAACCACTTTTGAAAAAAATAACATCAAAACAGAACCTAAATAACATGGAAACATATATATAACTAAATGTGATTAAATTTCTGTACATCCCCGTCAATGCTGATAATTATTATGTTTGTGTCAATATTAAGGTTCATATATTATCTTGATATGCACTTAAATGTGTTCATGGACATAGCCAAAAATTTTGTTCAAAGGGAGCACCATACAAATTGCAAGTAATTTTTTACTCATAGTAGTCAGAGCGATAGTAGTTCAGTAATATCGAAAGCTCCTAATAAAACATATAAATGTAAGGTAGAAGTTTGATTAAGGTGTGTGATTTGTGTAATGTTATTTCAAAAAAAGTAAGAAGAAATTTAACAATATAAAATAAAAGATCAAATTTATATTTTTGTTAAAGAATAATAGAAGAAATATTTAGGGATAGAATTTGTTAAAAAACATATAAACAAAAAATATAAAATAGTAGTTATATTGTACTGGAGAATAATATAGAAGTCAAATTAATTAGTATTAAAGAAGCTGTTAAATTGAAAGAAAAATTGAATATAGGGAATGAAGGATAAACTAAAAAATGATTAGATTTTTTTTTTTTTGAAATATGAAAAATAATTATATTGTTTAAAAATGTTGTTTTAACCTTAATCTTTATCAAGGTATAGTTAATGAAAATGATTTCAATTAGGATATTTTTTATAAGAAATTAAGTATTTTTACGCTCCGTATTTATAGATAGTAACTTTTGTTATTTAAAATGTTGAAAAATTTAAAAATAAACTAAAAAATATAACTTTTTTTAACAAGAATAAAAATGAAAAGAATGTTTAGCAATTATATTAGTTATTATACATAAAAATATGTGATATAAAATTATATTTTGCATAAACGTTCATAATATTACAAGTAAAAGTCATATTTTTAAAAATTTAGTTGGGGCACATTCAAATTTTACAACAAAAAAATATTAAAAATACACAAATATTACAAACATAATATACATTTTTAAAAATTAAGTGAGGGCATATGCTCCTCTGGAATACATGCATGTGCCTCCATCCCAGAATGTGTTGCACGAGCACCAGTAAATCAGTAATAACAAGTGTTAGTTGTGCTTCAATATTCAATGCATTCGGGGATGAGTTTGGTTAATCTATGTTGTCAATTACTCGTTGTTAAGACTAATTGGATGTTGAATTCAACAATGAACGCACCGACGTTCAACAATTCACGGTAGACGGCGCCTATCAAAGAAGACGGCACCTACCGACAGTTACCAACCTTCACGGCAGACGGCGCCTATCAAAGAAAACGTGCAGCTGTAAATATTGAATGTGGTAGTTGTAATAGTAATTAATATTTTCCTATATAAACAATGTACAAACTCATACGAATTAAGAATGAAAATATATCGGAGAAACCATTACTTCTTCGGTTAGATTGTTTCTTCAAATTATTTATTTCTTCATGTCATATTTCTTCATTGGATTGTCAAGAGTAATATGTACGCGTTATATGTGTTGTCTAATTCTCTTAATTTGTCTTAATTTTAGCCTCCTGAATAATATGACATTTTTAGTCGATTTCAAAATCGTGTAATTGAGTTCGAGTTATACACATTTATAATTCAACTACACTAGTGTTTTATTGAGTTAAAAAAAATAACCAATTGAACACAAGTCAAATTATATTTTAAAATATTTTAATTTGTAATTGAAGTCACGTTTCTGTAGCGAAATTTATTATATCATACAGGACATGATTCTAGACTCCAGTGATTTACGTACATATAGAGCCTATAAGGTTTTATATATATAGAGAGAGAGTACTACAGGCTAGGGGAAAAAAAATTGAGTCGGTCAATATATCGCTATCATATTGGCTATACAGAATGCTATAAATCAGGTAACCTTTGTATGGACTAGAAGCGTCCAATTTCAGAACATAAAAATGGTAAGTATGTACATTGGTGAACTAACTAGTGGAATGAGTAGAAATTGAGACAACAAATTTAGTTATGAAGTAAAGAGGAAGAGAGTGCATAGTGCTAAGAATATCTCTTAACAAATTTGTTAAAGAAACATCGCAAGCCATGGACTTCACCTTAGGGATCTTCATGTTCTTTAATCCAAGCCAAATCACTTTGCTCGTGTATTGGTTTTAAAATGTATAATTTGGTATATTTGAAATTATTTATAATTTATTAAATGATATTATGTTTTTTTACATTTAAGTTTCATAAGGAGCTATGGCAATGACATGTTAGTTATTTAGACATGTAGAATGTCTAAAATATTAGTTTCAATTATGAATTTTATTCCAGCTCCTGAATATAATTTTAAAATAGAATAATTGCAATGATACCTCTCTCTCTCTCTCTCTCTCTCTCTCTATATATATATATATATATATAACAAATTTACAATTTCTCGGTTTACATTTTAGAAACACAATTACAAGTCCTTGCCTATAATTAATTTTTAGCTTGGTTTTAACCATATTAATTTTTTAAAAAATTTTAATTTTAAATATTATCTTAATATTAAATCATATGTATTTTGTGGTGCTGTTAAACAAACAATTTTTTTTCAAAGCTTATTTTTATAAGGAAAAATGATTAAAAAAATTGTAAAATAATTTTATAAAGGGAAATTTTTTCTTTAAGGGTTTGGAGAGTCAATTAACTAAAAGGAGAATGATGTAATAGTATATTTTTAAAATGTGGAGGTAAAATTTATATTTTTTGTTAAATCTTTTAGGTTATTATTGCATGTAAATATTACATTTTTAAACCATCGCCCTAAAGTATCATATTTTGAGGACATAAAAATAAATTATTTTGCATGTCAATATATAGCTATATATTACGATTGATATTACACCTGTAGAATAATTTATTTTAAAAAATAAATACATCAAGGTCTTTTTTTATAATAATCTTGATTTATGATTTATCCTTAAATAATTAATTTTGTGATTTTTTATTCTTTTTTAAATAATTATTAATATTTTTGATAATAATTTCTACGTAGTAATTTTCAAAGGAAAAAAAAATCAAAATTCACTTACAAGTTGTTTGGTAATGATTTTGGTTTTTTTTTTTCCTCTTTTTCAATAACTTAAAAAATAATAAATTTTTTGGTTATTGATCACAAATTTTATATTTTTAATCATTTTTTTTAATATTTATTTGTATAAAAGCCATAAGACTTTATTTATTATCTATAAAAAAATTTGGTGAAAAATGAAAAAAATAAAAAATTTGATTCAAATTTTTTATTATTATAAAGATTTATGAATATATTATATTTTAGTAGTGATTCTTTTAAAATGTAAAAACTAATATCAGAATTCATTACCAAACATAAATAATTTAAAAATTACTTAAAAAACCAAAAATTAAAATTAATAACAAACACACCCTTGGATATCCATTAATATTGGGTTAGACTTTAGAGGCTAATTTCTTAACAACTTGTAGGATGTATGTCATTATTGCAAAAGATAATTGGTCATCTTATTTCATTCATTAAAAATTCAAATTTTGGACTATATTAGGGTTAGATACATCTAATACAACATTAATGATATATTTGGTGCACCGTAGATAAGTTAAGAATAGTTGCATTGGACTAAACTGTATTAAATTGTATTATAACTAATTTATACAATATTTGATGAAAAATTTTATAATATAGTCGGTTTTATTATAATATTTATTTAAATTAATATTTAATTTATTTTTATATTTTTATTACATTACTAAAAAAAATTAAAATAAAAAAAGTTAAAATATGTAATTTTATAAGTAAAATTTAATCAGATTAAGTTAATTATCCAGTATGATTTAAACTTACATCTTTAATCGTTCAAAATTTTTACATAATTATATTATTTTTTATATTATATAATATAATTAATTTTTTTAATTAAATACATAATTATATATAAATTATGCAATTAACGTACAGTAAAAATGTGATGGCAGGTAATTCAAGTTAATAGTGTTGAAGATATTTTGGAACATCTTTGCCAGATAATAAAACAAACACATCAGTATTGATTCCATTCCATCTTAATTAGACAAATACACGTCTAATCAAAACTGCAATTAAGATAGACAGAAGTGAGAGGGGGAGTGTTTTACACAGAACAAAAGCAAATGTAAGAGCAGTTAAACACTTGTTTTCTTCGAAATCCGCCTATTAATACAAGGTATCTCATTGGTCTGTTACTGCAATGTACGTACAGTACTGCCAGTATACCACTTTCCGAGGGCCCTCGTTCTGCTGTGATGTCAAAGCGAACGCTCTTTTACCACGTGTCGGGTGGTAACTGGAAGGATTCTACAGTACCAGGTGATGGTGAAGTGTTTTTTTGAGAAGCCATCAACCATCGTAACGCCGGCTTCGGCCTATGTAAGAGTCAAAATCTGAACAGTGAGCGCCCTAGACTATACGTGTCTCGTTCAAAACAGGATAGCACAGAGCCTGTGTAGATTTTGCTGTCTGAGTCCGACGCGTGCAATGTAAAATTAAACACTTGAAAAAGAGGAATGCAAATAGGGATAGAGAATATTGTAAATAATAATAATAATAATAATAGTGATAGAGATTTTATTTGTGAATTGGTTATTTGTAAAAATTCAGTAGTTTGTTTTCCAATATTAACAATATTTGAATAGACGTCAGTGATTATTTTAAAATAAATTTAATATATATTAATATTATATTTTCAAATATAATTATATAATAAAATATATTTTTAATATTAAATATACAACAATTTCAACATATAATTAGATTACATATTGTAACATATATATTTTATTTTTTATATATAAATATGTGTTAAATAACTAAATAATTTAATAAAACAAATATTATAATAATTTTTAATTTTTTTAAACTATGTACATATGAATCAATATTAGAAAATAAGAACCATGTAAAAAAATTTACTCACTTATAATTGGCGGTTAATTTCCAAAATTATATACAATTAGCTTAGGGCTATTATAGTTGTTAGTATAATCGTCCTGCCTTCATTCTTAAATGTTAAAGAAATATAAATTTACATTAATTAATTATAATGTATCACGTGCAAAAATAATTCTTAAAATAAAAAAAGTATTCATTTTTGGATGAAATTTTAACATGTGTTATATTATAATTAATGTATATAAATTTTTATGCATTTATAATCTTATTCACATAAAAATATTTTATTGAAAATGTTTAAATTTTATAATTTTGTGATATATCTTAAATGATGTGGTAGAATTTGATTATATAATAAAATTCATGCCAAAAAGCTTTAACAAATTGGATTAACTAACACATTCTGATTTTTAAAACTGAATTATGGTTCTTGTGAATGATAAAAGTTTATTCAAATAAAAAATGTTTTGGAATAAGATTTTTAGAAGAGTGTTTTGTATGGCTGTATGCTACTATATCTTGAATATATTCCTTTTTCGCTTTTTTTTACATGATGGTAATAAATAAGGTCCATACTTTTGTTATATATATATATATATAAAAGGTAAGGTCCTTACTAAGGAGACAGGAAAAAAAACTCCATAAGAAATAATTACTTACAAGAATAAATGTAATTACACTTAAATTTATACTTATATAAATTAATATATTATAATGTTATATATAATATGTGTACTAATGTGAGTGCAAACTTAAATGCTATTTAAAATTGCTTGTTATTTAGAATATAAAAATGAAAATTTATGTATAAAATTCATATCGGTTTGGTTGAGGTTTGGTGTTGGGTAAAGATAAATCTTTTATCTTTCATATGTTCATTCTTTACTTCTATATATATAATGAATAGGTTGAATTGTTATTATTAGCTTATAATTGAGTAATATATGCTAATTGGGCTCAAATTTATAATCGCATATTAATAATTAAATACCATGTTATACTTAAAAATTAAATTTTTTTTTTTCAATAAAATAAGGCCCCGTATCATGTGTAGATTTGTACCAATTCAATTTTGGTCCCAAGTTTGTTTGTAATTGTAAAAAGAATGGGTGCAATATCATAAAAGAAAGAAAAAGTTGAAAAAGAAATTTGAGCAAGTACGACAATAATTATAAGGTCGAAATCATAGCATAGTGGTATGCAACAAATCAACCACAAACATAGTTATCATATATTCATGAATTTGGTCAAAGATATGAAAGCCCTTTCACCACTTCATTGCTGCTTCCAAATTGCATTCATCAAGAACGGGTATATCACTTTCTGTGGTTCACTAAAATTTACAAGAACAACATATCGTAAGGAAATTCGATCGACTTCTCCAATTATGGAGGCACATATTCCCACTCTGATTAGGATTATCATTCGCACCCAGGACGGAGCTACGTTGGGGTGAGGAGGTTACAGTTTCGACTAATTTTTTTACAAAAAATTAATCACATGTATATTTTTAGCATTAAATAAATATTTTATTTATAGTAATATATAATGTCTAATTTTTATTTACATATTTTGTTATATATTAGCAATATTTAACAAATATGTAGATAAAAATGATATGAATTGTAAATAAAGTGGTTAAGTATATACTTTTTTTCATATATTTAATAACTATTAGTAACATAAATAAAATTATAGTCGTATACTATGTAAAAATTCTTTATATTAAAGCTTTTAAGTTTTTGTTTATCATATTTTATTTTAACCCAAATTTTAACTTTATCTAATATTATATTATTTGACATTTTATTTTAATAATCTTCTAGAATTCATTTGAAATTGTTTTCTATATAAAAAATTTATTATTTTTATTATTATTGGTCATTCTTATATTGTTATAAACATTTATTTTTAAATATACTCTTAAACTTTAAAATTCTAAATCATATTTTACTTTTTTACTTTTTCATATGTTTATTTTAGTTTCAACAACTATAAATTTTGATGGGTTTGATTGAGCTTTTTATTTGCTTAGATTTCTTAGTTAATAAATTTATTTTATTAATAAATAATACTAATACTTATTAATTTATTATATTTTTTTTATAAGTTAATTATAATATATGAACTATATATTTTTGTAGTGCTATCTCTATATCTTTATTATATTATGATATAAAAAATTTAGTATTGAATTAAATATAATTTACTATAATTTTTACTAATTTTTTATTTTATATAAAAAAAAAAAATTTAGCCCCCTACAAAAATTTTCTTTCTGGCTCCGCGGCTATTCGCACTACTAAACTATTATGTGCTCTCAACATTGAACTTTACTTCTTACAATTAAGTCTTCAGTAAAAAATTAAAATAAAATAAAGGGTCATAAATTTTCTTAGCTTTCGGCTCATGTGTTAATTCGTCGCTTTGTATTAAACTAGTTTTTTTTATAACCATTTTAAATTTTAAAAATGGGTCAGTTATGGACACAATATAATAAAAATAAATTGCAATGAACAATATTTTTTTAGGAAATAGGCTCATATGACCCCCTTTTGTTGTTTTTAATCTAAAATGGACACTAATTTATATATTCCAAATTTACCCCTATATAACTTTCTCCATCAAAAAATTACGAATGGAGGAATGAAAGTGCAACACCAACAATAAAAAGGAAAAATGGCATCACATAATGTGCGAGGGTTAATCCATTCCATGGAGCATGGTTAATAGCTGGCAAAATTCCCCCAACATCATTCACTAATATCATAAGCCGTTGTTGTTTTTGTTGATTAGGTTGAGGAAGTTGAAGATGACGTTGGCATATTGGGGCAAATGAATTTCCTTCTCCTTCTTCAATCTTCTCCGTAACAATGGCGGATCTCTTATGCAAAGTTTCCAGAGCCGATTCATTATCATCATCAACGTAGATACCTTTCTGAAAATCATTATCATTTTCTTCCTTCTCAATCATCTTCAACGGATCCACCATTCCTCGCTCATCATTATCGTCTCCCCTAATAGGCTCGTATATGTAAATCCCCAATCGATTCTAGTAACTTTCCCAGAAAATCAACAAGCATTTTCAGATTTTCCTATTTTCTACTTTTGCTCTTCAGAGAAAAAGGTTGGTTCTCGCCTTCAATGCTTTCCCACCCCAGTTCTCCGGAGACCTGTTATCTTCTGTTTTCCGTTTTGCTCTTCTTGACTTTGATTGAAAATCAAAAATAAAAATGGAGTAAAACAGAGTAGAACAGAGTAAAACTTTGTTGAAATAAGCTTGCTGATTTTTAGTTGGACGTCTATTGAAATAAGCTGTTTTTAGTTGGACGTGCGTCCAACTCTGTTGAAATAAGCTCTCTAATTTTAAGTTGGACGTAGTTGGACATATGTCCAACTGAGCTCCGGGAGCTCCGGCGAGTGGACATATGTGTCCTCTAAAATATACTCCTCTGGTTTTCAGTTGGACACATGTCCAACTCTGTTGAGGTGAGTTGGACATACGTCCAACTGAGGGGTTATTCTGGGCAGTCTAGTTGGACATGTGTCCAACTCGGCTCCGGCCAGGGGGGTCGCCGGCTGGTCAAAATTTCATCAGTTGGACAGTCGTCCAACTGAGCTCCGGCGAGTGGACATATGTGTCCTCTAAAATATACTCGTCTGGTTTTCAGTTGGACACATGTCCAACTCTGTTGAGGTGAGTTGGACAGTCGTCCAACTGAGGGGTTATGTTAAATTGAAAGAAAAATTGAATATAGGGAATGAAGGATAAACTAAAAAATGATTAGATTTTTTTTTTTTTGAAATATGAAAAATAATTATATTGTTTAAAAATGTTGTTTTAACCTTAGTCTTTATCAAGGTATAGTTAATGAAAATGATTTCAATTAGGATATTTTTTTTATAAGAAATTAAGTATTTTTACGCTCCGTATTTATAGATAGTAACTTTTGTTATTTAAAATGTTGAAAAATTTAAAAATAAACTAAAAAATATAACTTTTTTTAACAAGAATAAAAATGAAAAGAATGTTTAGCAATTATATTAGTTATTATACATAAAAATATGTGATATAAAATTATATTTTGCATAAACGTTCATAATATTACAAGTAAAAGTCATATTTTTAAAAATTTAGTTGGGGCACATTCAAATTTTACAACAAAAAAATATTAAAAATACACAAATATTACAAACATAATATACATTTTTAAAAATTAAGTGAGGGCATATGCTCCTCTGGAATACATGCATGTGCCTCCATCCCAGAATGTGTTGCACGAGCACCAGTAAATCAGTAATAACAAGTGTTAGTTGTGCTTCAATATTCAATGCATTCGGGGATGAGTTTGGTTAATCTATGTTGTCAATTACTCGTTGTTAAGACTAATTGGATTGTCAAGAGTAATATGTACGCGTTATATGTGTTGTCTAATTCTCTTAATTTGTCTTAATTTTAGCCTCCTGAATAATATGACATTTTTAGTCGATTTCAAAATCGTGTAATTGAGTTCGAGTTATACACATTTATAATTCAACTACACTAGTGTTTTATTGAGTTAAAAAAAATAACCAATTGAACACAAGTCAAATTATATTTTAAAATATTTTAATTTGTAATTGAAGTCACGTTTCTGTAGCGAAATTTATTATATCATACAGGACATGATTCTAGACTCCAGTGATTTACGTACATATAGAGCCTATAAGGTTTTATATATATAGAGAGAGAGTACTACAGGCTAGGGGAAAAAAAATTGAGTCGGTCAATATATCGCTATCATATTGGCTATACAGAATGCTATAAATCAGGTAACCTTTGTATGGACTAGAAGCGTCCAATTTCAGAACATAAAAATGGTAAGTATGTACATTGGTGAACTAACTAGTGGAATGAGTAGAAATTGAGACAACAAATTTAGTTATGAAGTAGAGAGGAAGAGAGTGCATAGTGCTAAGAATATCTCTTAACAAATTTGTTAAAGAAACATCGCAAGCCATGGACTTCACCTTAGGGATCTTCATGTTCTTTAATCCAAGCCAAATCACTTTGCTCGTGTATTGGTTTTAAAATGTATAATTTGGTATATTTGAAATTATTTATAATTTATTAAATGATATTATGTTTTTTTACATTTAAGTTTCATAAGGAGCTATGGCAATGACATGTTAGTTATTTAGACATGTAGAATGTCTAAAATATTAGTTTCAATTATGAATTTTATTCCAGCTCCTGAATATAATTTTAAAATAGAATAATTGCAATGATACCTCTCTCTCTCTCTCTCTCTCTCTCTCTCTCTCTCTCTCTCTCTCTCTCTCTATATATATATATATATATATATATATAACAAATTTACAATTTCTCGGTTTACATTTTAGAAACACAATTACAAGTCCTTGCCTATAATTAATTTTTAGCTTGGTTTTAACCATATTAATTTTTTAAAAAATTTTAATTTTAAATATTATCTTAATATTAAATCATATGTATTTTGTGGTGCTGTTAAACAAACAATTTTTTTTCAAAGCTTATTTTTATAAGGAAAAATGATTAAAAAAATTGTAAAATAATTTTATAAAGGGAAATTTTTTCTTTAAGGGTTTGGAGAGTCAATTAACTAAAAGGAGAATGATGTAATAGTATATTTTTAAAATGTGGAGGTAAAATTTATATTTTTTGTTAAATCTTTTAGGTTATTATTGCATGTAAATATTACATTTTTAAACCATCGCCCTAAAGTATCATATTTTGAGGACATAAAAATAAATTATTTTGCATGTCAATATATAGCTATATATTACGATTGATATTACACCTGTAGAATAATTTATTTTAAAAAATAAATACATCAAGGTCTTTTTTTATAATAATCTTGATTTATGATTTATCCTTAAATAATTAATTTTGTGATTTTTTATTCTTTTTTAAATAATTATTAATATTTTTGATAATAATTTCTACGTAGTAATTTTCAAAGGAAAAAAAAATCAAAATTCACTTACAAGTTGTTTGGTAATGATTTTGGTTTTTTTTTTTCCTCTTTTTCAATAACTTAAAAAATAATAAATTTTTTGGTTATTGATCACAAATTTTATATTTTTAATCATTTTTTTTAATATTTATTTGTATAAAAGCCATAAGACTTTATTTATTATCTATAAAAAAATTTGGTGAAAAATGAAAAAAATAAAAAATTTGATTCAAATTTTTTATTATTATAAAGATTTATGAATATATTATATTTTAGTAGTGATTCTTTTAAAATGTAAAAACTAATATCAGAATTCATTACCAAACATAAATAATTTAAAAATTACTTAAAAAACCAAAAATTAAAATTAATAACAAACACACCCTTGGATATCCATTAATATTGGGTTAGACTTTAGAGGCTAATTTCTTAACAACTTGTAGGATGTATGTCATTATTGCAAAAGATAATTGGTCATCTTATTTCATTCATTAAAAATTCAAATTTTGGACTATATTAGGGTTAGATACATCTAATACAACATTAATGATATATTTGGTGCACCGTATTGGATAAGTTAAGAATAGTTGCATTGGACTAAACTGTATTAAATTGTATTATAACTAATTTATACAATATTTGATGAAAAATTTTATAATATAGTCGATTTTATTATAATATTTATTTAAATTAATATTTAATTTATTTTTATATTTTTATTACATTACTAAAAAAAATTAAAATAAAAAAAGTTAAAATATGTAATTTTATAAGTAAAATTTAATCAGATTAAGTTAATTATCCAGTATGATTTAAACTTACATCTTTAATCGTTCAAAATTTTTACATAATTATATTATTTTTTATATTATATAATATAATTAATTTTTTTAATTAAATACATAATTATATATAAATTATGCAATTAACGTACAGTAAAAATGTGATGGCAGGTAATTCAAGTTAATAGTGTTGAAGATATTTTGGAACATCTTTGCCAGATAATAAAACAAACACATCAGTATTGATTCCATTCCATCTTAATTAGACAAATACACGTCTAATCAAAACTGCAATTAAGATAGACAGAAGTGAGAGGGGGAGTGTTTTACACAGAACAAAAGCAAATGTAAGAGCAGTTAAACACTTGTTTTCTTCGAAATCCGCCTATTAATACAAGGTATCTCATTGGTCTGTTACTGCAATGTACGTACAGTACTGCCAGTATACCACTTTCCGAGGGCCCTCGTTCTGCTGTGATGTCAAAGCGAACGCTCTTTTACCACGTGTCGGGTGGTAACTGGAAGGATTCTACAGTACCAGGTGATGGTGAAGTGTTTTTTTGAGAAGCCATCAACCATCGTAACGCCGGCTTCGGCCTATGTAAGAGTCAAAATCTGAACAGTGAGCGCCCTAGACTATACGTGTCTCGTTCAAAACAGGATAGCACAGAGCCTGTGTAGATTTTGCTGTCTGAGTCCGACGCGTGCAATGTAAAATTAAACACTTGAAAAAGAGGAATGCAAATAGGGATAGAGAATATTGTAAATAATAATAATAATAATAATAGTGATAGAGATTTTATTTGTGAATTGGTTATTTGTAAAAATTCAGTAGTTTGTTTTCCAATATTAACAATATTTGAATAGACGTCAGTGATTATTTTAAAATAAATTTAATATATATTAATATTATATTTTCAAATATAATTATATAATAAAATATATTTTTAATATTAAATATACAACAATTTCAACATATAATTAGATTACATATTGTAACATATATATTTTATTTTTTATATATAAATATGTGTTAAATAACTAAATAATTTAATAAAACAAATATTATAATAATTTTTAATTTTTTTAAACTATGTACATATGAATCAATATTAGAAAATAAGAACCATGTAAAAAAATTTACTCACTTATAATTGGCGGTTAATTTCCAAAATTATATACAATTAGCTTAGGGCTATTATAGTTGTTAGTATAATCGTCCTGCCTTCATTCTTAAATGTTAAAGAAATATAAATTTACATTAATTAATTATAATGTATCACGTGCAAAAATAATTCTTAAAATAAAAAAAGTATTCATTTTTGGATGAAATTTTAACATGTGTTATATTATAATTAATGTATATAAATTTTTATGCATTTATAATCTTATTCACATAAAAATATTTTATTGAAAATGTTTAAATTTTATAATTTTGTGATATATCTTAAATGATGTGGTAGAATTTGATTATATAATAAAATTCATGCCAAAAAGCTTTAACAAATTGGATTAACTAACACATTCTGATTTTTAAAACTGAATTATGGTTCTTGTGAATGATAAAAGTTTATTCAAATAAAAAATGTTTTGGAATAAGATTTTTAGAAGAGTGTTTTGTATGGCTGTATGCTACTATATCTTGAATATATTCCTTTTTCGCTTTTTTTTACATGATGGTAATAAATAAGGTCCATACTTTTGTTATATATATATATATATATAAAAGGTAAGGTCCTTACTAAGGAGACAGGAAAAAAAACTCCATAAGAAATAATTACTTACAAGAATAAATGTAATTACACTTAAATTTATACTTATATAAATTAATATATTATAATGTTATATATAATATGTGTACTAATGTGAGTGCAAACTTAAATGCTATTTAAAATTGCTTGTTATTTAGAATATAAAAATGAAAATTTATGTATAAAATTCATATCGGTTTGGTTGAGGTTTGGTGTTGGGTAAAGATAAATCTTTTATCTTTCATATGTTCATTCTTTACTTCTATATATATAATGAATAGGTTGAATTGTTATTATTAGCTTATAATTGAGTAATATATGCTAATTGGGCTCAAATTTATAATCGCATATTAATAATTAAATACCATGTTATACTTAAAAATTAAATTTTTTTTTTTCAATAAAATAAGGCCCCGTATCATGTGTAGATTTGTACCAATTCAATTTTGGTCCCAAGTTTGTTTGTAATTGTAAAAAGAATGGGTGCAATATCATAAAAGAAAGAAAAAGTTGAAAAAGAAATTTGAGCAAGTACGACAATAATTATAAGGTCGAAATCATAGCATAGTGGTATGCAACAAATCAACCACAAACATAGTTATCATATATTCATGAATTTGGTCAAAGATATGAAAGCCCTTTCACCACTTCATTGCTGCTTCCAAATTGCATTCATCAAGAACGGGTATATCACTTTCTGTGGTTCACTAAAATTTACAAGAACAACATATCGTAAGGAAATTCGATCGACTTCTCCAATTATGGAGGCACATATTCCCACTCTGATTAGGATTATCATTCGCACCCAGGACGGAGCTACGTTGGGGTGAGGAGGTTACAATTTCGACTAATTTTTTTACAAAAAATTAATCACATGTATATTTTTAGCATTAAATAAATATTTTATTTATAGTAATATATAATGTCTAATTTTTATTTACATATTTTGTTATATATTAGCAATATTTAACAAATATGTAGATAAAAATGATATGAATTGTAAATAAAGTGGTTAAGTATATACTTTTTTTCATATATTTAATAACTATTAGTAACATAAATAAAATTATAGTCGTATACTATGTAAAAATTCTTTATATTAAAGCTTTTAAGTTTTTGTTTATCATATTTTATTTCAACCCAAATTTTAACTTTATCTAATATTATATTATTTGACATTTTATTTTAATAATCTTCTAGAATTCATTTGAAATTGTTTTCTATATAAAAAATTTATTATTTTTATTATTATTGGTCATTCTTATATTGTTATAAACATTTATTTTTAAATATACTCTTAAACTTTAAAATTCTAAATCATATTTTACTTTTTTACTTTTTCATATGTTTATTTTAGTTTCAACAACTATAAATTTTGATGGGTTTGATTGAGCTTTTTATTTGCTTAGATTTCTTAGTTAATAAATTTATTTTATTAATAAATAATACTAATACTTATTAATTTATTATATTTTTTTTATAAGTTAATTATAATATATGAACTATATATTTTTGTAGTGCTATCTCTATATCTTTAATTATATTATGATATAAAAAATTTAGTATTGAATTAAATATAATTTACTATAATTTTTACTAATTTTTTATTTTATATAAAAAAAAAAATTTAGCCCCCTACAAAAATTTTTCTTTCTGGCTCCGCGGCTATTCGCACTACTAAACTATTATGTGCTCTCAACATTGAACTTTACTTCTTACAATTAAGTCTTCAGTAAAAAATTAAAATAAAATAAAGGGTCATAAATTTTCTTAGCTTTCGGCTCATGTGTTAATTCGTCGCTTTGTATTAAACTAGTTTTTTTTATAACCATTTTAAATTTTAAAAATGGGTCAGTTATGGACACAATATAATAAAAATAAATTGCAATGAACAATATTTTTTTTCACAAAAAATAATTTTAGGGTTCTTGTTTTTATTTATGGTTTATAATTTAAATTTTAAATAAATATTATTACTTATACATTTTTGTCCTTAGTAGGCAATAAAAATTTAATTTCCGAAGAATTAAAAAGCACAACTTCAAACAAAAAGAACTAATTGACCCAAATGCATAAACAAATTGACTATTTTGGTACTTTAAAAAGAAAAAGAAAAACTAGTTGCTTCAGCAAGTAAATTTCCCAATAAACCAAAGCTTGCATAAACATTGAACAGTGATAGTTACAGATTGTGAAATGATTATTCACTATTACATAACTCGTTTACCTTCCTATTTGTAGATTTCAAACTGTGACTTCATGTGGAAGAAATTATAGTTACACATGCTTGACTCCTCTATATAAAGACATTTTTTAAGCACCTCTAATAATTGCTATAAAAGGAGCCATATATGGAGATGTGGGCAAATAACCCACTAGCATTGCTTTTCTGAGTGCATGAAAGTAACTAAAGATGTTGTACATATAACACAAGTATGGTAAGACTAAATTAAGTGGAAAATATGGTATGCATTACTTTTAAGTTAGTGAGGATATGGTAAGTTTGATAATTTGCGTATTTTGTATGAGAAGTATGTAATTGGATCTTAACAAGTTTTAAGAACACAAGCAGCTAAAACATCCTAGAAATTTATTACTCGCAACAGACACCATCTCATTTTCAACAACTATGTACTTATCTTCTGTATAACTTCTGAAACTTTATTATTGAAGATTTATTGTGTGCTTGGAGAGTGGATGATATTTATAGAACATATATATTCGGCCTCCTCTTGCCCCACCAATCACTTTCATTATGAGACTTTTCTCATAAAACCATAATTTTTTTTGAAATTATCATTAGAAAATAAAATAAAAAATTCCACAATCTTATATCTATTCAGCTAAATAAAGTCAACGTCATATGTCCTCAACCCATTCTATGAAATCCATACTCAACTCAAATGTAATCAACTTCATCTATAATCAATTTAGATCATAAAGTCAACTTTATCTATATTCAACTAGATAAATTTCACTTCGTCTAATGATTAATGAGCAATCTACGGTTGATAATTAATGGATGATCATGTCAAGTAAACTAATCAACCTTAATTAATGATCACTAAACATATCAAGGATAATAAATAAAATTCATTTATCTTTTTGTTATATTTTTGGAAAAATGAAACTTCTGAGATACTAATTAAAATGTGTTCTTTTGAAGAAGGAAAAACATTTTAAACAATTTTTATGGTATTTAATTTGCTTGCACTATTGATGTTTTATCATTTATTTTTGTCCAATTTACACACTCAATTCTTATTGCAGCCTCTATTTTGTGTATTTCTTTGTGCACTACATAACTATTGTACGAGTATAGAGAAAAATGAAGCTCCTTGAAAAAAAGTATCAGGTTCACTCGTTTTGTGGTGGCCAAAGTTGGATAAAATTAAAGCATCTTCCATTGCACCACCGACTAACTTTTATCAAGTTGTAGTTCTTGTATGTATTAAGTAATTCTGGTCTGTCACGCATGACTTTCATAGGCACACACACATCAAATCAGCTACACTTTAAGATGTACCATAATGAGAAAAAGGAGGAGAACTCCTTGTCACTTTGTCAAAGAAAGCACGCATGCACTACAACCTTGAAAATAACATTTAATTTGAACCACCCAACCTCTACACTAATTAATCTAAACCATAGAATTATATTATATACACTGAGAAGTTTCAATATTTTCATAAACATCACAATAAAAATCCAAGATTTATATGAATGTTCTGTTATGATAATAACACATAACTGACAGAAATTAATATGATAATGTTCTCTAGATTCATGTACAACAGAAGAACTAACAACTAGTATTCTACAAAATACATAATACAATGTATTATACAGATAAGAATCAAATTTAGTTTTGCATGTACTTAAGTCATTTATGAGATTTAGAGCTTTACAATTGGTTCAAATTTAACAAGTACCACAGACTCGTTAATGGAAGAGAAAAAGGAATTGCACATGACCAGGAGTCCTCAACCTAGACAGAGGATAAATGGCTTGAGGCTTATTTTTGCACGCAATGGATCTTAAGTCCTAAAGAACTGATACAGGTTACATACGAGAGTCAAACCAGACGGTTAACCTTCTCTGATATCATTCTCAAATTGCCACATCTCTAACACATGCTCAAAGAACTGAACAGAATATATATATATATATGAACAGCAGCAAATTTAAAATGCCTACATTTCACACATCGCTAACAAAAATAAAAATGAAAACAACAAATGCAATTCATAAACTACAAATTGGGAGAGCATCTTCTATGATTTTATTCCAAAGTGGTACATTTTCCCTTTTCTAGCAGCGAGTCAAAATGGCCCAAAGTGCAATTCAAGTGTCAAGAAACCAAACAAGTTAAAACTGAGAAAGTGAGAATGTTGGCAATATAATAACAAGGGTAGTCCTCCAAATTTTATTTTATTTTTTTAATTTGACACAATAGCCTTCGCATCTGCAGCATCCCTTGTTAATAATGTGAATGTCATGAGGCTCTGTTTTCAGAAGCAATTTTCCACATGTAATAAGACATACCCATGAACCCCAACAGATAAAATTAAGGAAACAAAACCAAATTGGATTTCTTCCGATGCTCTAGATGGTCACGGTAACGAAGCAATGTCAAATTGACATAAAAAGCCACTATGAAAATTTTGTTACCCGCTTTATTGGGTAGCAATGTAAGCGTCGAACTTTGGGACAGCAATGGTGACACACCACAGTACCAACTCCCAAACCTACCAGTTCGCTGGCAGCGTTGTCCAATTTCTATTCTCCGCATATTCGCTGAAAACAGAAACAATTACTAACTACTATAAAAGTATTACTCAACAAAACTTAAGCGCCGGCCTATTAGCTCAGTTGGTTAGAGCGTCGTGCTAATAACGCGAAGGTCGCAGGTTCGAGACCTGCATGGGCCATTCTTTTTAATTTTTATTTTTGCTTGAGTTTTGGACTTATATGGGCCCATTTAAAATTGGGCCGAATCTTTGTTCTAACGATCTATTTGGTCCTGAATTTCGGACTTTGGCCTTTGAAAAAAGCAGTTTGGTCCAAAAGTTTTTTTTTTTTTTTTGGTTCTCAATAATTACATTTTCTGAAGTATACTGTTTTTTTTTTTTTTATAAGAAAAAGTATACTGGTTCTAATTGACTTAACGTAGAAAATCAGAAGAGTTCAACCGCAGACATTCTTGTAAAATAAAGCTAAAGTTGTACTAATTTTTAAAATTTTACATAGATCATAATAGATCATAAATCAATACAAAAAAAAAATCACGATTTTATTATAACTTTCACCACAAATCCTGGAGAAATTAGTCAAGCTTCCCAGAAAATCTCTGTGCCACTCCATTGTAGGAGTTAATATATATATAACCCTCTGATCCACATGAAAAAAGCGTTAACTTTTCCTTGGGTACTAAGCTAACTTATATAATAATGCCCCTAGTTATTTTCATAGCTAGCTTGCTAATTGGGTCAATATATTAATTACATTACATACTATTAATCTTTGTTGGTAATTTGTTGAGTTGGTTAGTAGTAGTATCGAAGTTGCGACCATGTGGACGATCATCTAGATTCCAGTTCCAAAGGCTGCCCCATAATACATCTTCTTCTTCTTCTTCATGATGATGATGATGATTATTATTATTATTATTATAATCAGCTGCTATATTATTTGGTAATTGTGACCAGCCTGCATTTTTATCTTGATCAATATTGCACATCTCAGGAAAGTAATATTGGTGGTCCTCCAATGAGAGGTTTGTCATAATCCCATCTTCAACTTCAGTACCTGCTCTTTCTTTTCTTTCGTCTTCATGGTCAATAGGGGCTGATGAGTCTTGTTCCTTATTGATCACAAGTACTTTTGCTAATTCTGGTTGTTGCATATTATTATCAATATTGAAGTACTTTTGTGGTTTTGAAATTTGTGATTTCCTCTTACGTTGTTTTTTCTGATCACGAGTAGTAATGGAGCTAATGTCTTTCTTTTTGAAATGGGTTCTCCAATAATTCTTAATTTTATTGTCTGTTCTTCCAGGTAAATATCTTGCTATGGTTGACCATCTGGGAATTAAGTACATATAATGAGTAATTAAAATTAATAATTAATTACTGGAATGAAGATCCTAAAATAACGTTAAGGAGGGAAGAGTAGTGCATTACTAAACTTGTTACCCCATAAAGCATGCAGCTCAATAATGATGCTTTCCTCTTGAGGTGTTAGTTGTCCCCTTTTAAGACCTGGCCTCAGATAGTTAACCCATCTTAGTCTGCAGCTTTTTCCACTCCTATTCAATCCTTGATCATTCACCAAATTAATTAAATAACCTTAATTAATTAATTACTCATTGCAAGATATATAAAACGTCTAATAAAGTCCATATTAAGAGAATAATTATTAATTAAGAGAATAATGTAATTAATAATTAATTACCTGAACACCTGGACACACAACTCCAATTTCCCTCCCCATGAAAATTGAGATATTGAGAGAGAAGTTTGTCCTCTTCAGGAGTCCAAGGACCTTTTCTCCATGAAAATAACTTACCAGCAGTACCCATCATTTCTATAGCTAATTAATATATATACCTCAATGACGCTGATTTTATATATGCTCTAAAACTGATCAGAGCTTTATGTATGTATATATATATATATATATCTACCTCATCATCAATATGATTCACTTTCACTTTCAAAATTTTTTTTTTAACACTTTGATCTCAATATCATTAGGTAAGATCTCAAAATTGGATGGAATTTCTGTCTGGGATCTAGAGCTTTACTATCATGTCACCTTTTAGTTTTAATTAACCAGCTCAATTGTTTTAGCCATCCATAGCAAAACAAGTGTATATTTTGTGTATAAATTTCAAATAAAAAGTTGTACATTAAACAAAATGAGATTTTTTATATATTGTTTAAAAATGAGGAAAGAACAATTCTTTGATTCAGTCGAAAAAAGATAGTGGGGTTGTTGGTGTGTGTACTGAAAATGGCTTCTGCTCCAATAATATAGCAACGCATCTTATTACACGTGATCTTAAAATGCATGCTATATATATATATATATAGCTTATTGCTAGTGAGCTGTATTTTTTTTTATAATAATAAAGAAGCTTCTAGGATACTAATTTGGGTAATGGAGGATTAATTTTTTTAATTTTTTTTTTTATAATTAAAGCAGAGATGACCTCGATGAGTCATCTGTACTACTACTACAAGTGGCTTTTGGATTGAACATAAATGGGGGACCTTGGCCTATATATTGGTACTGATGGTAACAGAAGCAATTCAATAATCTAAAGCACATGTAATTCAAGATTCGCTTAAAGACTGTGAGAGAGAGAGAGAGAGTGTTCAAGATGAAGTAGAAGTTGTAAAAAAATCTTACTTACACAGTTATAGTCAAATAGTGCTTGACTACTTGAAAGTGCTTGACTACTTGAAAGTGCTTAAAAGAAGATCTTAGAAGGCTTTTTGGTCTTCTCTTTTGTTCAATTGAGACCTCCCCTAGCTAGCTTGTACACAAATTGAAGTCATTAATTATTAACTAAATATAATTTGGGTGGCATTTAAATTGTGTTAGAAACGTGCACTTCATATGAGATGGTATTCATTATTGTGTGGTTTCCAGATGGACCTAAGATAAATGCAACGTCATGAAATATTGAAATCAATTGCACATTTTGTTCAGTGGAGACCTCCCTTTACACAAACCAAAGTTAGAAAAGTTATACCTTAAATATTAATGAGTTCTTTTCTTAGCATTCAAATGACACAGTTATTATTTTACATATATTATCATTAAATGAATTGTGACATAAAGAAAATGAGATGTCACAATATAATAACAATAATAAATAAATAAAAGCATCACTTTAGGTATTCCTCTATAGCTACTTCAGTTGCGCTTTTACGTACAGTTTTAACTCCACTCAGTCAATTTGTTTTGCTCCTACCAAAAATAAAATACCACACTACGATTTTGAAACTTTTTGTTCTCAATTATTCAATTTTCTAATAATTTTTATTTTATCACCAACTTTCTTATATATTCTTCCTCCTTTATTCTATAGAATTTTTCTTTTTTTTCTTTTCAGGGGTAGAAATTCAATGTTAGCAACCGACATCAATTTTGGTATAGCATATGCTTGCAGTAGAGAGGACACACTGTACAAGTAGGATATAAAATTTGTTCCTGTACAAGGCAATAGAGCTTAATTTATATAGTGACAGAAACTCTTTACCTTACTTGTAAACATTAATTGATCTAATTGTTTGAAAAATCCTTTAAACTTCTACAACATGCTCTAATATTACAAGGCCTTACTAACTAACCTCGAGGCTGCCGTTTGCCTTCTCAGCACTTCATTTGGGCATCAACTTCATTGTTCCTTTACCAAAAAAAAAAATAGAAATCTTTTAATAATCAGTAAAGAGATTGAACATAAAGGGATTACATTGTTTACTTTTTAAAGATACGATAAAAATAGAATAAATACCCTACAAATTTAGAAATAATTTTTATTGATTATTTCCTACTCTTTTGATATTGATTAATTTTAATAAATTCACAAAATACAAAATCTTTTATTTTAATATTTATTTTTTATTAATAATTTTTAAAAACATTTAAGTAAATTAATTAATATTTTTCTTCCTATTGCTTATATTTCTTTAGTAAACACAGAAAGAGGGAATGAGTTTTATATATACTCTCTTTTTTTTTTCATTATGATTTACATTCTAATTAATTTTTATTATAAATTAGTAAACATACTTTATTTTTTTTTACATTTGTTCCAAGAAAGTTCAATCTAGCTTCATTGTGATTAATTAATTACTACGACACGTATAGAAATCTTTTCTTTAAGTCTTCGTCGATCTATGTAATATTTGTAGGATATGCACTCCCATCTTATGCACGTGTTAATTATGGTGTTGAGAAAAATTGATAGATGAACAATCTCATGCTTCTTCAAAAGTGATAATTAAGTGAGGTACGAGTGAGAGATGTAAGGTTTGTGTTTAATTACTTTTAGTGTAATTATATATGTTTTTTTATAGGGATTAAAATACCATAAATTCAAACCCTGTTAATGTGTATAGTATGAGTGTGTACATATATGTAACAAAAACATTAATTTTATTAAAGATAGATTTAATTATTTTTATGGCAGTCAATTTATGACACAATATAAAAAACATGAAAATGGAAAATAGGATAACAATATGAGTACGACACAACACTAAACGAACAGAAAAGACTAAACGAACAGAGTATGCGAATTTTTCCATTTTTTCTTTTGCTCTTTACTTCGTAAACGTTTATGAACAATCAGAACAGAAAAGACTAAACAAACTTGTTCTCTCTATCTAATGAATGCCAATAGGTATAAAACGCTTTTTAAGTTTTTATTTTATTTTCTCAATCACCATCGATCTTCATTAAATTTTATGTTCTTCACTGTTGGAAAGGGCGGATTTATTTTAAAAGGATAAATATAAACCTTCCGTTTTTTTATCACCCTTTTATTCAACTTATTTCAAAAATAATCTCCACTCTCCCCCTACTCTACCTCACCTTTGTTCTTTTTGGATAAATAACATATATATATATATATATTAATAAATGACATATATGTTTTTTTGGTTAAATGACATATATATTTTTTTAGCATATGACACATATATTTTTTTTTCATTATAATACGTTTAATTAAATATAAAAATGTATATATCATTATATATAATAATAAATAAATAAAAAAGGTATAGAAAAGAGAAGAATAGGTTGGAAAAAAAAAAAAGCGCCGGAGGGAGTGTTATTTAAATCCGGTTACTGTGATCGGGTTACTAAATGTAATTAAACCAAATATAACAGAAATATTGATAATGGAGTAAGTAGCTAGCAAAGCCGTAATTACAAGGGCCGTAGTTGAAATTATTATTTATCATTATATATTTTTTGATTACAATAATTTAAAGGTCTAATTTAAGTGGTTTGGATTTTCCAATAAAGACAAAAACAAAATGACGATTCCCTCGTGCAAAATATTCTACATGGTATATTTGATTTGATATACTAAATTAAAACGTTTGAAACATTCCACCTTGGGATATTCAACTTCCCTAACAAAAAACCAAAATACTTTCATAAACTTTAACCCAAAGATGGTCGGTTTTAAAATTTTCACTTTTTTGTTCCCTTGCATTTGTAGTCTTCGCAAATTTATCCAATATCCAAATTAAGCAATCGATCATCTCAATCCCCACCAAAATTGATTCCACCACTACCAATTTAAAACACCCTTAAATCCTTCCCTAACTTTTTTATCTCTATTCTCTTAAATAGCTTCTTAATTAGTACAAGTTAGCTAAACACTCCTTAATTTCTAGCTACCTAATTTTTTTTCTTCCCCACCACATGAATTCATCATCTTTGTCGATAAAACCAGACGTGACCCTCTCTCTCTCTCTTACCTTACAAACAACACCACCAAAAATCATAGTCCAAGAATTGGAGGTACAAGAAAGAAACATAAATCTAATCCAACAACTCATCACCTGCGTTAAACATGCAGGAACAGGTAATCTTCGTCATGCAGATTCATGTCTTACACAAATATCCCAAAATACTTGTATTCACGGTGATTCCTTCCAAAGAGTTGCTGCTCAATTTGCTTATGCACTTTCAATTCGCCTTGTCAAACGTTGGTCTGGTCTCTATAACGCCATAGACCCCAATAAGTGGCCCGAGTCAGAACTTGGGCTTCTTAATAAATCAAGTTTCCCTCTTCTTGAGCTTTGCTACACTGTAATAGTTCGGACTTTGGTCCAATCTTTGTCTTATGATGAAATGATCCACTTGGTAGATTTGGGTTGTGGTGACCCAAAACTTTGGGTCTCTTTTATGAGAAGCTTGGCAAGTATTTCTCGTGGTGGATCTCTCCATCTGAAGATCACTTGTATTCATAGAAGCAAAGTTGTTTTGGAAGCACTGGGCAAAAAGCTTGTCAAAGAAGCACAAAGTCTACACTTGCTTTTTCAATATAACACTTTAAATGTTGGATTGGGAGAATTGAATATTATGGAAATGATTGAAGTTAGATCAGGTGAAGCTCTAGCTTTTGTTTCAATTCTAAGTCTTCATGTTTTATTGGCTGAGGATGATAGTTTTGGTTTTGGGACTCATAATAAGGACAAAGATTGTAAGCAAATGGGTATATTTTTGGCAACAATAAGGTCAATGTCACCAAAATTGATATTATTGGTAGAACAAGAAGCTGATAATAATGTAAATCGTATAGTAGATCGTTTTATTGGAAGTTTACATTATTATAGTGCAGTTTTTGATTCATTGGATTTTTGTTTTGGTGACTCGTCCTCAAGCAGAAAGGAAAGACTAACATTAGAGGCAATATTTGGAAAAGAAATTGAAAATATTGTGGCTTGTGAGGGTTTAGAAAGAGTGGAGAGGCATGAGAAATATGAAAAGTGGGCGGTTAGGTTTCGTAGAGTTGGATTTAGGCCTGTTCGCTTGTGGTCCAATAATGCTATGGAAGATGCCAATAAAATGATGCAGGCTTTTGGTAGAAAAGGCCTTAATGTTATTAATGACAAAGCAGGCTTGATCATATGTTGGCATGATCGGCCTCTTTATGCTGTTTCAGCTTGGATCTGATAGTAATTTCTCCATTATAATTAATTTGTTTTATTTTATACCCTCCCCTTCAATAATAAAATTATGTTATTTTATATACTAAATAAATAAAAAGAGTCACGATTCTCCAGTTGCGTTTGAGTTATACAGCTGTATAGGTTCTCTCTCTCTCTCTCTCTCTCTCTCTACCACTACAAACTCCAGTGTTAATATTATAAGTGAAATTTGTAATATCTTTATTTGTGTTTGATTTATTGCTATTTTGAATTTTAATTTTAATTTTTATTAAATAATTGATATTGTAAATTTATGATTTATGATATTTTGTTTAAAAATAATAATGATTGATATTTTAGTGATTTTTAAACAAAAAAATTATCTCAACCGTTAAGCAGAGCACGCATAGGGAATGGGATCAGATTGATAGACTCAACAAAATTACATATAATCAGACTAATCTAATTAAACTTTAAATCATTTTATTCAAATTTAAGAAATCAAATTAACTAAACTTAAAAATAATTAAAATCACAATTTACTGAAAATAAAGCCAAATTTAAACGTCTAAACTAATAACAAAAAATTATACCACTATTATATATCACAACATAATTTTATTTAATACAATTTTCTAGGTTTAATGGTAATATTTAATCAAATTCAAGAAATATATAAAAATATTGTTGCTTCTTCTTTAAAAAATTCAATGTTTTTAAAGAATTTTTTAATAACACCATAGGCTATAACATTCTCTTAATAATTTATAGTAATATTATGTATTAATGGATGTATTATTATTAAATTATTGAGATAGTGTGTTAAAGTTGTAATTATTGATATGAACGGATGCTTCCATAAAAAGTATTTGCAATGACTTCTTAGCCTTTTACAAGAGTTGTTTCTCTACAAATTTCTGACATCGTTTCAGGCTTTCACTGATGACTGCAGGCGCGGATGTATGTATAAATCAGGGGGGCACGTGCCCCACCTCAGTTAATAAAAATATAATTTTACGTGTAAAATTTTATAAATTTTATGAATAATTGATCATGTTTAATACGTAGTGCCCCCTCTGAACTTTACTTTTAAGCACATATTTCAAATTAAAAATGTTTTATATTCAAATTTTATGTTTAAGTTCAAAATTTTTTAATTAAAATTAAATTAAATTATAAAAAAAACCTACATTTTGATACTTTTTTAGTCAAAAAAATTATTTTTAATTTATTTAGCTCTAATATTTAATTTATTTTTTATATAAAAATTTTTTTTATAAATTTTATTATTTAATAGTGCCCCCTCACTTTCGATTCTAAATCCGCCACTCATGAGCACGTGAGTTTTTCTCTGAAAAAATAATTTTTTTAAATCATTGATCGAATATAAAATTAGAAAAGTAAAATGATAAAATAACACGACAGAATTAGGAATCCATTGAGTCCTTCGGGACATTATGCGCTGCTGGGTAAGAATCATTTTATTTTGACCTGGCTTTAGATTATTGATTACTGAGGATTCTGTGTGCTTTTTGATTACGCAAGTGCTTCTGAATTGAGCCTCTAGTGAAATTTTGGGGGATGAGCTTGAGCTCCTTATTTGACTTCAAGCCAGAGACGGGTTCAAAGGTTGCTAATAAATTACACCTAATGTAAGTTATAGTGTGATCCTCTCTTTTAGTAAAGAAGAAAAAATTCACAAGCTCTGGAGATCACAGAGCTTCAGTCATTATAATGGTCTATGTTAAAAAAACTTAGTGCAGTAAATTTGGGATTATAGACTTGAGTTTTGCTCAGTTAGGATTGTTGGATTAAGTGAGCTAATTCAAGCCAGGCACTGAATAAATTTGTAAAAAAGTTCTTCCCAAGCCAAGCTTTTGAGCCTGCCTTTTTGAAATTGACTCAAGCTCAGCCTTGCTGAACATGTTAAGCTAACCCTAACTCGGTTTTCTCTTGTTTATATATTTTAATAGTTGATAGTTTCAAATACAAATTTGGGTACATACAAGCAAATGCACCAAGCAAGTGGATTAAAAGTTATCTTCCTTTGAGTGTGATTCTTTATACAGGCTAATTTGCTAGAGCGAGTGCATCTCTCAGTAAGGCACAAATCAAGAAGGTTACAGCTTCCTTCCAAGTCCCGAACGACATTTGGGTCCGAAGCTCAGGACTGGTCAAAAATTACTAGCAAATATGTTTCTCTTTTGGGTCCATATGCTGTGAACGGATATCTTAACCATGAAAATGGTGAAGAGCCTGATGCCAAACGTCAATAGACAAAACCTAATCCAAAGTCCTACCTCAACTTGATGAAATGAATTATTTCTCTCTCTCTCTCTCTGTGTATGCGCGCGCTTATTCACCATTCTAGCTGATCTAGTAGTCTACAAACTCATAAAAAGAACGTATATTCTCACGTTTTTGGAAAGTGATATGAAGCACAAAGGTGGATTATAATGTCATTATTTTCGTCAATTTTAAAAAATGTGCCGCAGATACTCTCGTGAAACAAGTTGATACCAAGAAAAAAGGGAACTCAAGTCAATTAATAATAATTTTTTTGATTTTTTTTTATAACTTGTGATTTGTGAAGTGATTCAATGGGCAATGTGTATCGAGACATCATATAATTTATGTTATTTGCATTAACTATCGACCACAAATCCAGTCACAAAGAAAGTAACAATTCATAAAATTAGTTTTACTCTAAAATTTTAATGTTTGCTCCCTCCCAGCAAGCCGTCGTTGTAGTATAGTGGTAAGTATTCCCGCCTGTCACGCGGGTGACCCGGGTTCGATCCCCGGCAACGGCGTTTTTTCTTATTAAAATTTTGATTTCTTCTCTTCATGTTTTTGACTGAAAATTTGAATGCCTTTACGTATAAAAATTGCAATCTTCTTTCTTTTTTTCAGAATAACAATTGAATGAAACACGACATTTAGAGCGTCCTGTAATGGACCAAACCTTCAACTTTGAAGTCTTGAAGGACTCTACGGCTTAGGAAACAAATATTTTGAAATTATCATTTACAATTAAGTGCTTACGTTAGTTCAATTAGCTGAAACCGATTGTTACAGTATACTGATTTGGAATTGGATCGTTTTGTAGTAGTTTCAAGTTGACCGATTTGGAATTGT
Source organism: Elaeagnus macrophylla (assembly GCA_029378325.1). Lineage (NCBI taxonomy): Eukaryota > Viridiplantae > Streptophyta > Magnoliopsida > Rosales > Elaeagnaceae > Elaeagnus > Elaeagnus macrophylla. Next base: position 24,291,251 of record CM055646.1, on the reverse strand, counting down.
TTCTAGGCCGATATGGAGTTCATGTTCGCAACCCAACCAGCTGTAAAATAACATAACAAAAAGACGCTAATACCTTCCACAAAGTTTGATGCTTCATGAAATTTCTAGTAGTAGTACTGTAATTCTGTCGGAAAACAAAATTTGTTATCCGGACCATTCAACCTTTGAAAAAGACTAGAAATCTTTTATTCCTCTAAATGCATAGAATGTTCGCTATAAATAAAATTACATCCGTCAACGTGACCCCACAGATGATAGATGAAAGGTAGAACTATAAGTGCTGATAATAAGTCAAATAAACTGTAGTAAAATAATAGCATTCTCAAACAAAATTTTAAATTATGATTTTCCATTGGCAACTTTAGCAGATGATGAGTTAAGATCATCCCAAGCTTCAATCCATGTAACCATGGCATCTGCTAGCTTGTCAAAGTAGGGGTCCACCTTGGCAAGCTTGTTCTTGACCTGCTTAGACAGTTCGATGTAGCATTTTTGAACGGAGGTACAGTCTTTTGGAAGAACAATCGATTGGAAGAATGGGATAATTTCTTCCTGCCAGTAGATGCCTTTATATTCTTTCTTCAGATTAACAAATGGGTTACTTGCTTTGCTGTGAAAGATGTATGGAAGACCTGTTTTCACTCCCAATCCCAAATGGTCACAGATAACCTACACATACAATATACATGCAATTATTAAGCACTATTCAATTGTTCTAACTTCCAAAGCAGCTGTAAATTATTAGCATTTCCTCATGGAAAGGAAAAACAAAGAAGCATGGAAGAAAACCTTGATACACCAGCCAGCCCACATATCGTCGTAGCGTCCTATAGGCTGGCCATCACCCATGAGTCCAAAGTACATTGCAGGGCCGATAAGATCACGATCAAATGCCAAATTCATTCCACACATTGGGAACAGAGTACCCTTTGGAATTGTCAGAACCATATCAACATACCTGAGGAAATCATGAGCAAAATAATATTAAGCAATGCAATAAAAACAAAGTAATTTCTAAACCTTTTGTCCTATGAATTTCTTACCTAGAGTTCCTCTCTAGAGGCTTGACAAGCTGTGTGGGTGCATCATAATCTGGGATGTTAAGCCAAAGCCCATGAGAAACAGCAGTTGGAACACCCTCACGCAGACTAAAAGGGTATCCACGGACAAAATCTGCACCTTCTCTAAAAGGGTCATACAGGGTGTTGAAGAAAAAGGGTGTGGATGGGCAGAGAAGGTTCTTGATGTGTTGCTCAAGTGCATCAACTGGATGACCTGATGGGTCTTTTGCAACCTAAGAGTAATTAATTTAAAATGAATTGTACGTTCAACTCATAATTTTGATGTTTCAACATCTGGCTAAGATAATTATAGAAATAATGCAGTTCAAAAAACAAACAAACAAAAAAAGCAAGAGAGGGGAAGATGGCAAGTGATAAAACAAGCATTACCGCTACCAACACAGCCACAGCAATACAATTATACAAATATTTTCCTTGTGCATGAAACAAATCAGGACATGGACTCTAGCCATAGTTGCAATGTATATCTCTTAATTCTTATAAAAAAGGCAAATTCTGGAAAAGTTTCAAACTTCATGTGGATTGGAAGTTGAATACGAAAATTTTATCTGAGAAACCATGTTAGAAGTTGTAAGCTTAACCCACAATTGTTGGCTCTATACACTTGCAATTTAAGAATTAGGTTACCGGATTTCAAACACAGACTCACTTTAATATCATGTTAGACCAACTTTTTGGGAAGAAGAGTAATTATACTTCTATACATTTGGGAATACGGATTTGAAATCTAAAGAGTTTCAAGGACTCTCGTGTTTCTGGAAAGATAGACACATAATTCAAAACAACACAATTAATGACACCATCATCGCAACACAAAAACAAACATCAGAAAATAAAAGCAACCACTCAATCATTAAAGCATAAATTCAAACAGGGGGTGGAAATTAAAAATAATTATGATACCAAGATCATAGAACACAGATCTACCCATAATTAAAATTATTGAAATAAAAAACACGTAAAATATAAACGAAATAAAAAACGATGACATCAAAATCCAGATGTAAAAGAGAGAGACTTACAAAGCAATCATCATCAATAGTGAATATATACTTTTTCTTAGAGACCATATAGCCGAAACAACGGCAAGCAGAGTCCTTAAAGGAAATGCAAGAGGCCCTAGGACCCAGAATTCTGTTAATATCGTTACGATTATAGAGTTCATAATCAAAGCCTTCAGGGACGTTAATGGTCTTGGATGGATCACCATCTTGAACAATTATGAGATGGTAAGGTTGTAAGAAAGGCCTCCACATCTCAAGGAAATCCAGGTTTCTAATGGTGGGGATGACAATATCAAGGTCATTTTTCAAAGGTGGATTTTTGCTAGCAGTAAGGCCAGCAGTATTAGCAGGTTCCAAAGCCATGTGTAAAAAGTAGAGGAGGAGAAACCTAAGAAAGAGAAAGAAAAAGGAAAAGAAAGAGGTATGGTTTTGTTTCACAGTAGTAAGGAAAAATTGGTGTTATAGCTTGGGAATATAAATAAAAGAGTATGTGTTGGCACATGCGAGGGCGTACAAATCGGCCGGAGTGAAGGTGTTATAAAGGAGACGTGTTGCGAGATTTGAAGGTGTTATCTTCTTATGCCAGAAATGTTCAAAACAAACCGATTTTTTGCGGAGAGATCCACACTCTTAATTGGACTTCGTTGTTCTCGCAATATGTCATTAGCTTTTGAGTGTTTTTTCCACATTGTGACTTCTGTTACTTAACAGAAATTAACGGGTGTAATGCATTTTGAAAGTTAATAAAAAAAATTAATTGATTAATTAATATTTATTTTGATAGCTTTATTTTTAACTGTTTAATTCATCTTATATAATAGAAAGAAAAAAAATCCTTTTTTTCTATTGAAATCAATTCAAATTTAAAATAACAAAACTTTTGTAATTAACCGAGCAAATCACAAAATCAAAATGTGTAAGCTTTTGATTTAAAAAGATTGTGTCATTGATAGATTAAAAAACTATAATGTCACCATAAATTTTCATTTTTAAAAATTTGGATATTATTTTGTTGAATTAAATTTTAATTTTATCCTTTATATTATAATTATATCTTAATATATTATAATATTATAAATATTAAGATATAATTATAATATATTATAGTTATAATAATATAATTATAATATAATCATTATAGTTATATTATTATAATTATAATTACATTGCATCTTGTGGTACGTTTACAATAATAAGGTCGTCAATCCACATGAGCTAGGACGACTTCTTTACATAGAATTTGTTATAATCATACCGACAGTGAGATAACCAAGCGGGTAACGCTACTGGGCTAAATGCACCAGGTCATTCGTTCGAGGGGTGAAAAAGTCGTAATTGTGCTAAAAGACTGACGTAATCCTAAGGTACTAGCTTCTGTCGGTTCTCTCAATATAGGGGTTGATCCGGATGAATGGAGAATAACGAGCGTTATCCCATCTCCTCCAAAGAATCATATTTCTATTCCAAAAAAAAAAAAAAAGTTCATGAAAATAGCAAATCGGGCCTTAAATTGGCTTATGTGAATCTTTACTACCAATGAATTATTAGCTACCCAAATAATTACAACATATTATAATATTTATAATTATTTCACACATAATATATATATATATACACACACGACAATTTAATAATGATGTTTATTTAGCCAAAGTATGTAAAGAAGAGATAAGATGTAAAAAAAAAATAAACATGTGATTTAAGTATATGGTGAACACAAAGGAAAAGGAATCAAATAAAGATGAGATCACGGAGGGAATGGCGGAAGAGAACATAAAAAAGAAAGGAAAAAAGCAAGCTAGAGAAATTGAAATTACACGTTATGGGATATTGTAATTCTCTTTGCGTTAATCGGTATAAATAGCATTAGAATATAATTGAGAAATTATTAAAAATAATATCCTTAAAATTTATAATAATAAAATTAACACTCTTAATAATATTGAACGTTCAATTTGAACGTTAAATATTGAACGGATTTAAATTATCGTCGTTCAATTATAATTGAATAAGTATTCAAAGAAAAATGACATATTAGTTATTTTTTTTAATTGTAAAAATATAAATTTAAACGGATTGCTAGTTTTGTTATTATAAATTTTAAAGACGTGGTAATTTTATTATTTTCCTACTATACGTAATTATCACCTACCTACACGGCTCCACTACATTCATTCCATTGACATAGGAGAGCTTAATCACGTGATCCTTATGTGCAATGTTTTTTGGACTTCCTTTTCTAAGTTACAAAGCAAGTCGTGTTACAGTTTTATATTGGTCTTCTATAGTATGGGCTTTTATTACTTTAATGAACTACTATCCTATTTGCATTGTTCGATCCAACAAAGAAAATTACCTTAGTTGGATTTTTTCCAACAAGAAAATACGCATTAAAGTTTATTTCTTTGTCTATATATAAAAAGTTATCATATATAAAATATATGCAATTAATCTTAAATTCTTAATAATATGCAAAATCTGTCATAATCTTAATCATGATTAAAATATTTTAAATTAATTTTAATTTTTTTCCTTAAATTACTTTTATACCTTGAATTTTTTTCTATACTTACAATTTGTGATAGAAGTTAAGTTATTTAAACTATCCATTAGTAATTAATAACTGCTTATAGCTAATTTTTATTTATTTAATATAATATTTTTAATTTTTTTGTAACTCTTAAAAACTACATCTTAATTACTTCTTTTCTTTTCTTTTCTTTAAATGCTTGTTTAATGCCAATAATTGTATTTTTTATTTTTTTTTACTTATTATTATTATTTTTATTTTTTCTTCTTAAATAACTACCAAACTACTTCTATAAAAAAAAATAAAAAAACCCTACCCAACTATTTCTTTCAAACACAAAATATAGGGCCATTTATTATTTATTATTATTTTTACTTTTTTATATGCAACCCTCTATTATTCTAAATTACCACCCAACCTTCTTATTTAAAAATAAATAAATAAATAACAAAAATTGTAGTATTGTTAATTTTATAATAACTATTATTATATTATAATCAAAAGCTTAATTTTTACGCATGTCATTTTCTTAATAATTTCTAATACTTTATAAGTATTCATTTATTTAAAAATAAAAAATTATGTGACATTTTTTTTCTTTTATTTGATACAAATTTATTGACTTATTATTAAATAAACTCTTTTATATTTCATATATTTACAACTACTTGCTATTTTCATATACTTATTAAACTATCATGATCTGCATTCATGTTATTTTATAACTTGCAAAAATTACCTCCTAACTTTTTTTATTTTATTTAAAAATTTAAACCAACTATTCAAGGAATAAAATAAAAGAAAAATATTTCCTTAATACATCGACCCTATACAATAACCTTTATAATCTCCTAATATCTTTATAACAAAAAAATTACATCATCTTATAGGAAACCTTCTATTTATTTATTTATTTTTTGTCAGTATTAACAATTTTTCAATCAACATTAACTTTTTTTTGCCAATATTAACAACTCATATATATTGTAAATTTTAATCAATATACACGGACGAAGCAAAAATTACATAAACTTCTCTTATGAAATTATTCAATCTCATTACTCAATATAAGGAGATGTCTCTAAGATATATTTCTTGATGTACAAATACATAGATGTGGTATTAATACAATGGTTTAATAAATACTTAACAACTCAAACATTATACCAATATTACTCAATTTGATTTATCTACCTCATATATAATATAATTTATTTTATTTTTAAATATTTATGGTACTTTTTTTTATCTTTAATTTATACTGGGACATCTCTCTTTTTTATCAATGAAAGTATGTCCACGAAGAAATCGCCCCAAAGTCAACTTACTATGATATCTCCTACTACAAGTATGATGCTAACTAATTTATCATATTTTTAGACATAATTGCTTATCATAATAAACTTGAAATTTTAATTAGTTTAAGGAGATCCGATTCACCTATGCTAGCGAAAGAACTTCAAAGCTCCCATTTTTAAGTAATATAACTTTGCCCTTATGAGTCTTTGACTCTTACCTATGATCAATAGTATCCGATTAAGAAAGTTAGCCTTCAATTGTTCATGTCATGAGTTAACATAAAAAGTTTATAAGCTTTCAGTTAACCAAACTAAATAGTTAATAATAAGAAAAAATAGTAGTTATTGTATTAAAAATTTTGTTAAAGTTTTAAGAGTATATGTAAGATCGCTAGCTACTAATAGGCGTTCAATAATTTTTTAAATTTTTTTTAAAAAAGTGAATGTATTTCTACTTTTTTACTTTCAATAAGCTTTAAGAAAGAGTATTTTAAGTTTTCAATAATCTTTAAACTTTTCAAGTTAACATTTATTATAATCGTAGTTGAATACAATGATACCGTAATACGGTACTTATTAGATAAATTTTATTAAAGCTGTGGGCGGTAAACCCACTAAAATCATAAATCTTTACGTTAAAATAGCTACTAACTTTTTATTGGTGCTTCGCCTATTAAAGGACATCTTATGCTCAGTTTAGTATTCTACTAATTCAGAATATACCAAACAAAGCCCTATTTTTTATTTTTTAATTTGATTAATTTATTATCTTACCCCTCTTTTGCCTCGATTAATTTAGTCAATGTCTTTTAATTTAATCATTTTTTTTGTTCCATTTATATTTTTGAGTAAATTATGTTTTATATTTCAAATATTTTAAATCGGTTATGAATATACTTTTAATATTTGATTTATTTAAAAATATATTCTATTACATTAAGAGTAGCAACATCAAATTCTGTCATAGACACACTGTCAATTTTACGAATAACAATAGTCAAAATCAAAATTTTCGAAAATCTATAGCTACTATCGGCTTTAACATGGCCCCATCCATCACACATCAAGTATGGTTTGGGCTTAAAAAGAATAAAAAGTTTAACGTTCCGTAGGATGGGGACAAAAGCCGGGAAGCACATCACTTGACTTGCATACTTCCAAACAAAAAGGCAAGAACAAAGAAAGAGATAAAAGATAAAACAAAAATGCAAGAGTGATGAATAATGTGACAAATAATAACAGTTCAATTGATTCGATGAACAGATCGAACGCTCTCTAATATATTGATAAAAATACCCAAGTTGGAATTAAGTTTGTATAATGAAAAATTCGTTCAACATTCTTGAATAATGTTGTATTAAGCAAAGAACTAGGAAATTTTCTTACGTTTTAAAAAGAATCCGGCGCGAAGGAGTATTCTTGCAATTCAAATACAAGGAAACTCGATGAAGGAGAAAACTCTTCAAAGATGTCAGCCCAGGTATTGAATAGCTTATTTATAAATTTTTATCGCATTTATTGCAAATTCCACCTCAAAAGAGCTAGCTACAAAGAACATAAAGGCATACGATTGCAAGGGGAAAAAAATAATAAGTTAGTTAATTCATACTGTCAGAGCACTTGATTCACACTTACATAGCTAGCATGAACTAATACAAAACGATGGAAGGGCCCAAGGTTGTTAATTCGACAACGGGCTACTAGCAAATTTGATTCACTTCCTAAGTTGTTAGAGGTTTATATTACATCAATATTCTTCTGATATTCTACAATTTTTATGTACATATAATAAGTAGGTTAGTCAATAAGATGAGACCCTAATGTGTAGTCCGTTGGGTGCTTCTACCCTTGGAAATTTCATTAATTTATCACCTCCCACTTCTTCCCACCTGAAACCCATAAAAAAAAGAACATCACAATTATACAATCGGTAAATATTTCTGACAAATATTAAGAAACAATGGAATGGACTAGTGTTTCTCATGAAATATCAACCCACGTTATTTACCCACCTGTATCTAGTTACAAAGTAGTGTAGAAAAGTGGTAATCTCTGCTATTCCAAGTTCCTTTCCAGGGCACTGCCTTGTGCCGCCTCCAAATATGAACAAGTAATTTTGAGACTCCAACTTCTTGTCCTGCATTTGCAAATTGCAATCAAGATTAATAATTAAGGTCACATAGAACAACCAACCTTTATTATTATTATTATGAACTTATAAGAGAGATTTAATTTTAATGGAAAATTGAAAATAAATACAGAGAATAAGAGATAAATGTCACTAACCATCCATCTCCATGGATTGAAGGTCAATGGCTCTGGATACAGAAATTGGTCATAGTTTATCTCTCTTGTGTAAACATAGATTCTCCATCCCTTTGGAATTATATAACCTGAAACGAGAAGAATAGCAGAGTTAGCTTCTTATTTTCACTCTTCTTGATTCACTCTTGATCTGTCGCTTTTGTGGAACTTAAACGTATTAAATTGTATTGTATTCATATTTTCATATGTAAACCATTTTTATGGAGTGACTGCTCCCAACCGTGGTAAAAGAAGTGCATTATATCCAAAGAATAGTAGTTCTAGTCTCATAAAATCTGCAAAGTTCAAATTTACACCCATAGGTGCATAATTTGATAAAAAAAAAAAAAAAGAATAGTTGTTTGACAATAAAGATAATGTGAATGATTCTAACTATTCAAATTAATCTGTAATAAAATATAAAAACGTTCTATTAGTGTCAGAAATACACATTTCTTCCTCACTCAGCAATTCATTCACATGAATACGTTTAAATGCTCTAATATATTTTATTATATATCTGTATAATTATTTAATATTTGTTTCTCATAAAAAAATATATTATTATAATTATTTAATATTTTTTTCTCATAATAATAATAATAATACTCTATCCATAAAATTTTATTACTGCTACCGTAAAATTTTATTACTGTTACAACTATTATAGTTTTATTACTATGACCATAACTATTATATTTATGACAAGGTTACCATCACATGTCTATGCTTTACAAGAGTATTCTACAAGTTCTGCTTTAGCTCACCGTTTAACTCCATGTCCTGAGTCGTTTTTCTCAAGACCCCATTAACAATTGTAGCTAATCTAGACGTCTCAAAGATCACCTGCATTGAACAAATTAAGTCAAATTACATTAAAGCTGTTACTATATAAAGAAACCATAGAGTAATGCAGCAAAATCTCTTACCGCACGAGTAAAAGGCATTGATTTAAGGTCATTACAGTCAATTGGATCCTCTAGTTTTTTTCTCCTGTCTAACATCAAAATGTTCTTTCTGCAAATATAAATAATCAAGTTAGCACTAATAATAAACTGATGATTCTTTTCCAATTGAGAATATAGATCTATTTACGTACTCTGAGTTGTTCAAGAACTTTGGGATGATCATGAAGATATTTAACAGCCATCATAGAAGTTGTTGAAACAGTTTCATAACCAGAATACAAGATTGTAATTATTTGATCAATGACTTCATCGTCACTTAGCTTGTATTTATTATCATCAGTTTTCATCAGACAACCAAGCATGTCTTGGTGATTTTCTTCAGATGTCCTTCTCTCCTCTATTAGCTTTCTCAACATCCTCACAATAATTTTCCTTGCCTATTCAACATGAATGAATATTATTAATACAAAAGACAAAGTAATCAAAAGACAAGACTAGCAAATAGCAATCTAAACTACCTGAAGTCCACGACGATAATTTGTGCCTGGAAGATCAATGGGCAATGATAGAGTCCCCAAAACAAGCTTAAAGAACTCTTGCTTGAATTCTCGACAAAATGGCGCAGATTCAATACCTGCAATCTGCTTAAGCGACGAGAGAAGCGCCATCTGAATAGGAAATAAATGGGAATGAAAAGAAAAAAGAATAAGCATTAGAAATAAGAATTAATTAAAAAAAAAGTATTTTGGTTAAGGAACTTGAGTTAGTTTTAAAAACCTCTTTGGTTTTTTGTTGAATATCAATGACTTTGTTATTCCAATCAGAAAGATGAGCTCGCATGAAGTGATCAATTTTGGGCAAAAGTTGATGTCTGGTGATGGTGGGGCTAATGAGGGAAAGCAAAGCACCTCTCATGTACTTATGAGTGGAGCCATGAACAGCAGCAATGTTACGTTTCCCCAAGATATCCAACATTGACTGTGGGTAACCAGGAACCAGTCCTTTTCGATTCATTCATTAATATGTATCTGTTTAACTCTGCATCCATCGAAACTATGGTAGGACATCCCAGTATGTGTGATTTGAAAAAATTACCATACCTGTTTGAACAAAAGTGAAAGTGTTTAGTTGAAACAAAAATTGATCAAACCTAAACCAGTGAGAAACTTCTTCCTCTCCAAATACAAGAAATCAAAGGGCCGGGGAAATTAATTTACAATAACTACAAGTCTACTAAAAAAAAAATCACCTTGCTCTCTGGTTCTTCATGAAGTTAGGTCCATGTTTAAGAAACTCCGTAGTCTCCCCAAAAACGGGCCAACCCATTGTACCTTGAGGAAGACCTTTCTTCCTGTATCTAACCTCATTCCATTTTAACAAAGCAGAGCAGAAACAGAGCAAAAAGAGCACACCAGCAAAAACCATAAAAATAGCCATCGATAATTCTGTAGAAGAAGTTGCTATCCCACTCCACAGAGAGCTCTAAATGGTATTATATGGGCATGCTCTACATTTAAAGCTTGCCAAGAGCGCACCCACATATATATAGGACTCTAAATCACCCACCGTTTGCATATAAAGAGAGATAAAGTACATGTTGTAGGCCTAATCCATGCACCCTATAGAGGAGGGTCCCTAATCTATGAACCTCATGCAGTAAAATCAAATCCCATAAATTTGAACTTTTTATTTATTTATTTATTTATAGGTTTTAACTTGCCTAAGCTATAGAAGCCTCGAACTCAACAAAGAGTAAATTATTCTTAGAAAAAAAAAAAAAAACAGATTAAATTACCAATAGAAAATTTTGAAAGAAGTGTGTGCCACTGCCTAGAGTGAAAAATTAGAGAGTTAGTTAGAACTTTGAAGGAGATTGATAGCGGCCAAAAAGGGGGTTGAGTAGTGTGAACTATTACAATCCAACAATATTGTATTATTATAAGTATGATCAAGTTCATAAAAATGTGTGCAATAATAAATTATAATTATTATTAATTTTTACAAATAATAAGCTATTTTATAATCGAGTCCATTAGTGTTTGGGATTCAAGAAAAAGAAATAGTTTTGCTAGAAAAGGCTAAAAGCATTTAGTTTGAAATTAATTATACGCATAGAGCCACATGCAATGAACCCCATTGGACCTAAAGGAAAGGGATTCTATTAAAAACCATTCCTTCACATGTTCCTCAGCAGGATCTAGTAATGGAATTACACAAACCACAAGAAGACAGGAGGAGGAGGGTCTTGGTTACCATGTGAATAAGTGAGAGAGAGAGAGAGAGAGAGAGAGTGTGTGTGTGTTATTGGTTCCACTCTCACAGCAAGTTTGAAACTAGGACTGCCTGCCCCTTGTAGCAGTCTGAGGCTGTGGTCTGTAATTCCTTGAAGACCATAACACTGTGCTATTGACTTTTTGGAACAACATAACTGACCAAATTGAACTTCACCAATTCTCAATTACAGGAAAATTTAGGCTTCTTTAATTCCTAAAACAATTATACGATTAGTGGGGGCCAATTTAAGCTTAAATTGATTTGTAATAGTAGGTGATAAAAACACAGCTTTTGCTAATCAAATCAAATCACATCAAATGGACTTCATAATATAGGAGCTTTGGAGGTTTCCTTATGGTGTTGAACTGCAAATGACAAAAATATCCTTCACTCTACATAATAAGTAGCTTGACCTTTTTTGATTCAATGATTTGTAAAACTTTCCGTATACATATCAAGAAGCCACCAACCATTACCATCAATATGATTAATAATATCCCGAAATTAGTGGCAGTATTCATGAAAGATTCACGAACCATGTATATCTTGTAAATTCAGCATAAGAAAAAACGTGCATATATATGAGCATTTTTATAAATAGTAGTTATATTCTGAAATAGTTTTAACTTATAGTTTTCTAATTTCAATTGGTTAGAGCTTGTTACGTCCAAAAACGTTACACGCATCGAACTGGCCATAAGAGTAAATTCCTTTTATTCGTTTGTACTGAATCATTACTGGTAAGGAATAATAAATGTTGTAAGAATACTTTAATTGTATACATTAATAATGCACACGAAGAACAATAAATATATTGTTCGCTGCTTTGCGTGCAGAGGTTTGTCTTTTGTCAATGAAGAAGAGAGTCGTAAGTCGTGACAATGGGGTAAGAACAAGTACAACATTGATTTTCTTTCTCTGTATTCTGGACTGATCTGGTCTGGGCAGTGCGTGTGAGGAAAATAACATAACCCATTCTGCATCTCTTCTTCAATTAATAAGGGATAGTCAATATAAAATATCACTTGTGTAATAATTAGGGTAATTGTATGAAGCTTGAATTTGGCCGTTGCAATTATTGCTTTCACATTAGAGAGCTTCATCCAATTTCAAAATTAGCTAGCGTGTGATTAGCGTTAACCTACTCTTACGTACACCACACATTAATATTCATGTTGTGGGGGGAGGGGGGGCTGCTATCCGTACAGTATGTTCATAAGTCTTATCAAATATATTTGTATGATTATATAAATATACAACCATGACAAAAAGGGCTTGTCTTGTAACTTCTGTTAATCTCTTCTACTCTCATTTTGTTTTTTGACCTTTGCTTTGAAGATGATGGCTTGTCTTCAAGTGACACAAAAGGTGGAATGGATTATGACTTGAATAAAAGTATATGAATCTATACAGATCGTTTGAAAGGGATTTGACACAAATTTTGCCTTCACAAATCTGTTTTCATTCTCCAAATAACCTCATTCACTTGCCTTGTCCATTGTCCAATGTCATAGAGTTACTTTTTTATTCTTCACACTAGTGTATCTTACTGATGTAAAAAAAAAAAAAAATTGGATTAATAGTGAAGCAAATTAAGTTAACTTGAAGGCGAGGGAACTTGTGGAACAATTACGTGCTTGATCGAATGTACAACAATTTCATTTTTATCAAATATAGACAAAAATGTATGGTTTAAGAATTAAAGAAATCATGTTGTTATCCTTAATTCTATTTATTAGAGAGACTGACTATATGATATGTATTTCAAAGGAAACACTAGACCACCACCAGCCAGTCAGCCACCTTATGTGTTTGTTAAATGCCAGCCGATGGCTAATTAGTTCACTAGAAATTCATTCCATACTAAAATTTGAACCCATCTCATGTCTGGAAGGTATTTGTGTGCACTTGCATTCGATCTATCTCAAGTATAATTGCAAATATAAAATTATTTAATGAAAAATTAATACATCAATTAAAATATTATTATTGTGTTGGATTTATAACATATAATATAGCGTCCTTATCTTCGATTGTTATTTTATAAGAAATATCTCCGATTGTTTTCAATTTATTTTGAAATCCAACTTTAGAAAAAATTATTTTTCATACATTTTCTTGTTTAAATTGTCTTAAAAATATAAAATTATTATTATTATCTTAAATAATTTGACAAATACAAAAAGTAAGTGAAATGCGTACACCATCTCACTCGCATAAATATATGAAACCACGTGCATCCTGAATCAATTTTTATTTATTTTCTTTTTCGATTAAATTAATTTAATTTAATTTTGATGAAAATGCTATAACAATGAATAAAACAACAACAATGAAATAAAGTTGTCAAATATAAACTGATTACAAATCATCAACATCAAGTTGCACGTCTCTACTTTTGACCACAAAAACGAAAAAGAATAAGTTGCACGAGGGCCTCTGCTTTGTTTTCTTCTAGGTTCTGCTTCTGTGCCAGGTCATTTAATTGGGTACTCTGGTAAAACATTATTTCTTTTAAATTATTGATCTTTCTGATTTCTATATTTCCAACTGCTTACACTAACAAAATTTAATATTATAAATTTAAATAGTTTAAAATAAATAAATTTAAATTTTGGTACCATTTATCTTCTCTACCTCATCTTTGTTTTTTGACAGTCACATATTATTTGTAGGAATGTAAATTTAGTTTAGTTCGGTTAAAACATGAATAATTTTTTTACAATTTAACTTGAATTGAAGTTTAGTTAAATATGAATAAGTTTAATTTTGTCTTATTTAAATAATTTTATGTTTAAATATTTACACTACAAAATTAGTTTAAAATATGAATTAAATTTAAATTTTATAAAATATATTTATATTTGAATATAATATGTTATTATTTATAACTTTTTTTATCATTTCAATTCGAGTACTAACTTAATTTAATTTAAAATTTTAAAAATTTAAGCTATAATATATCTAAATATTTTAAAATCAAATTATGAGTTTACATTTAATTTAAAAAATTCGACCAACACAACCCTAAAATATATATAAGCCTGACAATTCACAACTTGAACTCAAAATTTCAAACTTAAGCTAACCTATATCTCCTGAATTTATTTCCCCAGCCATTTTGAACCATCAATCTAAAACCAATGAGTAATTACTTTCTTTACGTCTTGAATATGTGTATGGTTATAAAAATATTCTCAATATTAAATTTTATTAAATTTTTTTATAACAAAAATGACACAAAAAAAAAAAACATAAATATTAATAAAACTAAATATTAAAGACATTTTTGTTATAAATTATTATTAAAGATATTTTTATTACCGACTAAATGTTAGTGATACAAAAAAATATTTAAGTCATTTTCAACTAAGAAGAAAGTTATTTCTAATTTTGGATAAATTCACACTTAAATGATATATTCTTAAATTTTTAAATTATATAACTTAATCTCAAATTTTTAAAATTTTAAACATATCTTTCTAAATTTTTAAATCTTATAATTTTAATATTAAATTAATATAATATTTTTTTATATGTATTTTTTTTTTGTTAAAAAAATTACAATAATAGATGTTTATATATATATATATATATATATATAAATAATCGATGTTTAATTGATTCAAAAGTTTATTGTTAATTTGTAGCCATAATAAAAGTTTATTGTTAATTTTTCATTTTTTATTTATTTCTTTTGGTCTTGTTTTTAGAAGAAGAAAAAAAAAATTTGGCCTTGTATCATAATTTTCAAATATGATACAGTAATTAAACAATAATAAAATTAGATTTGCGGTAATATAAGTGTCTTTTCTCTGACAGTAACAATAAACTGCTAAAAATCATCAATTTAAGTTGAAAAATACTAAATACACGCACAGCAGACACAATAAAGGGCAAAGACGCAATAAGTATTATTTATTGTTTCTATTAAAAAAAAATATTATTTATTTTTTTATTGATTATTTTTTTTACAAAGTGTTGAATAATTATATTTTTTATATTAATTTTATTTTTTATTTATTTAAAATATTATATTATCATTTATTTTAATAATAATAAATAAATTTTATGGTTCAAAATTATGGAATAGCCCGAAGAAATTTTTTTAGTATTAAAGTAAATTATTAAATTATGATATTAAATTTTAAATTATTACTATTTTTTATTTAAAAATAACAACTTCTCAAGTATCATAAAAAATTATGAAAAATAATACTCTTAAAATTTATAATATTAAAAATTTAATTTAATATTTAAATATTTAATATTAAATAGACTTAAATTATATTCATTTAATTTTAATCGAATAGATTTTAAAAAAATTATATAAAAATTATTATTTTTAATTATAAAAATATAAATTTAAATATAATAAAAATTATTTTTAATATCATAAATTGAAAACACATCTAATTAATGAAGAGAGAGAGAAAGAGGAAAATTTGGACACCTAGGGAAAAACTACAAAGTCGGCGCTTAAACAGTGATGGAATCAATGAAACTTTCCTTGAGACTCTCAATCTCAGTTCCCACTTCCCAAAACCCGTGAATCATTGTTTTTAAAATTAAAAAACAAGATAGGACTGCACAGAAGTCCTGAAGAGGATTACAAAAACAAATTTTTTTTTTTAATCTAAAAATATTAAAAAATAATTAAAAATAATATTTTAAAATTTATAATAATAAAATTAAAATAATAATAATAAACGTATTTAAATTATCAAAAATTAATTTAAATAAAATTTAATTAAACGAATATTTTAAAAAAATAATATAAAAATTATTATTTTTAATTATAAAATATATAATTGAAACATAAAAATATCATTTTTATTATTTTTTTTAAAATTTTATCTTTTAATACATTACTAATAGTTATAAATAAAATAACATTAATTTTTATTGCTTCGTTTATGTATAGTATAATTTAATTAATAAAATAATTAAGTAATTATTTTATTATCTTATATTTTTTATTTTATCACAAATCAATGATCAACCTTTATTTTATATATAAAATAATTTTATACGTATAATATTATTTAAAATATTTTTTTTATATTAAAAGACGCATTAATTATTAATTAAATATAAATTTATAAATTAATTATAAAATTATTTGAGACTTTATTTATTTGTAAGAGATGTCATTTTCGATATTTTTTTGAGCTAATTTGAATGCATATCGATAGCATAAATACGAATTTCTCTTCACAATTGGAATGCCCTAAAGATTGAGATACAGGGGAAGATGTCTGTTTCCTTGTAATGTAGTTATTCACGTCTTTATCCCTCTAAATTCCACAAACTCAAGAGGAGAGAGATAAAGAAGGAAGTTGGGGGCTTGGGGCAACGTTTAGTCGTTTAATATGATTTTGTACACGTGTGGTAGGTCTCTCAACGTGCAATGCCTCTTTCATTATTCATCGAGTTGATTTATTTGTCTCTTTCTTTCCCTCTTATCTAACATCTTTTTCTAAATTAATTATATTTGTTTTATCCTCAAGCACAAAGAAGAGACATAAACCCATATAATTTATTCCATCAAATTCAAACCACAAATTTTACATTGGGACACTTTCATTCATTTTAATTTCATAAATTTTATACATTGCTCTTCTTATTTTAAATTAGTGTATTTTATTAACTTGTTACATTTTCAACCTTTTTTTTTTTTTGCAAGGGAATGGCGGGTGTTTGATGATAAAAATGCTTTAAAAATAGAAAAAAAAAAAAAAAAAAAAATTTGGTTGTTGTTGCTGTACTGGGTACAACTTGAATATATTAATATTCATATACATGTTCGTAAAAGTGAATATTATAATTGAAATATAAGTTTATGCTAAAAGGCGGACATACATATATATATATATATATAAATTTTTTTTTATTTTTGGAAACAATTGACATATGTATATTTATATATTTCAACCTATGTAAATTATAAGTTTGTGGAAGAACTTGTAACGTATATTTGCACTTAAACTCCGAGTAAAATATATCCTTTTAAAATTTGACCAATAAACAACAAAAAAGTCCATATTTTGAATTTTTTTTTTTTTTTGCTTTATCGTTTTTTGATTATCAAAACTTCTGCTCGTGGTTATTTTGTTTTATGGTCGTAACTTGAAAGTCATTGCTTGTGAACTTAGCATCTTCTACTATTTAATGGTGCCACTCTTAGTTTTTAAGTTGTATCCCTCGCTCTGCGCGCGGTACCATTGCTTGCCGGCCAGTAGCTAAGGGAACAAGAAATACACCAGCAAATGTTGTAAATAACCCAT
The DNA here is from genome assembly GCA_029378325.1 of Elaeagnus macrophylla. Classification (NCBI taxonomy): domain Eukaryota; kingdom Viridiplantae; phylum Streptophyta; class Magnoliopsida; order Rosales; family Elaeagnaceae; genus Elaeagnus; species Elaeagnus macrophylla. Next base: position 24,273,564 of record CM055646.1, on the reverse strand, counting down.
TGTCTCTTATTTTGGAATATAACAGTACCCTTAAAAGATAGTACATATATTTTGTTTAAATTATATAGTTTTATTATTTTTAAAAAAACATAGTATCATTTTTTTTTTTTTTTAATGCCATCTAATTGTTAAGATGGTGAGGTATTGAATCTAATTACAACTAAAGTAAAAAATTATAAAAATGAGAATGTTACATGAAAAATTTTCAAATAAAATAAACACAAAATAAAAGGAAAATTGTTCAAGGATTTTATTATAGTAAAAATATTATAACAAATTTTCTCTAAAATAAGGAGAGCACAATTTGTAATACTCTTTTTCTTACAATAAAAAAAAAACACACTTTCTTCAATAAAGTAAAGACACGAGCATTTGAGAAAAACCTCTTGAATTTTCTCTCTCTTTATACTCACCGTCTTTCATGCTATAAGAGAACGTTTGTGGTGCCCTTTTATTTATAGACAAATTGGGTTGAAAAGAGTCCAAATTTTTTTTACCTAACTACCTAAAAATTCAAGTTAAAATTCTCTTTGGTTGACGAGTTTAAATTTTCTTAGTTAACAACTCAATAAGCCATCATATTTGACTTTTATTATCATCCATTAAAAAAATAAGAATTTAATTTAGTATTTGCTACTAAGGAATAAAAATTCAATTTGACATTTACTATCAAATTCTTTAGATAAAATTTGACTTTTTATTGTGAAAGTATTTTCACATTTATTTTCACTAATTGAACACTGTTTAAATTAAGTTGTGTAATAATATAATTTCAAAGTATTTTTTATGTAATACAATCTATGTAATTATGTGTGATATTTAGGGGGGCGGGGGGAATTGAGTGATAATATGATAGGACTTAATTAGCAAAGAAAAAGTCAGTGCGAACGGAGATAAATTTCAATTCCTACACTAGAATAGTTGGTTAAAGTAGAGAAACATATTGTACCAGCTAGTGCAACTACATTTCGTACAAGTCGAGCATCCAAATATAGAAGCCATGACTTTGATGTATACATATATATTTAATATAATTGTGAAGCGAGTGATTTACGAGTCAATTTCCAAGCAACTAATATAATATATTTTGTATATATGTTAGTATGACTCGAATCAATCACTTTGCCTAAAACGAATTATGAGTTAAATACAAATCTAACCCTGTTTACAAATAAATTGATACTCCCATGATTAGTTTACAAAACGTACAGCAAAGCTATACTAATTAAGGAGAAAATTAAATTGGAAAGGAATAACTCAAAAAGAATAATTACTGAAATAAATATTAGCTCAGGATTTGGCAGAAGCAAAAAAAAAAAGATTCTAAACTTTATAAGATGGCCCCACAGCACCACCCCCATGTGTGAGAGGTCCCTCAGAGCATTTTCATTTGATGCAAGCAAACAAGTGCTTGTCTTTGCTGTTATTTCTTATATTATTTTTGCCCCTCGATCACTAGCTAATTCCTTTTTATAAAACATAAACATATCTATCTTCTTCTTTTTTCATTCTGAGTTCTCTTTTCCATTGATCCCCAAATTGAGATTGAGATTGAGATTAGGTAGCCCAAGGAATATCAAAACCCATGTGCAATTTGGTGGCTGCTTGGCCAGAATATATGGATCAATGAAACTTCGAAATGCTTACTGGTGGGGCTCATCACCTCATCTTCTTTCTAATTTCTTAGGCAGCATACGACGATGGATAAGCCATTTTACTCCCTTTTGCATGTTACCTCCTCGTGGGCATTTTTGTAATCTTCCTTGGCAACCATTCTTGAATGTTACTGTTGACAAGTACCAGACTTAACGATGTGTTAATTTATATGCGACCTCAAAAACCTTTCATTGCATTTGCATTTGATTTGTAATATATATATATATATATACACGTACGTCAAGTCGTCAGTTATTAATTAAATATTTAATAATTATAAAATTAATAATATAAAATAATAAAATTATTGTAAGATCTTTACTAATAAAAATTAATTAAATTATATTATATGAATTAATATATATATATTAAGTTATAAAAAAAAAAAATTTAATATATATATATATGATAAGATGATGAAGTCCCTGACCACTGCTTCTAATTTTATCTTAAAAAATTAATAAAATTTATAATTTATATAAAAAATATCAATCTTAATATATATATATATATATATATATAATTTCACACAAATATCTCTGTAATTTAAAACAATGACATATTTTACCATTTACATTCTATTTAAAATTTTTGGAGTTCTTTAAGCTAAACCCCTATATTCAAAGACGTACTTTTCTATAAAAAATAAAAAATATCTCATGTTTTAAATTTCGAATATGTTAAAAAAAAACTAGAAAAAATATAACAATTCGCTTAGAACAATTCATTTCGAACGTGCCAATGGTTGGTAACTCTAATGAAATAACCATTAAGTACATATCGTATGCTTTAAAAATAATTGATATTTGGCCCTATGTTACTTCATAGACCAATAGCATGAAGCGCATTATTCTCACTCCAAAAGTTCATTTTTCTTTAATATTAATATAAAAAAATAAATTATTTTCTCTTCAAAATAAGATTTTTAATGCAAAATTGGGAACTTTTCTCACCGTTTCTTATCCACGATTTTAAATTTATTCTTCATTTTAACTTAAAATTTTTGTTGAGATTCATCAAAAATTTCAAGTGGGAAATGAAAATCCCAAATGGGAAACAAAAATTCAAGTAATATTAAAATTATTATTTTTATTTTCTTAATAATTTTTTATTTTTATATAAAAAGTAAAATAAAAAAAAAACTCAATATAAATATTTTATCATGAGAAGGAAAATAAAATTTATAGTCAATAAATAATATTATATGAAAAGAATAAAAATAAAAATATAAAAAATAAATACATAATTTCTTATACTAAAAAACATTGATAAAATTTTGTAACAAACTAGTTTGAAGTAATAAAATAAATTATATGATTTTAGATTTTTTGCATTTATTAAATAGTTTAAATAATTTTAAAAAAATAATTATTGATGTTTTAAAAGAATAAAAATATAATTTGAAGATAAAATATGTAATATATAAACATTATTTAGAATTAATTTGAATTTTATGTAACTAAATTTATAAAAAAAATATAAATATAAATTCATTTATATATTTATTAAAATGATGTATATAGTTTCAAAGAATAAGGCGATGAATATAATTTTTATTTTTATACCACTCCGTATTATAAAATACAAATTTTTATGCCTCGTTTTCGTATTCTTGTTTCCACATATATTTAGACTAAAAAAAAATATATAGACAACCCTACTCAAAGTAATATATGTAGAAGGATAAATAATATTGGTTATGAATATCTTATTAGTCATATTAAATAGTAATTAAGGGGCATTAATATTATAAATGAACACGAAAGTAGTTTGTTGTTGGTGTTTTAAGATTATGAGCATGTTACACTTAGATGCCATTCCAATTTCCAAACCTACCAACTCTCACATGCTAAACACCAACATTAAATAACTTTATATAAGTCAAGTTTTAAACTCTTTAATCGAGTTTTACTAAAATTCAAAACCAACATTTGACTGAGATCAAATCATGTTCCTTTTGACTTAATTGCTACCATGATCTATTATTGTAATGAGTTTAATAATTCTATGCACGATTATCTATTTGGTTAACTGGTGAATACAATTATCAAATTGACTTGAACTTTGATCTTTACATTTTCCTAGCTTGGTGTGTAGTAACTTGACCTAACCTCTTAAGTTATAGAAGTGGAGCATTAGTTGAGATCGATTGATGTTTGCAAAAACAATAAATAATAGAGAAAAGTCCACAACAGAATGTGATATCCATAATGCTAGCTCTATGATTAATTGTTAATACTATGTTATCTAGTGTTGAAGAGGTTATTGGATGGATCCCTAAGTATGATAGAAAAAAAGTGAATATTAATTATATTCATTTATATAAACTGTCCTTTCGCAGGAAATGATGCCCGAAATAAGGAAAGTTTTGATTTTTAGCTTGTGTTCGGAGTTATTAGTAATCAATTTTTTTAATTAAAAAATTTAAGTCGAATAAGAGGAGGTACTAAATATATTTGAGAATTTATCAAAAATAATACTCTTAAAATTTATAGTAATAAAATTAGTATTTTTAATAATATTAAACGTATCTAAATTATCGTCGTTCAATTCTAATTGAATGGATATTCAAAAAAAAAAATGACATATTAATTATTTTTTTAACTGTAAAAATATAAATTTAAACACAAAAATGTTAATTTTATTATTACAAGTTTAAGGGTGTTAGTTTTGTTTTTTTTTTAATATATTTTTCATATATTTATCATTTTTTTTATAAGTGTTAACTTTATGTGTAATATAGATTAAAAATCTATAAAATTTAATAATTAAAATAACTGAAATTTAAATACAAGATATTATATTAAAAATTATTATTAATTTTTAATTTTTTTAAAAATTTAAATAATTAAAAAAAATCAATTATATTTTTACACGTTTATTTAATTTTATATTCTCTCATCCGCTTTAAATATGAAAATAACTAGTTGCAATTAATAGACTAAAGGCAATTAATTCACATCAAAATCAATGACAAAGAAAATTAAAAGACGTAAACCAAAACGAAAAGTATTTACTTTTTGTTTTGGATACATGTATATTTCGATATAAACTACTCAATATTATTGGTAACAGAAAAAGCTACCTCTCACTCTAAGGCCTACTAATGAGACCTGATGAGAATAGATGTATCCATTAAGACTTCAACGGCAAGAGGGATACCTATGGATTTTCTTTTCTGTGTCCGATCAGGTATTTTGCTGGTTTTGGTTTTTTCTGGATTTTTTTTGGTTTTGGATTTTCATGTACTATCTAATTCATTCACAATTTACCACACTTTTACAACTGTAGCGCAACAAAACGTCAAAAGAAAAGGCTTTAATATTAACCAGGCCTGGCTCAGCACTACTATTTAATAATCGTACATAAATAATGTAATTTTACTTTCCTAATAACACAATCAATGCGGTTAGTACTATTAGTAGGGGTGCCATAAATCATTGACTCGAAAAATACACTATTTGATATATATATATATTTTTGTTATTAACAGATTAATTAATTTAAATTAAATAATTAATAAATTAATTTATTTATAATATTATATTATATTTATTTATTTTATTTCTTTATTCTTAATGACTAAACAAGCTTTATTATTGTTAAATTTAATAGTATTTTAATAAATTATCGTTTCAATATATTAATTTATTGTTTTGTATTAAGCTTAATAAAATTTAAAATGATATGTTATGTATTTAACTTAATACTTATCAAGTTATATTCATATTAGTATTAAATACGTTAACATGGACAGTGTGGTTAACTTGCTGTTACTAACTTAACTTTGTTTTCTTTCCTTTTTTTTCAATTTACATATTTAAATTAAACAAAATATTGTTGAAGTTTCGATTAGCTAGGCTCCGCGCTGAAACAAAATGGCACTTCGGGGATTTTATTTTAATGTGCATTCAAATCAAATGATTCGGAGCTTTTTCTCATCTGGATTAATCAAACATATACCCTACTGCGTTATAGTTGTATACCAAGGAATATCAATGCATTGGGGGTGGTGCTCAGTCTACCATATATGATATGTAGTTTATAATATGGATTAGGTTAACATAAAGCTGGATTATCACGCATCTTTAATTAGGTACTTAAACCACTCAATGACACTCGATCTAAGAAACAATTTTAAAGATAACAAGGTTTAATTTATTCGGCTTCTTTAGTGTACATGGAAAAGTCACTCTTTTAAATAAAAAAACTAATAAAAATTTATATAAAATAATATAATTTTATTTTTAATTCGTGCACATATATTTTTTACATTAAAAATAATTTTTTTATATTTAAAAATGTGGTTCACTTTTTTTTTTCTTCCCATAACATCAAAAGCATATAAACTTTATTTTAGGATTAATAAAAAAAAGATTTGGGTTCAAATTCGAGGAATTAGGAAAATACAATACACTTATTACTTGCCTTTCTTCTTATTAAGATTAATTAAAATTAGTTTTTTTTTTTTTTAATGTGCAGATTAAATTGTTAACATGTATTCTTGGACTTGGGCCGTTTATGATCTAATGACTTCTTGGTCAATTGAAGCCCATAATAAACCAGTATAGCTCTTGTGGGCATTTTGTGGTGGCAGGCCTCAAACGGACCCAAAATAAATTAAAATTGTTTCTATGCCTCCTTTTAATATCTCTTCACACTTAGAGAAAATACCCGTCTGCCTCCAAAGAGAAAAGAGTTGGAAATTAGTTTGGAATCAAAATGTTACAGTTGGAATCACCTAAAGATGATATGATATTATGATACAATTCCTTTCTTGCTCTCTCCTATCTTTCTTTGATTACGTTTTTTTATTTATTATTATTTAAAAAGTTTCCCATCTTCTTTTAGTTGTGATTTTCATGTGAATTCTTGGTTTGTTGGATGTAGTAGTAGTCTGTTTTATTAGTTTATTTATTTCCTGACTACAATTTTCCATTTGAACTTGAGATAATTAAAAGAGAAGGATGAACAAGACACCAAATATAGTACACTCTTATGAGGTTATACTTAATTTATAAAATAAAATTTAAAAAAAAACTATATCACTTAGTTCCCTACATCCAAGGGGTAAAGAAACATAAAAGAGATGCCCTTTTGTTTATATCCATTGGAATTTTTACTTCAAACCCGATTAAGACACAACCTTTACGAAATTTTAAAGCCTTGGACGAGAATCACAACGTCAGTTTGCCATCTGCCTTTTAATGAGACTTGCAGGCAACAGATCCTGGCTGCAAATGAAGTCCCCATATATAACAGAGTACATATTAAAAATAACTACAAACTTATTAAAATCAATTGATAAAACAGAAAGTTCAAATAGGATTAGCCAGAATCAGATACATAATTGAAGATTTGAAGTACTACTAAGCTTACCAAGCATCCATGAACATCATCACATCCACACAATAACTCCCCATTTAGCATGTCTATGGCTTGAAATGCTCCTCCTCCTTCACTCCTCTACATATATATACATTTTAGAATTTCATGTAATGCAACAAAATTCATACAAAATATTAAGAGTCTGCAAGAATATTGGAAAAAAAAACCTTGTAAAAATCAACAGCAACAAAGTTAGCCCATCGATTGCCAGCGGCACCATAACAAGTGAGCAACATGTCAATGAGGCCGCCATTGTTGTCACCGCAAGCATGTAGCTTATTGGCAGTAGACTCAAAGTAGTTGACGAAGACCAAGGATTTAGTCTTGTCAGTAAGTGGTGCTGATTCTGCCCTGTTTGAACAACTTCCAGCCTGCATTCCATCATTCCCATCTGCAAGTTTTAGTGGGTTCAAATGAAAGAGTCATTTCATCAAACAGTTAGTGGAAACAATCCAAATAATTTTTAACTAATGTTTGGGACAGAGAGAATAAAAACCCAAAAATTGATCAAATAGCAAAGGTCACATGATTCATGTTAACTTCTTACATTGATTTTCAACCATGTAGTTCCATTGGTATGCAATCCCTTCAGTTTGTTCTTTTGATTTGTCTGAAGTGAACACAATAAGCCTTTGGTTATTAGAAACAATATCACTAACCAGAGGCCAATCTTGACCATTGTGGGGCATTTTGGACAATGGGAACCAATATTTCATAAGACCAGAGTCATTGAACACTTTAGTCAATCCGTTTGGAGCTTGGACATAGTCTTCTAAAATCAATGTGACAATTTCAGCTGGGTTGGCTGATAAGAAAGCTTCAACTTCCTTTAATGTATCTACAGCTGGTTCCTAATCAATGACAACAACATTAAAAATAAAAACACTGAGGTATACAACAAAAAATTTAAAAAACAGAAAGAAAGAAAAAGTTATTACAGAACAAGGTACGAAGGTTGCATACAAATGCAGTGAAGTCATTGCATTTTCCACCGAAAGAATGGCACAACCAAACATTTCCTTGAAAATCATAGGTATCTAGAAGTAATGCCCTAACACCATTCTGCAAGTATGTACAATTAATATTGATGTTTTGATATTTATTTATAAAATGAATAAGTAAAGCATAATTTTGTACCGTACATTTAGCTGTTGGGTGACGGTATCTTCTTGATTTGTGACTGTCACTCGAGGAAATCCAGTGTGTGATGGTTCTCCAGCAATAGCGAATGAGTTATGGGTTGACAAATATGCATATTTGTTGAACGGAAGAGAATTATTCTAACATAATTCACAAAATTATTTGAAAATGTCAACAAAATTAGAATATTCACGTTACTTTTCATACTTTAATTATTTAATAAATGTTTAGTTAAGTAAAATAACAAAATATATGTGATAATACAAAAAAAAAAAATAATTAATTATTAATATGTTTGATAACGATTCTAAATTAAAATTAAATAATTAATTCTATAATTTTATTTTTTTATAAAAATAATCATTAATATATTTCTCTTTTTTTTTTAATAGCAATCACTAATATATTTGATAATAATTTTTACTTAGTAATTTTTAAGAAAAAATCAAAAATTACTTGCAAATTGTTTGGCAACTATTTATTTATTTTTTTTCAAAAATTTAAATATAAAGAAACGTTTTGATTATTATTTACAAATTTTAAGTTTTTAATTATTTTATTTCAATACTTATATATAAAAAAGTTATACGACTTGATATACCATGAAAAAAATGTTTGGTAAAAAAAAATTAAATTCAAAAATATTCTTTTTAAGAATTTATAAATCATTAATAGTAATTTATTAAAAATATAAAAATTAAAATAATAAATTATAAATTAAAATCATTATCAAATATACCTTCCTAAAAATGTTGTGTTTTTAAAAACTAAAAATATATTTCATTATATATAATTATCCACATGCCTAATTGATTAATGTTAATTTCTGCAAAAATAATAATTTTTTTAAAATAATCACAATTTTGATTATTCGCATATAAAATGTAGAAAAAATAACAAAATTAATACCTATTGTATTTAAAATTATATATTTTTATAATTAAAAAAATAAATAATATATCATTTGTTTAATTTCTGAAAAAATAATATATTTTTAAAAGTAATCACAATTGATTATTTGCACATAAAATGCAGGAAAAATAACAAAAATAATACCCTTTAAAAAAATGATTAATATATATATATTTTGAAGAATCATTCAATTAGAATTGAACGACAGTGATTTAGAACTGTTTAATAATGCACGTTTAATATTATTTAAATGTTAGTTTTATTATTATAAATTTTAAAGGTATTATTTTTAATAATTTTTCGGTTCCTCCTACGTCTTAGGTGGTGCGTTGGTGAAAGAGAGAGAGTGTGATACTTACCAAAAGTTTGAATGGGTCAGTAATAGTAGATCTTACACATCTAGAGGCTGAAAGTGTTTCGGGACACCAAAAACAATATAATCCAGCTTCGCAATCCTCGTCTTTCGAGCATTCCTCCGATAGCTAATCAATTACAAATCCCAGCCTCAGCATAAATAATGAAATATATATATAACATGCTAAGTTGAAGCGTTTTAATTCATTTTTCACAAAAATATATGATCCTTTTAACATATTAATTGCGAAAAAAAAGCTAACTAATTACCCCGCAATTCCCATTGGAGCAAGCTGTAACAACGCAGACAAACACTGCAATTGTAATAGAAAGAAAGTTTTGCCGAGAACCCATAAACAAAAATGGAAAAGAAATTAAATGAATTACTATTGGATAGAGAATTCTAAAATTTGTTATGAGAGAAACTTGTGCAACAGATAATATACTTGGTCTTGTGAAGAAACGACGCCATAACTTATGTGGAAACCAATGTTTGTTTAGGACAGTTGGCTGAGAAAACTAAAGAGAAGGTTTTATATATTAAGTCGGAGAAACGGACAAGATTTATTCTGGAATTATATATATGTCCAAATTAACAGTAGAATATTAGTTAATGCGATATTCTCATTCATGTAATATGATAAGTTGGACGATGTTATTTGTGTATGTGACTATAAGTTTATAGGAGGGAGAGACTAGCTTGGAAACAGGATTAAAGATTAAGGAATCAGGATCACCATTCTCTTTCTGAATGTTTAATTAGGTAACTTTTTTAATTTACTGCTCACAGCCCATATAGTAGATGTTTTACTAATGATAGGTGGACTAATTTGTCGTGAATTTGTTTAATGATTTGATGGTAAATACTAAATACAGGATGATGGGTACCATATATATATTATATATTTTTTTTATTTTTAATTCAAAATATATAATTTATATTTTATTTTAATAAAAATATGTCTAAATTATTGAATTTATAGTAAGTTTTGAGTGTTAAAAATTAAAATTTAAAATTTAAAATTCAAGTGAGAAATAATCATATTTTTTTGTATAATTTGTTTATAATGTCATGAATATTACACTTAAAATTTTATTTGTTTAAAGTTAAAGTAGGACACGTACCTCTCATAAACATTAAGTACATCCACCTTGATGATAAGCTATACTCATTCATATTTTGTTTTAAACTACAAATTTTAATTACACTAAAATATTATTCGATTTAAAAATATTTAAAATAATTGCGATATCACTAATCATAAAATTTTGTTTTTATATTAAATGGCTTTTTTTTATATGCATTTGTAAAGGAAAATAAAAACATCTTAAATTGTTTTAGAACTCATTACTTAATTATTATTTTTAGCAGCAAGTTTCTTACTTCTCAAAGAAGCACTTTTTAAAAAAAGAAATGTGAAATGATCACAAATTTATTGTAATATTAATTATAGTATAAATGTTACGTGAAAATGTTTTCTTGAAAATGTAATTTTTCAATTTTTATTTATGAGTAATTGCGCTCTCCCTTTAGCTCATGCTCCTCTAACATACATGGACTAACATTTTTTTTTTCCCAACATTTATCCTTTAATAATTTATATTATCAAGTTTAACAAATTTATAAAAATTCGTTAATTGTACATGCTTATTTACTTATTTTAATAATTACAAGAATAAAAACACTTTTAATAATATGTTTATAGAATGCATTTTTCTAACGTACTTCTCTCTAAAGATACTTTTAACTCAAATAACTTCTTATTCTAAGAGTAGTGCATTGCTCTTAGTGATGATCTTTGGAGAAAAAATGGTTGATGGTAGGCATAATCTCAGGTGGGCGGGTTCGAAGAAATTTGCGCAATTTGTGTTCGGCATACTTTTCTCCTTCCTCTTTGTTGTCGAGCACTCCCATGCTCCTTTGAGATTTGTTGATTCTGCGCAAATACCAACCATTAACCTAAATGTTTACTTGATTTTCATTAATATTTTAAAATTTCTCTAACTAAAAAAATATGAAAAGTCCCTTAGGCTAAAAAAAAAAAAAAAAGAGGTCATTTTAGTCTTTTGTTTTTATTTGGTCCTTTTAAAAGTTAAAAATGAATTTTTTTAGTCTAAAAATTGGCCATTTAATCCTCTTTTTTTATTTATTGAACTATCTTGGCACTCTACCTTTAAAAAAAAAATTGTTAATCACAACTTATTAATCTAAATTAAGGGTTTTTTTTTAAAATAAAAAATATATAATTTTTCTTTAATATTTACCTAACATCTGGATTAAGGAATATATTCCTTGTAAGCTGAAAGATGCACATGCCTGTTACAAATGTCATTGCGGCCATTAAAGGGTACACCTGAAATTAAAACCAACAAAATTTACATTTGTTTGTAAAATAAACTACTATTTTGCAATTACATAACATTTTAAATTGTTAAGGAAAATTACTAAAAATAGCACCATTAAAATTTATAGTAACAAAACTAACACTCAAATAATATTGAACGTTCAATATTTAATTTAAACGTAATAATATTGAACGTTCAATATTTAACGAGTTTAAATTATTATCGTTCAATTTTAATTGAATAGATGTTCAAAGAAAAATGACATATTAGTCATTTTTTAATTATAAAAATATAAATTTGAATACAAAGGGTGTTAGTTTTGTTATTAAAAATTTTGAAGGGTGTTAGTTTTGTTATTCTCTCAATTCTTAATTAGGTGTTATTGATTTTTGAATCTTAATAAGTATGTGACCAGTGTTTTTTTTTTTTTTTTTTATTATATAGTATAATTTTTTTTTATAAATAAGATTTTATTTTTAACCATTGCAAAAAAATTGAACATTTTTTTTATAATGTAATTTAACATATGTTTTTAGTGTTATAAGAAAATGAACATATGTATATATATAAAAGGTAAAAAATGAAATTTGAATCATTTATTCACTTAAGATTTTTTTTTTATTAAAAAATACTCAATTAATACAGGATATAAAGGGAGAAACATATAGAGAGAAAAAAATTAAATATTGTCTTGCGTACCTCTGGCTTTACCCGAAGCCCAGCCATATTCTCTTGCTGTGTTTTATGTTTTTGGCCTCTGTGCAAATTAATATATAGAGAGGCAGAAGAAGAAGTGTCTTCTTAAGTTCGTAAAGTTTTGTTACTAGAAACAGTTAATTGATTAATACAATGGGCTGTGTTAGACTATGTTTAATTGACCTCATCAAAAACCAGAGGCTGTGCCCTTTTCTGGGATATTAAGAAAATACTACTTGCATTGTTTTCCTCTTACCTTGAGGCTTTTTATAAGCCGCTAGAAATTTCTTTAATTTGAATCAGAATAAGACCTCATTTTTTATAACTAATTGAATCATTGCTGAATCGTAGTGTACGTTGTGTTACATTTAAAATTCCCTGGGTCGTCGGACAATCTAGACTCTTCCTAATTCCTAATTTCTTTTTTACTAGTCAAATACTGGATATCACTATTGCCTTGTTTCATGATAGATGATGATAATAAATAAGGAATAATAATATAATATAATTCTTCATTTTTAACTCCACCCTATCTTCTTCTATTTTTTCTTATTTTATTGAATTTTTTTTTTTTTTTTCCAGTTTACATTTTTACTTTCTTTTATTTCTCTTTTTTTATAACACATTTTTTTTAAACATTTCGTAAGTAAAGATAAATAATTGTTCATTTTTTTTTTATTTAAATTTTGAATACATACTCATCACAAGTTGCATATGATGTACGTAAGTAATAAATATATATTTATATGTTAAAAAAATACAAACACGCTCATTTTTGTTTGTCGAGTGTATATATATCATTGATATATATATATATATATATTTTTTTTTTAACAAAATATTATAACATACATGCAAAACCCAATTGAGAAAACTTGTGAAGGCTTGAAACTCAACCATAACAAGGCTGATTGCTGGGCTTGTCGAGTAGAAATGAGAATTTTCACCCCCTTTTACTATTTACTGTCATATTTTCTTATGCAGGTAAGCTTGTATATATCTGTAGCATGCAATGAATTGAATTACTAGTTGTTTTTTTTTCCTCAAAATTTTCTGACCTTATTGTTTTGTGAACGCAGCTACTTTTGAAGTTTGAACCCTTGGATGATATCATGTCTTGGACTGCAGATGGCTATGTGGTACTTTCTCGTCTCCCCAACAATTTTTCCATATTTTTATCTTCTTTTTTTCATAAAAGAAACCTTTCATCCAATCTTCCAAATGCATGAAATTCAACATGTTAGACTTGGAATTCATTCAGCTTTGGGCCAATTTTAATTGCTTAAACTCAAGATACATGTGATTGTAGTAGAGCCTCAATTTGAATCTAACTTAAAAGGCAATGGAATCTCCATTCATTTTCATTGTGAAATTTTATTAACTGATTGCTTACAATGCTAATATTTAGCAGGTAGCAGTAACAATCAACAACTTCATTCAAATGCACCGCCATATAATGAGCCCTCTTTTTCTAATTAGGTTTTATCTTCTTTTTGGGGAACAATAACTTGACATAGTTATAAATTTGGTGTACATACCAATGATAATGTTATGTTCTACGGTAGAAATTCTACAATGATCTATTAGTGTAAGCTGGGCCATTTGGGAATGTGCAATCAGAGTTGCTTCTTCAAAAGGACAAGAACACTTTTACTTTAAAGAATGGATGGGTATTTCCTCGTAAAGTCTACTTCAATGGTGATGAAACACTAACTTGCTTGCCATCTCAACATTCATTGCTTTATTGTCTAGATTTTGAATTCTTACAAGTTTTAATTTGAAAACATTGAAGCCAAGGACAATCCAACCGAAAAGATACTGATGTACAGCATAAAAGCTTTAACATACGTCAAGAATCATACATGACGTTTATATGTTATGAGGTCCTACAAAAGGTACTAAAACATGCCTGCATTTTGCAATCTAGCTGAAAATTTCAAGTTGGTAGTCAAGTTTTGTACTTTGTATTTGGTCACAGTAGGTTGTAAAGTAACTGCTTGTCTGATGGTACATGCTTGCTATCAACTTTGCACTTATTATCATAGTAGGGTCCATTTGCTTGTCAATTGGTCAAAAGTAATTTCAGCCAAAAATGATTTTTTTTTAAATAAAAAAAAAGGTTTTAGGAAAGAGTGTATATAGAGCCCTAAAACCTCTTCAGACAATTTATTTCTAGTTGGTTAGAAGTGTTTTTTCAAGGGTAGAGCCTCTACTAAAGTTTATTAACTGTTTATTTTCATAACTGTAACAAGAAACCACAGTAAGCCTGTCAATCCGTCCAAGAAGCACGCATTCTGATGATCTAAGGGGAGTAGATGCAAATGAAATTAGACTAGCAGCTGAATCTTCATGCCTTGAAGTCCTCGTTTAACATCCTAGCATTGGTTAAATACAATTACAAAATGATGGCACCAATTTCCTCGCAACATAATTCGAACACAATATACGAATATACGGACATAATGAACAGCTAGGACTACAAGTCACCTATCACATGAACTACTAAACAAGAATAACATCAGCTGTAAGTGAGCCCACATTTATATTTCTTGCTTAATGACCACAAAGCTCAAAGGTGAAAAATCAGAGTGCGTCATCAAATACTAGTAAAATTTAAGCAGTAGTTTGCATGAATGCTAAGGTTGACAAAGAAGTAAGGATTAAAATAAACATGGAGATATACCGCTTGGAAACAGCATTTGGCAGCATTGGGTACTCATCAGGAGGTGGCATGACACAATTGTCACCATTAAAATAAATCCTTCGTGGGAAAGCCCAACCTTTCTCAAAACTGAAAGTTGATGGATCCTTTCGGAAGAGTAGCTCTGACTGTACATTGCCATAAGGTCCAGCTTGCATGAGAAAATCATTGTAGTACTTAAGACCCCATAGCATTGCAGTATCATCTGTAAGAAAGCAAGAAATGTTAACCATTCAAATTCTCAACACTTATGAGCACATGCATTTTTTTTTGACATAAAAATATCAAGTACCAGCCTCTAGCAAGGCAGCAGTAACAAAAGTGCAGAGAGATAATGCACCCAAACAAAGATAGTTTTTTTATCAAACAATACTTCAAGGGACGGGGTAATCGAACTAGGAACCCACCACCCTAGTAGAGGGCGCTTGGCCAAACAAATAGATTTGCTTGTGAATATCAAGAGATGGAAGCTATCAAGTCTTAAACTGCATACTGGTCCAAGTGCTATACCTAAGATAAGAATTTTGATTCCTACACAAATAAGAACAGTTAAAACAAGTCATGATGCACTCACTTATTGATCCATAAGGAGTCAGTGGCTTGTAGTTAAAACTGAATAACTGAGTAAGATTGTTGAAGTTGGGGTGCTGGACAACTAAGTTCCACTGCGAGTAATTCATCCGGTAATTGAAGTTTGTGATTGTGACCTTAACCCGCCAGTATTCCTTGTAGTTTAATTTAACATGCCAGTGAACTCGTATTGGACACATATGCCTCGTGCATCGCACCAAAGGTGTTAAGCTATTCTTGTTATTGCTAGATCCTGAGACAACTGAAGCTAAATGTGGTGAATTTGATCTGCAAACCACATAAAGGGAAAGGAGTTACAAAAGACATGCACCAGAAATACAACTTATTCAATTAACAAAAAAAGAAAATGTGATGGGGTTTTGGTTGAAATAACTCACTCTACACAGCTACCAGGGTGAGCCATATTATTTTGACAGCCACATGAACAAGTTGGGCAGGGCACTATTGTGTCTTTGTAGAAGGATGACAGAGATACACAGCAAGTTGGAGTCTTACTTGCTAAAAATTGTGAATATGTACATGTAACATTCCATGTCACTGCCATGAGCAGACAGAATTAGAGTGAACATCAAAGAAGGTATCTACATTGTAACAGATATTAAATTTTCGATTTTCTTCCTCATAACAGAAGTAAACAATCCAAGCATGAAGAACTTACTCAAGGCTTGCGTAGTTCTCCTTTTATCCGCACTGATGAACTTAGTAGGTTTCACAATTTTGGCAGGTCCACAAGTATAACCAGGCCCTGCCGCTATAAGAGTAAAGTTCTTGGGAACTCTGACAGTTTTGTTAGAGGTTCCAGCAGCACCGACGCTAAGCTGGAAGGAACCAACTGCATTTGCTGGATCTTGTGCCCATGAACTAAGTACTCCTCCTTTGCAGCAATTAGCAATCTGTTGGTTGTAAGGTGTACCTGGCATTAAATCAACAACTGTTGGTTTCTTCAAACAACAATGTGGAGTATTCCCTTTAAATCTAGAACAGTCTCCTTGCTCTGTAGCTTGGCCTCCCATCATGCTCCATATAACCTCCTTCTTTGCCCATGTCCATCCAACTGTCCAACCAGGTACTTCGATGTGCCGGTATTGCTGGAAGTTATATAATGTAACAACAGCCTGCCAATTTGACCAAGATATTGCTGATTATATATAACTCAAAGAGTGTTAAATACAGTTAAACAAAAATGCTTGATCTTCAGTCTCAGTCAATTATACCATGAAAAGAGAGTGAGAGAGAGAGAGCTTACAACATAGCCATCAGCAGTCCAGCTTATAATGTCCCACTTAATTGTGATATTTCCATTGGGATCAAGCGCATCATAGGCTTCTGGGGAAGATAAGACCAGCAGCAAATCCAGAAATGATAAAGTGAAGAAGCTCATATACATAAACGAACAATACAATTAACCTTTGGCCAAAAAAAGAACAACCCAATAAAACAGAAATGGTCTCTCATTCTAAAACGATTATTTTAATAGCTAATTCACGAATACTTCATTTAATTTATAGTAATTGACAGAAGAGTCAAAAGTGTAAAACAATACATCTCTTATAGATTACATATATGGTCTTTTAATAATAACAAGCATCGAAAAACAGAGGAAGCCTTTGATTACTGATCCAAACATTTCCCTAGTTAAATCATAAGCAAAATATAGCCTCAAAAAAATAAAATAAAAAAATACTAAGTGGTTGTAGCATAAACGGGCTACTTGAATGTGAAATTTAACGTTTTTTTTTTCGGTACTTTTGAGATTGCATGTTAAATCATTATGACAAAAAACAAACCTTTCGTTGGGTTTGGAACATATTTGAAGCAAGCAACAATCAGATGAGGCAAACGGATTTTAAAGGCTTAAACTTTCCGGAGAAATACTGAATAAGCAAAAACCAAGCATCCGAATTATTAAAAAAAAAAAAAAAATTGTCAAATCTTTACAGAAACATTCACCAGTCGATCAAGTAACGGAAATTAGTCCCATCAACAGAAGATCAAATAAAAAGTAATGAATTTAAATGTGAAAGATTTACTGAAGAAGAAGGACTGATGAGTCAACCTGTTGAATTGAAGACGGTGCATGAAAGGAAGAAGAGAAGCACAATGGTGAAACTCGTATATTTGGAGAAGCACCGCAAAATTGTTGGTAATAAAAAACCCATTTTTCTGCTTCAAAGTCTTCTGATTAATAGAATGTCAGTATTTTCCCTTAATCCCTAGCCAGAATCTCTATAGGAACTGAATAAGAATTTTATACAAATAAAAAACACAGGGAAAGAGACTTAGACGCGGAGAACATAACACTGGCTTCGCCGAAAGATCAAGTGGACTTTTAAGCCCACCGTAAAATTTTAAGAATAATAATATATTCACCCTCCCTCCTACAAGTGCCAAAAAAAATATAAATTAAAAGAAAAATCGGAGGTTGTAACTTGTAAATTTTAAGAATAATAATATATTCACACTCTCTCTTACAAGTGCCAAAAAATATATATAAATTAAAAGAAAAATTAGAAGTTGTTATTTGTAAAGAAAAAAGAAATATTAGATGTACATTAAATTTGTATTTTTTTTAAATTATAATATAATATGTGTTTAGTTTTTTTTTTTTTAAGTTATTATGACACATAATAAGTTTGTTTATACTATTATTTCTCTCAAATAATTAAATGAAGGCTTTGAAATTGAGCACTTAAATTTAATAATTTTTTGTTAACAGTTTGTTTCATCAATTTTTTGCTAGTGAGCCTAAATAATATTTATATTTTTCTTTGTATTTTCTATTTTAAAAAATTGCTTTAATAATTATTGATACTAATTTTTTTTTATTTTACAAATACAATTAAAAAATATTTTTTTGAAAAAATATATAAAAATTGAATATTTTGAACTATGGTATTACTTTTTTTAAAAAAAAAAAAGTCCAACTGTTATAAAAACCTACTAAATTTAAGTGTTTTAATAATATAGCTAGTGAATTAATACGACATTTTTTTCACGAATAAAATATTAATAATCAGGGTTTTTTAATTTGGAAGAGCCACTGTTTAATGCGCACGTGACAATTGTAGTTTTCAACACGTTCAAGAGATTGCAAGGGTTTATTTTGATGCTATTGGCGTTTGGCTACACTTTTTCCGGGCTCTAAAACATTAAATTTGGTGTAATAAACTTATTTAACTTGATAGTATTTATCATACCTAAACATTATTTATATATATTTTTAAATTATAAAATTAGTATTTAATTTTTTATTATGTATAATAATTTAATTTAAATATATGGTATGAAATTATTTAAAAATTTTAACATAGAATTAAAAATATAATATAAATTAAAATAATAATTTAATAATTGCATAAATTATTTTTGAATCTTCTAACATTATTTAAATTGTATTTTTTAATTAAATATAATTTTAAAATTTATTATTATTAATTAATTATTAATAATATATAATTAATTAGTTAAATATAATAATTATTAAGAAGTTAATAAAGAAAGAAAAAAATATATTTTATTTTATAAAAAATATATATTTTTATTATAATATTTAGTATTGTGGATTGAAGAGAAAAAAATTAGTACAAAATGGTGTTAAATATTGGAAATGGCCTAACAACAAGATTCTCTTGACTGTCTATCTGTTGAGTAACGGCAGTGTCAATTTATCAATATTCCTTTCCAAAATTCACCCATTTAAAAAATTATCCTTAATTTTAATATTTTTTTTAAATGTAATATTAGCTTGTTAAAATGATATTTAAAAAAATTAATATCATACAACTCCTTACCTTCTTTAATATACATAAAGAAAAAAAAATTACTCTTTTTTTTTCCAATCTAATTCATATTGATGTTCATATTAATTTGAATTTGAATTTATTTTCCTTTCGAATTATTAAATACACTTTTATTTTATATTAGGAGTGAATGTAAACTAGTTCAATTTTTTACTAAAAGGCTAATGAACCGACACATATCAATTTGTTAATTTAAGAATGGAAACAAATCTATAAAATGTTTATTAGATAATATTAGACTAATTTATTCGTATTAATTCGATAAATTTGATTCGTAGTTTAAATTTGTTTATTTTTTAAGTGAGTTTAAATTATTTTGATTTTATATTTATGTTAAATGAATGAATAAAATTTAATGTATAATGAATAATTTACTTCAAAATAAATTGCATACTAACATTTGAATTAAAATGGTTAAGTACTAAATTTTATATAGGAAAGAACTCCATAAAATAAGTAAAAGTATTGAGAATATAAGAAGAAAAAGTTATTTAAAATTTTTGTTATAATAAATACTTACAGAGATGTTCGTAAAAACAACTCTTATTCATTATTTTTAAAATCATTGATAATATAATACTTTAAATTAATAATATATCATATTAGTATAATTATTTAAAAAAAAAAAAAAAACATATTTACTCAATATTTAATATTTAATATTTAATAAAGAGAATAATTATTGAAATTAATAAAAAATATATTAAAAAAAATAACAAATAACAACTCATATGTGTTCTTCTAAGTTCGTAAAACGCTGTGAGAACAGAGAGAGAGATGGCAAGAAAATAAAGTTTTCAGAAGTTAATTAAGCTCGACGCAATTGGCAATTTGTTGTATGATGAGGTATTGAGGCGTGAATTTTTCAATTTTCTAGTGCTTTAGAAAGCAAATGCACCATTTCGCAAGTTTCTGACTTTTATTGCACGACTTGACTGACTTAGTCCATTACAGAAAGAGCCAACCACTACGAGTTATATATATCAAATTAATAAATTATGAAAATAATAATTTTTTTTGCTATATTTATGAAAAGTAATATTATTACTTACAAATACAAATAATAGAATCGTAGCCGCCAAGTTTGGGTCTTGACTTATGCTAAACATGCATTACAGGTAGTAGACAGTGGACATGCAAATATAGATAAATAAATAAATAAAATTAACTGATGAAACGTCTTTCCAACACCTTCCGCAGAGTGATGGTAAATTTGTCATTTCATGAATGGATATCTCCAAAGGTAGAGAACGACATAGTGTTGGGCACTAAGTAGTGACAAGTCTTTTTCACTATATACAAAATAAAATAAAATTAAACAACATTACATACACCACTCAAGCACATTAAAAATTTAACCTCTAATTATACGTCTCACAAAGATATTTTAACGTTATTATGCTACAAGAACACAGATATATCTAACTTTTTTTAATTTTTATTTTTATTTGACCAAGTTATTGCTTTCACTTTTAATCCATTGTGCAAAAACTAAATATTTTTATGTTATAAAAATAACATATATATATATAGCATACAAAAACATATATATACTTACAAGAATATGTGTATCAGATGAATAAAGCTAAAAATAAAATGCTATGCACGAACAAATTATGTAATGTAATTACATTTTTTTTTTCTTATTGAACATATGCAAGCAATTAACTACTCATTAAATTATTATGGATTCATTGTTTTAGTGATGTTTATAATTTTCATTTATTTTTGGATAGTTGAGTTAGGAAACCAAACTCGTTAAACGAGAGGTACATAGGTGATTGTATGGATGAAAGGTCAATAGTTCGAATTTTGAGTTGTGCACAACTCCTTTTGTTGAACTATTGACTTTTTAGTAGAAATTGTTAAGCCAACGCCTACTAGTCTGAAGTAGATACCAAAGTATGGCCAACATTTTTGATGATTAGAGAAAAATATGCCGCTATGTCTGCAAAGTAGCCACAACTCTCCACCCTAGTGAAATTATTTCTTAAACAAAAAAATAATTTTTAAATTTGTTTATACATTATTGCATAACATATTAAATAAATAAAGATCCAATCATCTAATATAGTAATTATTTAATCATAAACGAGCATCTCTTTTTATAGATATTAGTTTTGAACACGTATAAATTAATGTACGAGATAATAATTTAAATTTCACAAATATATAATGATATTAATTATGGAGAAATAATAATTACTCCTCCCAAATTCTTTATTTAAGGGAAGAAAAAAAAAAGGCTTCGAATATAATTATTAAAGGAAAAATGATGTTAAAATTTTATAAAAATGGTTGCACTAGTACTTTAAAAATAATTAATTAATTTATTTATTACTTTTTATTTATAGAAATTTTTCGAAATTTTTTTATTTTTAGAAATTTTAAAAACTTTTTATTTATAGAAATTATGTAAAACATTCTACTTTTACAAAAATTAAAAAATATATTTTTAGAAATTTTAAAAAACTTTATAGTTTTAGAAAATTTAGAAAACTTTTTATTTTTTGAAAATTCTAAGAAATTAATAAAACTTTCTATTTTATAAATTTTAGAACACTTTATAATTTTATAAATTTTAGAAAATTTTAAATTTTAGAAACTTTGATAACTTTTTATTTACATAAATTATGAAAACTTTATATTTTTATAAATTTTAGATAACTTTATATTTTTATAAATTTTAGAAAACTTTATATTTTTATAAATTTTTGATGACTTTCCATTTTTAGAATATTTTAAAAATTTTATATTTATGGATATTTTTGATAAATTTCTATTTTTAGAATTTTTATAAATTTTCGAAAACTATCTATTTTTAAATTTTTAGATAATTTCTATAATTTTAGTTTATAATTAAATTACATATATAAGAATTTCTATAAAACTTTTTATTGTTAGAAATTTTACAATATTTTTATTTTGTAATTAATATTTTAAAATTTTTTATATTTTTTAATTTTATTTTCAAAACATCCATATATTAATTACGTTTAGAAATTTATATAATATATAAAAATTATAGAAAAACTTTTATGTTAAAAAAAAGTTAATTTATTTGATTTTTTTTTTCTTAAAATTGTTTAATGATTTTTATTTTTATAAGTGATTCAAAATTTTATATTTTTAAAGATATTGTGTAAAATTTTTATTAAAATTTTTAGAAAACTTTCTAATTTAAGCAAAATATAAGAAAACTTATAAATTAAAAAAATTGCTGAAAAAAAATATGTTTAGAAATTTAAATACTTCCTATTTTTATTATTATTGTTTAATGTCTTTTTTTTTAATTTTATTTTTTAAAAAATTTAATTTTTTTGAAAAGTTTATATTTTTCGAGTTTTGAATATTGTTATTTTTTGCAAAATTTTTGATAATTTTCTATTTTAGTAAATTTATTTTTAAGAATTTTGATAATTATGTATTTAGAAAAATTTTAAAAATTATGTAAATAATAAAATTTAGAAAATTTTGATAATATATATTTTCATAAATTTTGAATAAACTTTTAAAAAATTTTTAAGAAAATCTCTTTTTATTAAAGTTACTACTATTTGAACTTTTGAAATCTTCCCTTATAGTTAGAAATTTTAATAATTCTCATTTTAAGAATCTAACAAAAATGTGGGTTTCCAGGTGATGAACAATTTTAGTAAAACTACTTTTAGAATTTTAATAGTTGGTGTTTAACAAGTCTAGTTAAATCTTTAGTTTTCAAAATTTACTCCAATGTTCTATTTTAAAGGGATTTAGACAACTTTACATTAAAATTTTTTTTGGAAACTTTTCTTTAACATAAATTTTTAAAACTTTATATTTTTAAAAACAAAATTATAACTTCCTATTTTCAAATTTTTTTGAGATCCTTCTAAACTTTGGCAAATTTCTTTTATCTTTCCAATTTGTTTATTTGGTTTAAATTTTTTTTAGAAATTTGTTTCTTAGAAAACTTTCATTTTTATAACTTTACATAACTTCTATAATTTTTGAAAACTTGGTTGTTTGGCCAAGTAATTTTAAAACTTTTTTTATTTAAACAAAAATTAGTTTTAATAATTAAATTTGCATTAACCACCTTTTTCAGTTAAAATTTTCCTTAAATTAATTTGAAGCTAAATACAAAAAATTAAGAACTGAACTCCGACATTTTTTTGTTTTATAAAACACTATCAAATTCACAACAAATATTTTATTTTATAATACTAAATTTTGAAACTTTTAATACCTGAAATATATTTTACTATAAAATTCACATAAAATATTATTACAAAAAAATTTATTGAAAAAAATGAGAAGAAAACATATGAATAGATTAATAATTGTACCATCATAATTATTTGATATTTGCTTATTCTTCATAATTTTTTGTCGTTCTTTTTTTATTTTTATAAATTATTTACCTTATTAATTTTTCATACAAATTTTACATTTAATGAGGAAAAAATTATTACAAAATAATTGACACTACTCTATTAAAATAATTTACTTACATGTTTGTATTTTTTATAAAAAAATTCACAATTTGTTTAAATTTTTTGTTGGTACATTAAATTAAGGTAAAATAATAAAAGAAATACAGTTGTTTCAAATTATATATTAGGTTACCTTATCAATCAAATTTTCTCACCTTTTAAGACAATCTTAAAATTTATATTGCTCAATCAATAAAATAATAAAATAAACATAAATTTATGATTTTAATTGTTATAACTCAAATTATTATTATTATAAAAAAATTTGTTAATAATAACTTTATCTAAAATAATGACATTTTTTTTTTTTTGATAAATAAAATAATGACATTTAAATTTGATTAATTAAGCATATATAGATAATTAATATTTTATATACTTTTATTATAATATTAAATTAAATAAATTTTATCATTATTATCAGTCAAAATTTATAAGTGTATGAAATTAAAATAAAATAAAATAAATCAAAGTTAAAAGGGTAAGAAAAAAGTGCAGAAAAATTGCAAAATAAAAAATGCAAAAGAAAATAAAAAAAAAATGGTTATAAATAAGTCTTTTATCATACTATATTATTTAATAAATAAAGATATTGACATAATTTTTTTTTTTGTATTTTCAAATTAAAAATCTATTAATTGTATATTATACTTTTATAATTAAGTATATTTAATGTCATTATTGTTAAATAAATACTTTATAAATAAAAAATGATTGTTAGAATAACAATGTAAGTTATTGTAATGTATCTAACTTTTTAGACGAAGAGTGTTTTCATAATAATTGTTAGTTATAATTAAAAGTATACTATATAAGACCATTAATATTTAAACATGTCAATAGTTATAGATATAACACCAGGACTTGTGTTTCTTCCCTTAAAAACCTCATTTTCAATTCATTCAAAGGCACTTGTAATCCAACAGTGAATGTGGGTAGTCCAGGTGATGAACTTTTGAACTCACTAACGACGACGTTGATCACATTAATGTGTTGGTGGATTAACAAGGTCTGCTTCAAATCCATTACATTTGTAAGTGTTACTACCCGCAACAGTCTGTTAAGGGACTCATCTAACTCGAGAAGCCGATTGGTATACTCCCGTTTTCTGCATAAACACCCCCAATCAACGTTTGGGGCAATTGCGAACAACTTCTTCACCCTCCTGTATTTTCCTCACAATTTCTTTTGTTGTCCCTTCACTTTGGTCCAATTTCCTTTTCATCTCTTCTTTCTTTTTTATCATTGGCTTCAAAAGTTCAACTGTGGATTTGAGTTTCTCGAGCCTGGGCTTCAACTCTTTAGCCTTGTCCTTCACATCTATAATAGCCTTAATCAACGTTTCTAGTGCTTTTTCTAGAGCGAAAGTAACAAGCAACTCCACAGCAATGATGATCTACAATTTGCACCTAAACCCAAAACACCTACCTAAGTCAGAAAATTCTCAGTTCCCTTGCAAATTAATTAGCGATGAGAATAAACTTAGAATTTTCCGAGAACTAGGTTTGGCGGCAACTGTAATTCAGGTGCTTAGTCATATATTATAAATATTTTATTTTATAATATTAAATTTTATAATTTTTAATATATAAAATATATTTTACTATCAAATTCACATACCATAATTATTATAAAAAATTTATTACAATATATATATGAAAATATTAATAACCGCCTTATTATAATTATTTAATATTTACTTATTTTTTATAATTTTTTATTTTTCCTTTTTATTTTTATAAATAATTTATCTTATAATTTTGTCTTACAAATTAATTACATTTAATGAGAAACAAATTAATACAAAATAAAGGATACTATCCTAATAAAATAATTAACTTTTGTATTTGTATTTTTCATAAACAATTCATAATTTATTTAAATTTTTTATTATTACATTAAATTAAATTAAGGTAAAAAATAAAATATAAAGATTTTAAATACTAATTATATGTTTGATTGATAGGTTGTCTTATCAATCAATTTTACTCAAAGATGATCTAAAATTTATATTGCTCAAGAATAAATTAAACATAAATATAAATTTTAATTGTTATAACTCACATTATTATTAATATAAAAATAGTTTATTAATGTTATTAAAAGTGTTTTCATGATATGTGTTAATTATAATTAAAAATATATTATATATGATTAATAATATTTAAACATGTAAATAAATATAAATTTTCTTTATTTATTATTGTTATTAAGATTGTTGTTGTCATTATTATTATTATTACATGTGATATTAATTTTTTTTATCATATATTATATCACATATTAATTTATATTTAATACATAAATAATTATATAAGGTAAAATAGTTTATGAATGCATAATTGTTATATAAAAATATTTGATAATTATAATATATCTTAATAACTTATAATAATAAATGAGTGATTGAATTATGTGTTTAAGGTGCTAAAAAGATTTTAAAGAAAGATAGAATAAAAATGATAAATGAATAAAAGAATAATAAATAAAAAAAAGGAAAACGAAAAAAACATTAAAAAAAAAAATGAAAACGAAAGGCAATAATTTAAGCCTCTTTTGTTATTTAATATCAATAACGTATATTATAAATGAGTTGTAAAATTATGTATTTAAATTGTAAAAATATTTTAAAGAAAGATAAAATAAATTTTTTTTTAATTATATGACATAAATCACTTTTATGTATAGAGTTTTATTTTTAATTATTTTTAGGAAACAAATATTTATTTATTTATTTTTAACGTAAATGAACATTTGTTTTTTAGTGTTAGAAGAAAATGAACATTTTTTTTTACTGAGAGGAGTTGAAAATAAAATAAGTTGAATAACTAGTCATTTATGCATTAAAAAAATAAAAATGATAAATGAAGAAAATAATAAAAAAAAGCAAAAGAAAAAAATATAAAAGAAAAATTGCAAAATAAATTTTATAATTTAACCCTTTTTTTTATATATAAATAACTATACTACAAATAAGTCATAAAGTTATATATTTAAGATATAATTTTTTTATAAAGAAAGATAAAAAAAATGATAAAAAAAGAAAAGAAAAAATGCTATAATTTAAGCCTTATATATAAGAGAAATCGGTACTTAATAATGTGATTCAATTGAAACCGTCATATCGATGTAAGATGGATAGGGTTAGAAATAGTCTGATATGTATTTATGAAATAAATATTAATAAATTTATTGGCAAGTGCTTAAAATGTTTAATATTATTTTTTTTCTTTCTAATATTAATAAATTTTATTTATACAATAATTTTTATAAAATAAAATAAAATTTAAAATTATTAAATAATAAATTATTTTTAAAAATAAATACATTAAATTATAAACAATATTTAACCACTAATATTATAATAATATTTATATTATTAATTAATATTTTATGAATATTTATAATTTATCGATATTAAATAATATGTATCATATGAAGGCTTCTAAATTATTGGTATCCTCGAAACAGATGGGGCGGGATGTCAGAGAATATATAATTATTTAATTTAAATAATTTAATTTAATAATTATTATATTAATATTAAAATTTTATAATTTTTAAAAAATATCACAATAATTTTATTACTATGTTCAAATAAAAATTTTAATTCTATAATTTTTAAGTTGAGTACATATACTTCCTTTATTTATAAAAATGAGGCAGTATAAGTTATCAATTTTAATATTTTTGTTGAATTAAAATATTTATTTTAAAAAATTATATAATTAAAATTATTTATTTTTTATAATAATAAAATTTATAACATCAAATTTATAAATTAAGATAATATTATATTTATTTTAAAAAATTATAAAATATCTAATACTTAACTCTTATAGACTCTTTCCCCTTGCCGAGACATTGTGAAAAGGTCGAAATTTATACGACGCCGTTTCCGAGATTTTCGTAAGGGAATGCATCTCGTTCATTGATTTTTCGATGAGATGTTGACTCTTCTAAATTATTGGTATCGTCGAAAGGTCGTCGAAAAAGTAGAAATTTATGCGACGCCGTTTCCGAGATTTCCGAAAGGGAATGCATCTTGCTCATTGATTTTTCGATGAGATTGAGATTTTGATACGGCGGAGTCAATGGCTGCGTCGAGTCCTCGACCTTGCTCGTTTGTCCAGACCGAGATTAACTGGGACAAGTACGTTCATTTGTTTTATTTCATATTGCCATTTGAAAGAGATAATTTTGTAGTAATATTAGTCAGTCTGGTTTGTTTCTATCGTTGAATTGTTTTCTCCTTTTAGATTTCTTGCTCGTATGTTTAGGCTTATGCTTATGAAACGAAGTTGTATCTGTAAGTTGTTATTTTAGGGATTCCCTTGGTAGCTTAGAAATGTTATTAGTAAATAGTTGAAACGACTAAATCCAAACTTAATTGAGTTGTAGATTACTCCTTGTTGTAGAAATGAATCGAATTTACCATTACACAGGCATGCTGTTCCCCTTGTTTCTGGAGAGAGAGGAAGAACGGGGTAGCAAATAACAAGCAGTAGTAGGCGCCTTATATAATATTTACGGCACTGTACTGACTTTGTAAACTGTGTATTTCAGTAAATTTACCTGCTACCATATATCTTTTTATTCATATTAAGCACCTTCGCAAAAGGCAGATTAAAGACTAGGATTATTTATTGCTTAATGGTCTTATATTAACTACAAAAGCTTTAGCTCAATAGGTTACTATCACATCAACATGCCTAATATCATAAAGGCAACCCCGATTTCTGTTATGTTTATAACCTTTCTTTTGACGTTTAATTTGCAGATCTTATGCAATTTCTTGATTTATTCCTTGAATTATTTTATATTATGGAGCTTCAACTCTTTTCTATCCAATTATTTCAGGCTTGACAAAACTAAATTTTATGTGGTGGGAGCTGGCATCTTTACTGGAGTTACAGTGGCATTATACCCAGTTTCTGTTGTAAAAACTAGGATGCAGGTTGCTGCAAAGGATGCTGCTGAGAGAAATGCATTATCGGTTATCAGAGGTTTACTAAGAACGGATGGGATTCCAGGTTTGTACCGAGGTTTTGGTACAGTCATCACTGGTGCTATACCTGCCAGGATTATATTTCTTACTACTTTGGAGACCACTAAAGTGGCTGCCTTCAAGATGGTTGAACCAACAAGTTTATCAGAACCTACTCAGGCAGCCATTGCAAATGGGATAGCCGGCATGGGTGCATCACTTTGTTCTCAGGCTGTTTTTGTTCCAATTGATGTGGTATGTAGGTTCTATTCTCTGTTTTATGTCAATACAGTCTTGCTTTCTGAGTTGGATGCTGATAAATTACTAAGGATTGAATTTTGTATGTTGTTCTAGGTACGTGTTTGTCTTTCTGGGGATTCATATGACTTGCTAAAATTAATAGTTAAATCAATTAAAGACATTGAGATAAAAGAAAAAGTTTGAGGAAGCATCATTACAAACATCACATTACAAAAAATTGCTAACGTCATAAGTTCAAACTCCTAAACATCAGAAAATTTGTGAATGTTCTGCTCCCCCTCACCCTGTGTAACTGCTTACTTTTTTTTTTTACTCCACTTTGTGTGAAGTTTGTTTATTGTCATATTTGTGGTTTACTACATTTCAAGGATTGGAAGATAATGCTTATGAGTTTCCCTATCAGATGTGTCTGGGGTCGAACATTCAAACCTGGAAATAATAAGTTAAATAAAAAGGGAATGAGAAAAGTGTTACTCTTAGATGCATCATACTTATGTTAATTAGTAATGGGTGCTGGTCTTCAGGTTAGTCAAAAGTTGATGGTGCAAGGATATGCAGGTCATGCAAAGTATAGTGGAGGTTTGGATGTTGTTCATAAGATCTTGAAATCTGATGGCATCCGTGGATTATATAGAGGGTTTGGTCTATCTGTTATTACTTACTCGCCCTCTAGTGCTGTATGGTGGGCAAGCTATGGTTCAAGCCAACGCTTCATCTGGAGGTGAGACATGGCAATCCGTTATTTATCATCTTTACATGTGCTGCAAGTAATACTTTATTTATTCTGTTTATTGCTCTCTCCAGTAAGTTTTAATTCTCTCAACAATGACATCTCTCTTGTAAAAGAGGATTTTGATACGTGATAATGGTGTGCCCCAACCATTAGTGCTGGTCATTCTTTGTAAAATGAAGGAATGGCCTCATTCGTAGAATATGGTTTGTATGTTGTAAATGTTTACCTTCAGAAGTTAAAAACAACTCCATTGGATGTAGTCAATAATTAATATGGCCATTATATTGACGAGCTTACATCTATAATGGACGAAACATGTTGATCCAGATTTGGGTTTTCCATCTTGATAAGCTTGTGAATTTCGGTTATTCAAAGAATGGCTTGGAGGTTCGAGGGAGGAGAAGCGGAGGGGGGGTTTAAGGACTTTTTCAACAATTTCATTGTTTTTCATTATGGTTCAATTTGTAGGATGTTAAACCAGGGCGCTGATATTGAAGAGTCTCCTAGCCACTGGAAAATAATATTAGTTCAAGCTACTGGAGGGATTATTGCAGGTGCAACAGCATCCTGCATAACAACCCCAATGGATACCATTAAGACACGCTTACAGGTAGTTTTTGAAAGTGTTTGTTTTACTACTAAAACACAAGTAATTCTGAACAAAATGCTGCAAGAGCATGTTGATTACATCTTGTTGACATGTGATACAACTTATACTGGTAAGGTGGAAATTTTATGTATCTTATAGAAATTGATGCTTCAATTCAATTTAAATAACTGCAACATTGTCTTTGTTTCTTCGGAATCCCCTAGGTAAAGTATATATTTATTATAATATATTAATGATTAAATCTGCACTTGGCTAGATATATTTTCTATTTTTCAGAGACCCAAGGTTGTGTCATTTTTGTCTGAAACTTAAATTTTTTTCATTTAAGAGTGAAATCCTAGTTATTGATTTGTCTGAAACTTATTGCTTGCTCTTAACTAGCATAAAAATATCTCACCGATGATCCTTCTTATTTACCCTAGATTCTTGTTACAAGGCTCTGGTCTTTTATGGTATCTAAGCTCTATACTTGTTATACCAGAAATTAAATAACCAAAGGAAGAGAAAATATAGAAATTGGCAGCCACCTATTCAATTTTAGGCTAAATAAATTTCTAGCTGCTTTTATTCCTGAAGATATTCCTAAATAACTACCGGCACCTTTGAGGGCTTTCTAATGATATATTTGATCAAGTTACTGCTAATTATGTGTTAGGTCATGGGACATGGGAAGAGACACACTATTAGACAAGTTATTAAAGGTTTGATGGTGGATGATGGCTGGAAAGGTTTGTACAGAGGGCTTGTTCCAAGATTCTTAAGCATGTCAGCTTGGGGAACCTCAATGATTTTATCTTATGAGTATCTCAGTAAGATTGCCTCCTATTCTTTTTGTTTGTTTCAGTATTTATACATAGATTAATACACAGATTAAAATGAATGGTGTGCGTCCTTCTATTTGTAGCTGAATTGTAATATCTGCATGCAGCCATGCCACTTTTTTTTTAGGGGAAGAATACATTCCTACTAAATTTTTTATTTGTTTTAGGGGCCATCTTATATTAGATTTCTCTGTATATTTTGCATATAATTAAACAAAATTTATTCTTTGCTCATGTCCATTCCTTCTTGCAAGATTACTCACTTGTTTCGTTTATTTTATTTCCAGAGCGTTTGTGTGCAAATGATGCAAACATCCATCCAAAACCGTAGCTTCTTTCTGTCTGAACGGTGGAGATCCGGACATTTTGTTACAAAGCTGGGTGGGATTAGACATCTTTGCTATGGTGATTTTGTTGGAAGCATGGCAAAATGTTGTCATGTAGCCCTAAAGCGCCAGAATCAAGAAGGCGTTGATTGGTTATCTGGAAGTGAACAATTTGAATTTAGAACTCAATTACCTGCCAATTTTGGAGAGGACATTGGATACTTGCATGAATCTTTCTAATTAGATTTCTTCTATAACCTTCTTAGGAAAATTCAATTATTCAATTAAAGCTTCAGAACCTAGCCAAAGTGGGCTGTGGGATTGTATCTTTTAAAATCGATACCCATTATTTATCACATTGCAAACCCAGGTGACATTTATTGTAGCTCTATACTCTTTAGTTTGTTGTATAAGAGATAAGTCCTCTCTCTTTCTTGCATTTCGCAATTGATTTTTTTTCGATATTTTTCTGGTTGATTTAGAACCTATCGATACACACGTTAGCTGCTCAATCATAGTTCGAACTGTCCCAATCATCAGGGCACAATCCATGTTGACACAAGCTAGTTCAATTGACGGATTTACTGCCTCTAGACCAAGGAACTTATCTTGCTAATTACTCTCTTTGGTTTAGGTGATGTGTAATTATGAAGCTCGCCTGGATTGAAGACCATCCCAGCGATATTTCTTCATCTTCATCTTCATCTTCATTACATCTTCCTCTGATTCACTGAAATCTTCATCCATGGAGCCTAACTGATGGGTGCCTAGAGACTAGAGGATGGGCTGCTCTAACATTTGTCAAAAGAAAGCGAAAAATGAAGAAATTTATAAGCAAATCTAGTAACTTGTTTTGATTCTAATTTCTCGTTGATTTTTTTAGATGAAGCTGTAATATGTATTGTTAGAATATGTGAATTAAAACTGGTAGAAGAGGAAAAATCCTTGTACCACATATGTGTTATAAATTTAAACGATTTAGTATTTTAATAAAATTCAATTAATGATTAAAAATCTCTGATACCATATATATATTAATTACTCGCAGATTATAATTAACTATAGAGGGCTAGGCTTAGAGAGGAAAAAAAATTGAATTTACATTAATTAAATCGTAACATGTAAGAAAATTATTTTAAAAAATTGAAAAATAATTCAATATTTATATAATTTTATCACTTATCAAAATATAATTAATATAAGCACAAAAGTATGCAATCATAGCATTTTTTATCCTAGCAAATAAAAATAAAAAAGCTTGTATGGGCTCCTGTTATAAATTGGGTCAGTGATTTTGGACTGGGTGAGGGTTACTAACACTGCCATTACTCACAGTTCAATTTAGGCCCCAACCAAAGACTCTCATTGAAGGCATATAAGTCTACAACTAAAGATGTTATGGAAAGAGAATCGTATTATACGTTATTACCCGTATAAAGAGAGATGAAAAAGAAACAAAAGAAGAATCGTATGCTCCAACTATTATTACCACATCAGATTAGAGAGCTATAAACCATCAACCATGTATGAGCTTCCATTATTCTGTGGGCATCGTTGAGAGATCTCACAAAATATAAATCAATAAAAAAAATGAATACCAATATGCGATTCCTAATTAAATAAGCAGCCACTCACACACAAAACAAAAGGAAAAGGAAAAGTAAACGTGGGTGGTCCAAAACAAGAAAGGTTTAACCCCTAAAGACCGAAGGAACAGGGATAAAAGGGTAAAAGGAAAAGCTTCTGATTTAATAGCAGGCGGGTATTTTGGAATTTTGCGGGGACGGGAAATTCTCAGGCTATATTTTGTTGGGGGAGTCATTAGCTATTAGTGTTACCTCAATAGCCATTAGAATATTGGGCACTTGCCTTTCTAGGTATTGGTTTGTCAACAACTCAAACCAGACTGGTTCATTCCAACGACTTCTTTACCAATCCCATTTCCCGCGCTAACTCATACTCGGAATCTTTTTGATGGGCAAGAAGAATTGGGCTTCAAAGTCCCATGTTTCTTCTACAAGTGAGAGGGTTTCTCTTCTTGATAAGGAGGTTTGTTTTCAACGCTGTTGTGTATGTTCTTGTTTAATTACCTATGAAGATTGTTCATTTCCTCTAATGTTTTTGCTTCTGGGATATCTTCTGATTGTTATACTTTGTTCGGTTTGCATTGTTTGACACATCGTATACTCCTATTGGATTCCTTTATTTATGATTTTTGGAATTCTTCTTCTTCTTCTTCTTTTCCTTAGCTGACTTCCCTTTCTTTTATATAGAACCTTTTTATTGGAATAGAGCCTGCACCGTTAATCTTTCTTATTTAGTTTCTTGTTTTCTTTTTCCCTGTTCATTTTCTGCAAGTTAGTTGATAAGCCTTTGGCTTTTTTTGTGTGTGTGTGTGCTCGCGCATACCTAAGAAGGCAGCTGTTCTTATATGGTGGCCTTTTGCCTGTCCTGTAATTCCTTCCATTTTCTAATAATTTTTATTCTCATTTCTGATAGTGATGTTTAATTTGAGCTTTTCAAATGAATTTGGTGTTTAAATTCGTTGTAAGATATATAAAATCTCTATTTGTTTGTTGATACATACTGTGGTCTAGTACAAGTAATACACTAGATTGTCATGTAGTTGTACTATGCTTATTTAACTTATAACTAGAAGCTGACTAGGTTTAATTTCTGTAGGCAAAGCACAAAGCAAATGAAGGCCAGTCGGCTGATGTTCCCATGACAGATCTGGAGCATGGGGATGCTATAGAGGTGATGGCTTTTCATACTTGTTGCTACATTGTTTATACATTTCACTCAATGTTTTATCCACAAAAGAAAGATTAAATTCTGTTTTTGTTATTCAGGCTGCAAATGTTGGATTCTGTCGTGTATTTTCACTTGTAAGTGGATAATTATTTATAAATTTTCTATTAATCAGGCATGATGCTGAATTATATCTAAATGGGCTAAATGTTCTCTTTGCAGGCAAAACCTGATGCTGGAAAGCTAGTGATTGCCACTATTGCACTTCTGATAGCATCTACTTCAAGCATTTTGATTGTAAGTTGTTCCCTCTATGGTTGATCATGTGCATTCCCTCTCTCTCTCCCAACCCCACCTGTTAGTTCTCATCTCATCTTATTTCTTCGCAATCAATGTCTCAAAACTCATATATTCTTTATCAATATTTGTTTGTTGCCTTTACCTTCCTAAGAATATATTGCCCACTAACTGACTTAAAACTTGCTCTGTTGTATCCTTAAATGCTACTCCACTCCAACAAAAAGCTTTCTGTTCAATATTCGTCCCTAATTCAATTAGGATTGTATCAATATATATGATTATGTAAGATTAAGAAATTAAACAACATATTCAAAACTAAATGTTAAAAATTGTTATAATCTTTCTGCCTCTTAAAGGAGTTTGTTTTTCTTTAAATGCAGCCAAAATATGGTGGAATGATAATTGATATTGTATCGAGAGAGATAAAGACTCCTCAACAGCAGTCTGAAGCTCTGAATGCAGTCACAAGCACCATACTGGAAATAGTGATAATAGTTGTGGTTGGGTATGTTTTGTGTTTTTATTTTATTCTTGAAGTTTTGTGGCTAGAATCCCCGTTTCAGTTGGAAGGGACTTTACTAGTTGTATATGTCTAACCATCCACAACACATACATATTTTTAAAGTACCAGCACAC
Source organism: Elaeagnus macrophylla (assembly GCA_029378325.1). Taxonomy (NCBI): domain Eukaryota; kingdom Viridiplantae; phylum Streptophyta; class Magnoliopsida; order Rosales; family Elaeagnaceae; genus Elaeagnus; species Elaeagnus macrophylla. The sequence goes on along the minus strand of CM055646.1, from coordinate 24,238,080 downwards.
CTATGATAGTTGTTGGAGTGCATGCTGTGTGTGAATGTTGGTGTCCTTTGATCTGTTAGGCTTGTGTGGCATATTACCTTCTCTCTCTCTTTTTTTCTTCTATTGCTTCAAGGTCTCTGTGCACAGCAGTTCGAGCGTGGTTGTTTTCCTCTGCTAGTGAAAGGGTGGTGGCTCGTTTGAGAAAGAATTTATTCAGTCACCTTATCCATCAGGTGAGGTGGTCAGCTCTCAAAGTTACAAGCTTAATCTACTAAGATAAGCCCAACAGTATGTCTTTATATTCTTTCATCATACAAAGAACTATAAATAAATTTGGCATGGTTGATTGGTTCAACAGGAAATAGCCTTCTTCGATGTCACTCGTACAGGTGAACTCCTAAGCAGGCTATGTGAAGACACACAGATTATAAAGAATGCTGCAACTACCAATCTTTCTGAGGCACTCAGAAATGTAACAACTGCCTTTATTGGTGTTGGCTTCATGTTCTCATCATCTTGGAAATTAACACGTAAGATTTAATATGGGCTGAAGTCTTTGAAAAATGCTTATTGTACCAGGGAATGCCTTACTGATTACATTTAACTTCCTGCCTAGTGTTGGCTTTGGTCGTAGTACCAGTCATCTCTGTTGCTGTAAAAAAATTTGGGCGCTATCTACGTGAACTCTCTCATTCAACTCAAGCAGCAGCTGCAGTAGCTTCCTCAATTGCTGAGGTTTGTGGACAAAATATCAGTTGTGATTAGTTTGGGGCTTTTCATAAATGGGAAGAGCAGAAGTTTTGCAACTTCATAGAAACCATACTTCATTTACATTTATTATGAGACAAAATCAATACGAAAGATTTGAGATCATTCAGCACTCTCATAAAACTGACTAACTTTGAGAAATAGTTCTAAATTAATTTTTTATGTTCCATTAAATCTTTCAAACAAATGTGTGTTTAGGAATCTTTTGGGGCTATCCGAACAGTTAGATCCTTTGCTCAAGAGGAACATGCTGTTTTGAATTACTCAGACAAAGTTGATGAGACATTGAAGCTAGGATTAAGACAAGCTGTGAGTTTCACGATTTAGCTATTCACTCTCTCTAACTCTAATACATTTTTGAACTGGTAATGCCTAACGGAATGTTTTCTGAACTTCAAGTTTTTCCTTTTCTGCTTCAGAGGGTAGTGGGTCTATTTTTTGGAGGGCTGAATGCAGCATCCACATTATCCGTCATCACTGTGGTTGTTTATGGAGCATACTTGACAATAACAGGCACCATGACAACTGGCTCTCTTACATCTTTCATTCTTTATAGCCTCACAGGTACTTTTCTTGATGTTTGAAGCATGAAACTAATATTTCTCTAATGAGATAGTTTTATAATTGAATTATAAAATACAAATATTAATTTTGTAAATTTCAAATCTCATAGGCTCTCTACGTATTTCCTTTTTGTTATAGTTTGATCATGTCATTTGATTTATTTAAGGTTATTTATAACTCTATACTGTAGTTAGCATGCTTATTACATTCCTTTTAATTGCCCCTCATAATCTTATATTATCCTTAACGTCATAACTAATCATTAATTCACATTGCCCAATCTTTTGATCAACAGTTGGATCCTCAGTGTCCTCTTTATCAGGACTTTATACAACTGCTATGAAAGCTGCAGGGGCAAGCAGGAGAGTTTTCCAGCTCCTGGACCGTGTCTCAACCATGCCAAAATCAGGGGATAAGTGCCCTTTGGGGTCAGTTCAACTACATATTTTTCTCTATGTGGGAATTTTCATTAAGAAATTTGTTTTAACTCTGCCTGGTAGACTCTAGGTTTTTTTAGTATCAGTAAGTAGTGTGGGGAAAGTGTGTTTTCACACCTGAAGGTGCACTGAATTGACACTAAAGTAATCATCGTTCACTGAAAGTATTTAGTTTTGATGGCAGTAATTCAGATGGAGACGTGGAATTGGATGATGTATGGTTTGCTTATCCTTCTCGCCCAAGTCACATGGTACTCAAGGTATTACTTCTCTTTGATTTAATGTCACTGAAGTATCACCTATTTTGACTACGTATATTAAACCATAAATGAGGCACAAATGCTACATGACGTTGAAAAATAACACTATTAGTATTAAGGATATGTATGGTCTGTCTCAGTAAAAAGGAAAGGAAACCATATTATAACACAGAATCTCATAATCTGTTGGGTTGGTTTATTTATTTTCTTTCCTTACCTTAGGCTTTCAAATGGATAGATGAATTTCTTGGATATTTCTTTGTTTCCTCGTTTCCCTAGCAAGATGAAGAACTCTTAACACTAATTTGGACTTCTATATAATCTAAGACTAAGAAACTTTGTGCAGGGAATAACGTTGAAATTGAGGCCTGGTTCAAAAGTTGCTCTTGTTGGTCCGAGCGGTGGTGGAAAAGTAATCATGTTTTACCTTTACCGGAGATCTTCTATTGCTGAATTATCATTTGAGCTATATTTTGCGTATAACGGGTATTTGTTTTTGAAGTGCAGACAACAATTGCAAATTTAATTGAGAGGTTTTATGACCCTCTCAAGGGAAGAATTTTGCTAAATGGAGTTCCACTTGTGGAAATATCACACGAGTTTCTACATAAAAAGGTAATCACTGGCTTTTCTTCCTCCAATATGGAATCCTATATATTAACTAGCCTGAGGAGTCCCAATAGAGCCTGCCCAAGTTTATTATTTAGTTGACTGTATGAACTGTTAATAGTACGTGGTGGTGGTTGTTCCACAATTTGCACTTGAAAACGGTATTTTTCGATGGGTAAATACATATTTGAAATTGTCCCCATCCAAATCACCTTACCCGAAGAAAAAAGCCATTGCTCAACTTCAAACTAAGTGACTATGCGGTAAAACTATTTTACAATTCAAAGGTAGTTGGTCATTGTTGATCCATAGTTCGAGCCGGGCTGAGAACTTCCTTGTCTGGACCAAGTAATTTGCATTGAACTCTAACCCAAACATGAGTATCCCATGTCAAGGTTTTGGACTAAAACCAAAATTCAGGCTACGTTAGGCTTGCATCTACCGAAGTCAGTTCATTGTCAAATTTGCAAGTGCCATATTCAATATGTGATAAATTATATTTGTATTTTCATTTTTTAAGATGAAAGCTGTAGTAATACTGACATCTAATACCCTGAGTTTTTCAATTCAAATTACAGGTCAGTATAGTGAGCCAGGAGCCTGTGCTTTTCAATTGTTCTGTGGAAGAAAACATAGCTTATGGTTGTCATGGGAAAGCTAGCATATCTGAAGTAGAAACTGTAGCTGTAAGTTTGAGCAAACATGCCTAATTATATAATTTGAGTGCATAAAGTGAAAGTGCTCACTGGGAAATGAATGTTACAGAAAATGGCAAATGCCCATGAATTCATTGAAAAATTTCCTGAGAAATATAAAACCGTTGTTGGAGAACGGGGATTGAGGCTATCTGGAGGCCAGAAACAGAGAGTGGCTATTGCGAGGGCATTGTTGATGGACCCAAGAGTTTTGTTACTGGATGAAGCTACAAGTGCTCTTGATGCTGAAAGTGAATTCCTTGTTCAGGTAATTTTGAATTTTATTTCAAATTCATTAATATAATAATAAAAAAAACGAATTTCTGTGCTTTTATGGTGTAGCTGCACAATCATTCGCATGATACTAATCACAACTCTAATGCGCTGTACAGGATGCCATGGATTCACTAATGAAGGGCAGGACAGTTCTAGTCATTGCACACAGGCTTTCAACAGTCAAGAGTGCAGACAGTGTAGCAGTCATATCGGATGGTCAGATAGCTGAAAGTGGCTCACATGATGAGCTTTTGAGCAAAGATGGAATTTACACAGCACTAGTAAGGAGGCAACTTCAAGGGTCTAGAACAAAATAATTGTATATTATTTAGAATTTATGGATAGGACTGCCACTGAAATTTCTAAAAGCTAAGCGGCTGGAGATTGTAATAAATAAAAAATGGTGCAGAAAACATTTTTACTGTTCGATTTAAGTCCAGATCGAACCTGATTCCAGGACATCTTGGACTATTCTGGCTGTATTACAATTACTCATGAGTAGTAGGAAAGGCCAATAGGCTTATCATTGAATACATACTACATACAGCATTGGGAATGCACGACCTAGCACCATAACGCCCAGAGAAGAAAGCAATGTTAACAAAAACTGAAACTATAATCAATACAAATCATAACTTGCCACTGTCAAAATTGCAAAAAAAAAAAAATTGATTTGGTTCCAACATAACAGAAAAACAAATTTTAGGGTATCCTCTCATTAGCTAAACTTATTTTCTAGATAACAATGGTCCAAACAACATATCCATTTTGGAAACAACACCCTTTAACAAATAGCTAACCCTTGCATTGGTTGTTAACCAATGGTCCAAAACATCAGATCCATTTTGGAAACAACAACCTTTAACGAATATCTAACCCTTCTTCAGCGCTCCGGTTTGCTCGAATTGTGCTAATAACATTAGCAATATTACCCTGGAAATGGGAATTTGTTACATATAACTTTCTGGAACTGAGAAACCTTGTAGGTTTAAATGAAACGTAACCATAGAACCAAAGACAAAAAGGGTAATGTATTTTCACAGGGTGTTATTTTTAATCAAAAGTTCATAACTTCACATTACTGAAGGGGAAAAAAAGCGCAGGCAGGCACTTACCCTCCATGTCACTAACTTTGATCTAAGTGCTTGCCACTGATGTTGACTGAATAAACGTTCCATACAGTGGCTGCATGTTTTTAAAAAGCTAATCATGTTTTGGAAATAGACAATATCTAATGCTTATGAATAATCTAACACTAAAGAAAATATTTATCCTACAATATTCATATGGATGCAAATAGGGTAATTAGAAAGCTTACTTTACGATTACAACTTGATTCATCTGGTCCATTTTACAATCAATTAGCTTTGCAGTTATTGCCTTGACGACCCATGGTTCCACGTCATTATCATTAATCTGTGGATAGATAAGCCACGCCTTAATTAATACAGTTATGAGAATAAAAACAGACCTAGCTGAGAGGAAAAGCAAAACTGACCTGAAGTGTATCTTTAATACGATTGTAAGGAATTTGTCCAGCTTCATCAGAGCCAAGATCCACCAATGACATCAATCTCATCTTAGTAATACAGTCTTCATGAACAAGACCTACAATATTAATGAAAAACATAACATTAAGTCTATTAACAATGAAGAAAACCTAACTTTTACGGCCGCCATGAACAAGGATGAAAATAAACTACAACTTATACCATAGTCTTTCAGTAGAGCAGAATTTGCACCATGAAATTCCATGTAAGAATCCAATCTTTGAGTGAGAAAGATTTTCAGTAGCTGATATACCAAAGCATATTTAGCATCCTTCTCCAACTGTCCCACAGCAGGCATATCAAGCAAATCACACTGCAAAATATAGCAAAAAAAAAAAAAAAAAGAAGATTTTCTTAGCACTAGCATTCATCTAGATCATGCAGAGCTAGTAAAATAATTAATTCAAGTCATTTATAGCAGAAACCAAATAGGCACACACCACTCTGATCTTCGAAAGACATGGAGAATCAAGCAGTAATTGCTTACCATCCATGTTTACATGTTTTTCATTGATTTCTAAATATATACTAGTACCATATAAGATCAACATATGGGGCAACCAAAAAAGAAATAAGTTTTTGAAGTTTCTAGGATTCATAGTACCTGGAACATGTCAGGGGCCTTAACAAACTCTATAATAGTGCGAACAGCTTCTTCCTTGGCTTCCCCAAGAGTATTTGCATCTTCTCCCGAAAAAGTAGCCAAATACTTGGTCAGAAATTTAAAAGTCTCCTTTCCTGAGCTGAATTGACAAAAACCAAGAAACTGGTAATAAATAATAGTTATAACCAGGGAAAAGCAATGGAAAAATTTAGATGCAGCAAAAAGTTGGGTAGTATTATTATGAAATACTCCATTGATCTTCATCTAACCTTTTATTTTCCCTTAAAACATTAGCGATGGTGAGAAATAATAGCCTTTTGTCCACAATCCCAATATTCCACTCTTTCAAGAAATTGTCTATCTTTTTGAATGAAGGAACTACATGTTCAGTGACCTTCCCTTCGATTGCCAAATTTAGGGCCTTCATGTAAACATAGAAACGACTATACGGGTTCTCTAATAGGTTGTATAGATTGAACAAACTGTAAAAGAGGGCAAACATGAGAAAATGTCTTCAAATATTTATAAAAAAGAACTAAAATTGCATTAAAAGTTGAACATTACATTTTTAAACGCACAGCAGTCTTTTCATTTGGTTGTTGAGTAATCTTCGCAGATATAAGTTTCGCCATCTCTAGTGCTTCATCTGGACTTCCAGACTTTGTAACCTCATTGCAGATAACAGTCAAAATGCACTCAAGATCTGAGCAGAAAGAAGCAATGGATAATTGTTGTGTACAATGAGGGGGACTTCAATTCCTAGTCAATCTCCATACTTCTGTGAGTTCTTGATATAAAACATAAAAGATTCATATACCAGTTAAATACCTTTCTCGTTCACTTTTGAAAATATCACTTCAGCAGAAGTGAGCATCAGTGAAACCAAATCAAACCACCTGCCCATTACCATGCATTCTTGGGCTTCAAGACACAGTCTAGTAACTTGTGGCTCAGCAACCTGATTAGTAACAAGACATTCTAATTTAGCTCAAGTAACTTTACCAACTTCTCTTTTACCCACGAAATACAATTTGAGGAAAAGTATTAGGCTTTAAAAAATGGCATTTGAAGGTGTGATACTTGACAACCATTCCCAATTCCTCATCTCTAAGGAGGAATCTTATAGATGCGAATTACCAACACCAAATCTACCAAGAAAAGGGTAATTTCGCGAAAATTGATAGGAGATTTTTGTTTAACATAATCATGAATGAACAACAACAGAGCTAACAGTGGGGAAATTATATTAAAAAAATTTAGAATCACAGCGGACGAAAGGTTCAGTAAAATCAAAACAAAATACATTCAGCTAATCAACCTCCAATTCCAAATGCCACACGCGGAAATAAAATTTAAATAAACGAAATTCGAACATAATTTGACTACAGTAGCACCAATTGAAATTATGTATAGATATATCAACATCCGGAAAATAACAATTCAGATTGAAATTTCAGACGTCACTATAAGTATGTGTATGAATGTATATAAACAATAGTACTTAAAGAACCAAAAAATTGTGAAGAAAGCTACCAACCTCAGGACCGGCGTCAGCCCAGGCAAGCTCTGAAGTGAATCGGACAACGGAAAGAGCCGGATCTTCCTCGGATGTTTGAATCACAGTCGTCATCGTCGTATAGCTGTCGGCAACTCGGTAAATTTGTGAATGGCTTTTTCCTTGGCACCAAAAAAGCAGAGAGTGAGGGAGACACCAGGAAAACCCTAACTGAGAATTAATGAGGGTAATACTGTCTTTAGACAAAAAAGAGGGTAAAGTGTACAACCGGATAACATGTGTGCGAAACTAGGGCCTAGGGGATTACCGTGAGTCGTCTATAAATTTTTTTTCTTCTTCTTTCCCAAAGGAGTTTTCTGTTCTTTATAATTGAAAAATTAGTTTTGGACTTTTTGCTTAAGGGTACAGCCATTGTTTTAGAAATATTTCTTGCTTGTTGTTCTAAGTCAATTTATTAGCCACATAAACATCATTTGAAATTTTACTTATTTCAAATTTTATTAAATTAAAATAATATTTCAATAATATTATACCAAATTGAATTTAATATTATATAAGTCTAATTTATAGAAATTTAACTTATATTACAACCAACTAGCAAAGGATTGAAAGGAAATATTTATAATAAAAATATATTTTTATGACAAAGTTGGTTAAATCTTTATTTCAATGCAAAACTCAAGTAACGCCTAGCATTACTCACAAGCAGTTGCAACTGCATATAATCACCAGCCGTAGACCCAGTAAAACATGTTGTAGATTCATCTCAAATGTTAATTTTGTCGCCTCCCATAAAGCAAGAGGTTCAATAACAATAGGACTTAAAACATGATAAATTCTGTTAGTACGTGCTACTGCAAAGCATCCCTCATGATCCGAACAATGACACTTAAACTTGATATCCAGTAAAATCTTTATTTGATAGGTTATATTAGTGCATGCATACAGTTTTTAAAATTAATATTATCTTGTCAAGTTAAAATTTTAAATTTATATGATCTGTTTTTCTCCGGTAGTAATCACCTTTTATCTTTTTTAATTTGTATCTCGAATACTTTGCAACTATTGCAAATAAACATTACCTCGTTTTTTATTTTTTTAATTATATATTTGTAACTTTGTACGTGTCAACCAAATTTTTATTTTTATTTATTTTTTATTGCCAAAAAAATATATATATATATATTGTGCTTGTTGGATACTTGGATCTATTGAGTCCAAGATTCCACGTCGGGCGCCGGCCCAAGCTTCGTGTCCTAAAATATTTCAGTAATTGAACGACGTTGTTTAATAGACTCCTTACTAAACCCAAATATCTAAATAAAAGAAAGCTAGAATTCCAAAGGCTCGAGAATTTGAGATAGTAATTTGCTCTGTTATGTAAAGCTTCTGTCTTCTGAGCTTCCGATAAAGTTCCATCCGACGCTCTCTCGCAGGAAAAGAGAGACAAGGAGTAAATCGAATCTTAAGCCGAAATTCAAAATTATATTTGTTCTATTAAAAGCTCTTCTTTTCTTTCCAAAACTGAGAATTCTAAACGTCTTCATTACGATACGAGAGCGTCACTGTTCTATATTGCCATCTGAGAAGAACAATGTGTCTACAGACCAGGTATATTTTATAACTTTGTTTTCATCGAACCCCATATCCGTATTTATAAAAAACAAGTCTGTTTTACAACAAATAAGGGATTGTTTTTCCTTGTGCATAATGAATGTTTAATTTGTTTGCTCCTTTGAAGACTTTGCACCATATAATGGACTCTCTTTTCTACTTATAATTATTTTCCCGCTCAATTAATATATATATTTTTTTACTATATTTGATTATACTTTGCGCGAGAGTTTAAAAGATAAAAAGCTAGGGTATATTGTATAATAGCTTTGGGAAGAACGATTTGGCTCTTATTATTAGATTGGAATGCATTGGTTAGCTTATTGGAAATTTAACCAATTTGATAGTGTAGGTTGTGATTTGAAGTTGAAATGTGTTAAATTTTGTATATTCTTCGATTGCTTGTTGCTTTGCCCTAAAGTTGAATTTTAAGATTTTTTTTTTTGTTTTGTTGCAGTAAGAGTTTTTCATGGAGTTACACTATTTGTAAACCTTTGTCTTCAATACCTGTAGTAGAGCCTGAATAATTACATTACTAGTAAGCGGCATTGTCATGAATAAAAAATCTGCATAGATTTTTCTAGTCATATTTGAGGCTTATTTTGAGCTGCTTTTAATAATTGCAGGGCCTATAGGTAAACAGAATAACCAATGGTGCTTTAACATATTTGGATATTGATCTAAATAAGGTGAACAAAAGTCGAACATCCATTCATGAAAGGCATAATTTTATTCAACAACACTAGTTGTTTTCCAATGGCCAAGGGTGAAATTCAAGCTAATAGCTCACAAGTAGATTTGCGACCTTCATCTGTTAAAGTTTTTGCAGTGGAGGTTGACACAGCTACCATGCCAGCAGAACAGAATTCAACAAGGAAAAGGAAACCAAGACGGAGAAACAAGATGAAGGCAGCAACTAAGCGACAAAATAATGGTCTAGCACATCTGCTTCCTGAGACAGATAGCTTGATTAGTACCAACCATTTGGAGATATTGTCAGCTTTGAGTCTGTGCGATGAAAGAAATAGTAAAGAGGTAGCTATCCCATCAGGTGTTAGTAAAACTGTCAACGAAGAGCACAATAGTGCAGGTTATTCTTATAATTTGCTTTTTAGAATGCCTGTTAGCTGTTCAAGAAAAAAGCTTCTCATACTTGATCTAAATGGATTGCTTGCGGACATAGTTACTCCTCCTCCGAAGGAGTGCAAGGCAGACAAAAGAATTGCAGGAAGGGCAGGTGAGAATTATTTTAGGCATAATTTACGTTCAAATAAGTGCTTTTGCTTTATTCTAATATTAAATGCATCATTACTTTCTAATTCCAGTTTTCAAGAGACCCTTTTATGGTGATTTTCTGAAGTTCTGCTTCGAGCGGTTTGAAGTGGGTGTGTGGTCCTCAAGATCCAAGTACCTTCATTAACCTATTTTTTGTATAAGATGCTTACAGTTTCTCAAATATCATTGCTCTTTTTCTTACTTTTGGCATTTGTTGGTAACAGTAAATAGATTTTGTGTATATGTATTAACAGCAATACTTGCTAATATATTGCAGGAAAATTATGGAAAAAATGATTGATTATCTTATGGGTGATATGAAGCAACAATTGTTGTTTTGTTGGGTAAGCTACTTTTAAAAAATTTCTTATTTTGATTCGGAAATTCAACCCTGGCATTGTAAGTACCTCTGTTCTACGTGCATAATATTTACCAAGTTTCTTTTTTTTTGTTGGTTTTGACATGTTTTTATCATCCATTTAATCGCGTCTTAATTAGTCAAAACTTACAAGATTTTCACAAAATATTTGCATTATGCTCTTAATTACTTTATAATTTTGGTCAGATGTGGATGAGGAGTTATTTTCTTGTGGTTAGGATCATTTAGTTGGGTATATCACCAAAACCTTACCATTTCAAAGAAATTGTTTGATTTTAGATAAGTAGTTGCTACTTGCTATCCTCCCCCACCCCTTTGAGTGCCATTGTCTGCTATCCATGGTACTATATTATATCTGCTCATATTGTGCTATAATGTTTTATTTTAGGATCTATCTCACTGCACTGCAACACAATTCAGGACTCTGGAAAACAAGCATAAGACCTTGGTTTTTAAAGAACTGAGGAAAATTTGGGAAAAACATGACCCTAGTCTTCCATGGGAGAAGGGGGATTATAATAAATCCAATACGCTACTACTGGATGATTCTCCTTACAAAGCCCTGCTAAATCCTGTTAGTTCATTTTGATCTTTGTTTCCCTTTCTTTTCGACTACCTGGTTTAAATATTTATTACGTATGACTTGCTTCTATTTTCATCTCTGACTCTGACTTCTTTGGTGCAGGTGCACACTGCTGTATTCCCACATCCATTCAAGTTTCAGGATGGGAGTGACAGTTTTCTAGGTAATCTGCCATAATTATATTTTAAACAAAAGATTAAGTACCCTGCTTTATATCTTGCAAATTTTCGATTAGTCTTTCAAATTTTCAGTTTGAGTAAGTAGTAGATTTCTTGTTTGCTTTCTGACGTGAAACAAAGACAATTATAATAAGTAACATCAATATGCTTATCTGGTTTGATATTGCGTTATTCTACAAAAGAATTTGACATGGCTTGAAAATAGAGTTGTATTTCAGACGACTAAGCATCTGCATCTGGTATTAGAAGTTTTTTCTACTTCTATGAAAGTCAATTCCTCTTCATTTTTGGTACAACCTGGGAAGTTATGCACATAGTTAAAGCATACAGTTGATTTTGAGAACTGTAGCTTGTTGGAGGAATTGTCCCACATTGATAAAAGATAATACTATAAAATAATTTATAAGAAATACAAGTGTATCTACTCATTGGGTTAACCTTTTGAGATTATAATGCTCATAATTTTTATAAACTTTCACATTGTATCGAATCTTTAATCAATTAATCGGCTAAACATTTTGTGCCTCATCTCGCAAAAGGATGGACTTTATAAGAGACAAAGACTCACACTTTAAGGGTAGATATTGGAGGAATTGTCCAAAATTGATTAAAGACAATACTATAAATATGAGTGTATTTACTCATGTGGTTAACTTTTTGAAATTAGAATACTTATGATTCTTATAAATTTTCACATAGCTTGAGGGCGAAGGACGATCATCCTTATCTCCCATCTGTATTTTGTTTTGTGTGTGTGTGTGTGAGTTAGAATCTTCATCTCCTTGTTTCTAGATGAGCAAATTTTGAACCGATCGTTGGATGATTGATCTTTGTCTTATTTGTATTGATGCATGTCATACAGTGAAGTATTCAATGGATGGGAGGAAAATCATAACTATATAATGAACCATGTGTGTTATAGGTGCCAAAGGCGATCTTCGTATCTACTTGGAAGGACTCTCAGAGGCTGAAGATGTACAGAAGTTTGTAGAGAAGCACCCATTTGGTCAGAAACCTATCACAGAAAGTAGTGAATCTTGGAGCTTTTATCTCAGAGTCATTAGTGAAACTGATCTTTATTCCTTTTCCAACCACAACGTAAAGTCTAGTTTTTCACTTCATCAAAATATGATTTTTCATTAAATATTTGTCCTAACATTTTCTTTTGAATTTCCATTAAAAGTCAACGGAACTCGTTTCTGTTAACAGAGCATACTTCCCTGAATGGATGGAAATATAGATACTTTAATTTTATGGATATATAAAAGATATAATTGATATCACGGAAATTATGGAAATTGTGAAAATTATAACTTTTTATAAAATTTTGTACAACTTTTTGAAAAGAATTACATATTTAGAAATATAAAATAGCATGAGAGAATTGAAAAAATTGGAGTAACTAGGGAAATAATTTAAAATAATCAATTCAGTTTTCTACTAATCTTATTTTAATATGGACCATTTGTATTTATTTATTTTTTTTACATGTGGGAGTCACCTTAAAATGATATTAGAGTAAAGGGGTTAAGTTAGCCTTTTTTTTATAGTAAACTAATATCTACAAAAGTATCACAACTGAATGAATTGCAATTTTTAATTAAATATTGACTATGTAATTAAATGTTTCAATATGAAAAAAAATTTGATCACTTGTACATAAATGTTAAAGTTAAACTAAAATAATAGTTTCTATATTTTTTTAATTCTATACTTTGATCCCTTATTGTTTTTTTTTTTTAATGATTTAGTGCCATCTTGAATTTTAACAAATTTAGTCCCTAATTAAACTAAAGTTTCAGCTTGGGGGCAATTATTTTTGTGTGGTCATGACTCATGCTTGCCAAAAACTTTTTTTTTTTGCTTTAATTTATGTTCAAAAAAGGTGTCCCAAAATCGTGAATTGACTTATGTAGGTTTATGTAATCTGGAATATTAATTCGATTTTTATGTAAAGATAAAGAGGAAGCCCAATACCATACTGGCGCATAGTGTACGAAGGTGTCACAAACTGAACCCACATTATACACCATAAAAACTATACGTGAAGAGATAAGCTGAATAGGTCTTGATACATTTGCCTAACTGTAAAAAATTATTCAAACTAAATAATTTCGTTGGTTGAGAATTGTGATGTTCTAAACCCTACTTGACTTCTTGCCTTACAAATTAGAAGCGTAGTAATGAAGCTACTAGTCATTCTTCTTTTGTCTAGTAAACACAAGTTACACAACATTCGTGATTCAATAGAATAAATAAAGAGAAAATTACACATGACTCCTGAGATTTTCTGAAACTGCATAAAACCGATCAACAGTAAAAATAAGCAAATAACCGCTTAGTTATGGCTATATTACAATATTTTGTAGTCTTATTTCATTATCTTTTTTCTTTTCTTTTCAGAACTTGTATAGTTTTTTTTTTTTTTTTTAGTAGGAGGGCGTCATCTATAATTGTCCCATATATAAACAAATATTCACATCATGATCAGCATGTTATTTTTAGAAAGGTGACCAGCTCCTAACCTAAATTAGAGGTACATGTAAGTAAATCATTAATGTTAATTATAATCTACTAAAGGAAATTATTAAAAGTTGTTAGAAAATCAATTTTTTCAAAAGTTTAAGCTGTTAGGAAGAGGGTCAACTATACTTTTATATATTTATTACTTCCTCACAAGTGTTGATTATATGCACTATACAAGTCAAACAATTGCAATTTAACAATTGAAATTATTGGACTTTGAACACAAAAACTTCACTCTGATATTATTTTAAAAGTTATTGAAAATAAATTCTTACAAAAGTTGAAGTTGTTGGGAAGAAAAAAATTTATACTTTTATATATTTATTACTTGTTGGCTAAATTTTTAAATTATTGGTGTTGCATATAATTAGATAGGATATGGAATTTGAAGGAGCAAGGTCAACGAGGCTTGTATATATTTTAATTTCATAGATGAAATAGGGCATTTTTCCTATTATGTCCCACAGAGCCACATAGCAGTACAATATGACAAAGCTTGCTTGTTTCGTGTAACTTGAGTGAATGAAACAGTCATAATGTTCCACTTCCATCCTTTCCACATAATTTCTATCGTCTTTACATAAAAGAGATTTCATATTTGGCCCTTCAATCTATTACGATATTACCTATATATCTAAGGCCAATGCCCATACTTGTTGAAATTTATCCCAAAAAATCGAACCCTACTATATTTGATAATCAAAATTAAAATAATAATTTTTTGAATGTAGACTCGATTATACTTATCAATAACAATGCATAAATTATTTAAAATTTATTTCATATTTGACATGCATAGAATTTCCTGTAAAAATCTCATTCGCAGTGATACAATACAACAATGAAAAGAAAAAAAAGTGATACTACACCTTTTGTATCACATAAACACATATAGAGATACAATTAAGCAGTTGTACATCAAGTCACTCATTCCAAAACGTTTCTCCGCTATATGATGAAATGAAATATGGTGCTTCAGAGATTGTAAATGATGACTACTGGGACATCTAACAAATTTTTGGGTCCATAATACCTAATTGATTTCACCATCAGCTTTGTGAATGTACGGCCCTAGAGAAGGTCTTTTCGTTCCAATTATTTAAGTCCACAATCAGTGGTACTTAACATCAAACTTTGGCATGTGATATACGTGACTTCTAGATCCGAATTGCATGATTTTTCTTGACTTTTTGCAACTCATTGTTAATGTCAATCTTATTAATTAATATATAACTACAGTATATAATAATTAAATAATTACTTCTTAAGTGTGACATTAGCCACTATTTTATTTTAACATGCCTGTAGATTTTGCACATGCAAATCCAGCAAATGGTACAAACACTCGTTTTTCAAGTACGCTGAGTTGGTAATTTAGCAACATGTGTATACTTAACATTGCTGATTAATAATGGGTTCGATTGTTCTTCTTTATTGATATTAATATGGGTAGGAAAGCTAGAAACAAGTAGTCATCAACTTCATAAATGGGTCAGTTAATTTCCTTACGTCCTAATTAAGCTTTATATCTATGAAAATATCAAGTCTCTGTTTTTTATAATGAATGATATCTCGTTAAACAAGATAAGATGGAATCTTCACTTATCCCACATTGAATAATTAAACCTCAAGACTAGAAACTTGAAATTTAAATATCGCCTTTTCGAAGTCAGATTTGGATTGATCATAAAATTCCTTTGTTGTCCTCATTAAAGTCCTTGAAATGTGAATAGCTAACTTTTAGGCTTTTGCAGCTGTTCCTTTTGAATCTAATTAAATTAATTAATTTATTACTCAAAAAGCCAATCATGGATGGCTTATTTTATTTATAATTACAAGCAAAAGAGCTAAAGAAATATATTATATTATATGGCTTCTCACAATCTAAATTTAGCTAGTATAATTGAGATGGAAAGCTACCTGTCTAATGAAGCCATCGTCGTTCATGTGATACTGATCATGCCTTCACTTTTTCCATGTGTTTCAACATCGATCCTTTTTCACATGCTCTCATTAATTTCCATGTTAATATTAATTATCATGATCAATATATATATATATAACATCCTTTTCTATTCTTATAATTAAATTAAATGAAATCAAGGCAATCGAATCCAAGCTCGATTTTGCAATGGTATCTCATTAGTACGAAACATACCTTTGGGTGGCCAACTCGTACTTTCATTTATGCCCTTTAAGCTTTGACCTGCAAAAAAAAAAAAAATCTCAAGCAATATTAACAGGAACATATTCAATTAAGACTTTTAATAAAAAAATTAAAAATTTTAAAATTTAAAGGTATTCAATTAAGATTTAAAAGTTTAGAGATATTTAATTATGATTTTATAGAAGTCTTTAAAATTTTATAAAAATTTAGGTGTATTTAATAATAATTTTGTATAAATTTTTAAAAATATAGTAATATTCTAAAAGTAGTTAATTTTAAAAGATTTTAAAAATTGATAATGTTTTAATGAAATTTTAGTTAAAACTATAATGAAAAAAATCTTTACTAGTTCTTCTCTCAACCTCTAAAATTTTTATGAATTATAAAGATTTGACTTACAATTTAAAACATTTTTAAAATCTATAAAAGTATTTAAAAGTTCATAATTTTATTTTTAAATTCATAATTCTTTAGAATCTATAAAAAATAATAATTAAATACTTAAAAAAAATTAAATAAAGGATAAATGCAAAAGAAAAAGACAAGCTCCATAGTCATAAAATTATATATGAGTTCAAACCTGATTTGGTATTACTTAATTAAAATTTAGAGAAAAGGGTTAGTCAAATTCCTCATAATTGGCTTTAGTATGTATTTAGTTGCTCAAATTATAATATATATTTTTTAGTCTTTTAATTTTGATAAATTGTGTTTTTAATTAGTCTCTTAATTTTGATAAAAAAAATTAATTAAGAATAAATAATGTTATTTTTATAATTTTTTATTAAAATATTAATTTCTAATCTCAAATGATTAAAATGTGAAGTTGGCCCTATAATGATTGTTTAATATGATTTTTTTTTATAAAAAAAATATTAGCTTTAGTATTTAATGATTGTCACAATTTTTATTTTTATTGATTTTTTTTAAATAAAAAATATGCATTTAAATAAATTTTCGTTAGAAAACATTATTATTTTTTATTTTATCCTTAAATAATTTTATATTAAATTTTACTTTAATTCAATTTAATAGTTCGTATTTTATCGTATTTTAATTGCTTTATAAAATAATAATATCTTAATTAAAAAATTATTAAATTAATAAAATTAAATGAGTATTTTTATCAAAATTAATTAATTAAAAAAATATATTTTATAATTCAAGAGACCAAAGATAACTATAAAATCTGTTTAAGAGTTCTCCGACACCCCCACCCTAAAACTTAACACAAATAATATGCCAGTAATATGTGGACCTTAGATTAGACGTAATTTAAATAAAATAAAATAAAAATCTAACATTTCACTTAACCTTTTAGCTGCTAGGCAAAGCTTATAATTAATCTATATCTAGCTGCATTAATTAATTGTATTCCTGCACGTCAAAGCGAGAGCACGTGACATCTCTGGCATTATCTTTACATACAGGGATCCTTCTGAATGCAAATTTATATAAATAAAAAAGATATTTATGTTTACTACTTAATACCAAAAGTAGACTATTACGGCTTAATAAATTATTAGAGCAATTAAGTAGTATTGGATTGAGTCCGAGCCGGTTTGGCTTCGTGAAATCTTGCTAGAGATGTAGTAATAACTCATTAATTTTAATAAAATACTCCTAATTGTCTAAAAAAAAAACAATTAGGTAGTAAGTGCATGTTGGCCTGATTGTTCTTACCCAAAGATTAGCTCACTCAAACTTTCAACGGAACGGCGATTCAACATGGGTCCCATCTTTGTTCAAGGCTTCAAGGTAAGGGTGATAATTTCTGACACGACATGATAGCACGATTCGAACATAACACAATATAAATTTTTTTTAGTAGAAATTGATCAATAATTTTTTTTATATTCTTAAAGGTTTTGTTATTTCTTACTATTATAAATAAATAACACAAAAAAAATTTAAGTAAATTTTTTAATGTGTCAACTAATACAAAAACACGACACGAATAACACGAACAAACACAACACAAACACGAACACGACTAATATGACACGATTGACACCTCCTACTTCAAGGTAGCCTTTTTGCTTTCAGATTTTTTTTTCTTTAAAAATTTGAAATTTATTTAAGTAATTATAGTTGTACTCATTGTATATTTGTATATGTAGTTTATCCCCAGTTTCTTAACAATTTTTTTATTTTTTTTATTATTGTCATACACGAGTCATACTAACAAATCAAGCGGATCATATAATAATTAACTAAACATTAAATTTATTTTTGATTAACGATGGAAAAGTAATAAAAATAGAAAGAATTTTTCAATTTATTTTACTTATGTCACATGAAACAAATTGAGGGCCGTAGTTATAAATTTTTTTTTACCGAAAAAAGCTTTATAGGAAGAGACGAAATAAAGCACACTATGCTATATTTATTCTTATCAACGTCTTATTTTGAGAGTACTAACAGTGATTAATACTTTAAGTTATCGTCAAATAAATCTTTATACATAATTACGGCTGTTTTATCTCTCATACCTATAATTTAGTATATGTAGTTCAATGGTGTTATTCACTGGACTATCCACTGCAAGTAATTATGTGGTATTGGTGAATAAGCATTAATAGTCATATAATTTTAAATAAAAAAGCAGTTTAATTTTATAATTTTTAATTGTAAGAGTTTAGTTTTTTACCTTTATAAAATATGTACTTTAGTCTCATACCTTTAATATAAAATGTGTAATTTAATTTTTTTTTCCGAAAATTTTGAAACTAAAATATACCTTATTACGAAAATTTAAAACTAAACTGATTAAGTTAAAAATTATAAAATTAAATTGCTCATTTATTCAAAGTTATAAGAGCCTTTTATCTATCTATCTATCTATCTATCTATATATAAAACATCTATGTAATATTTAAGGCTAATGAAATATAATGTTAATATAATTAATTTTTTGAAAAATAAAAATATTTATTATTTAATTAAAAGATGAAACAATATAATTAATAAAAAGTACAAGCTCTTCTACTTAACATTTATTGTTTATCACCAATCATGGAGTAGTTTAGTGGTCGAACTCTTATAGCTAAGTACTGGTTTTTTGTCCTCACACGACAGGACACAGGTTTGAAGTTTATGGAATGCGTTGTTTGTCATTCGAGAATGGGCGTAATTTTCTTGCTCTTCAAACACGTCGCTTTGCCAATCATGTTTTAATCTCCTCTGTGCTTTTGGCTAGTTTGCAATTGGTAAAAATTAATAAATGATCGATGATTTTGGTGTGTGGTGATGTGTGATTTCTGTCCTATTTTCTTTATCTATATATGTTTTTTTATTATTAAAAAAAAAACTACTGTTTATCAATTATTATGGTAAAAAATATATATATATTGCGCTGTGACATATAATAAATTATGAGAGTAACGCATGGAGCACTATGGGACAAAATTTACGATTTTGAATGTATGAGTGTTTTGTGCTCAATTTTGGAAAACCTAGTGACTTACCTACTCCTAGCTAGAGGGTACTCTGCAAAATTTTATGTCATGTACTGGACTGTATGGAACTTTTGATCTTAAACGTACTCCTTGTTTACAATGAGACATGTACTAAGTTTATTATACTTACCGACACTCATGTAATTGACTATAAACACTAAAAGGAAAAAATACATGAAAAGGAAATTTTAAATACGGGTAATAATTAAAAATATAACTAGGTGCTGAATGTTTTAATTATGAATAGATGGTCTTTTACGGTTTTTGTATGCTTAAATCAAAATGAACTTATAAATTTAATAATGCTCAATTTTATTTTTATTTTTATTTTTGTTAAATAAATTAGAGTCATATATAGAATTTAAACTCTATAGGAATTCCTGATTATATTTATATGAGATGAAGATTTAATAAAATGGGAATATTTAAGATGAGATGATTAGGAGTGCTTTCATTTTCAACAATTCAAACTGATTTGAATACATTGAATAAAAACTGATTAAAGGTTAAAAATAAAAAAGCATTATACAGAGGTGAAAAAACGGTCACATAAATACTGTTTTAGTTATTCCCAACACTCTGACAGACTCCACATGCACATGAAAGAGTGAACCAGGCTTCAGATCCACACGTCATCAAAATTGGGGTGGGATGGGGATCCCTCTGCATTCTCCATCTGCAGTTTTAAATTTATCATTTATCTTTACTTAATTTTTTTTTTCAAGATATCAAAAATTATAGATAAAAAAATAGGTTTTTAAATAAATAATAGTAAAATTATTATTTTTAATTTCTTAATTTTTTTTTATTTTTATATAAAATAAATTTTTAAAAATTATTTAATAATAAATAATTTATGATGAGAAGACAATAAAATTTATAGTTAATAAATAATATTACATGATAAAAAGAAAAAATAAATATATAATAATTTTATACTAAATAATTTTGTTAAAAATTAATTTAAAATAATAAAAATAAATTATTAAATAATTAAATATTTTTAATTTTTAATTTTTTTAAAATTAAGTAGATAATTTAAATAATTTTAAAAAAATAATTATTGATGTTTTTAAAAAATAAAACATAATATAAAGATAAAATATATAATATATTATTTAAAATTATTTTGAATTTTATATAATTAAATTTATAAAAATAAATAAATTTATATATTTATTAAAATAAGGTATATATTTTAAGAAATATAATGAGAATGCAATATTTATTCTTATCTCATCTCGTATTATAAAATATAGATTCTTATTTATCGTTTTTCATTCTCCATTTTATCCTCCCATTTTTGCCTCCAACAGAATAATTCATGTTGTTTCACCTCGTATAATAAAATATAAATTTTTATTCCTCTTTTTTATTTTTTATTTTATAATTTTTATTCTTACCTCCAAGAGAATATTTTTTTTCCAGGAATTTGTCCTGTCGGAAAAATTGACAATCTTAAATTCGACCCACATCATAATGAAATTAATTCATAATAATTTTGCATTTAATTATTAATTTGTAACAAAATATAAATCATCCAAAAATAGCAGTAATGATTATTCCTTCAACAAATGATTTTTTTTTTTGCACATTTATATAATTATATTTTTAATTTTTTTAATTTATTTTATTTAATAATAAAAAAAATTATTTTCTCTTCATGTATTGTTAGATGATGATATTTGTACAACTTAAATTATTAACACAATAATAATACATTAGCATACAATTTAAATTATTACTACAATAATAATTTATTAATAATAAACTAACAACACTATCTAATAACAATGTCCCTAGAATATAATTAATAAAATAAATATTTTATGCATACAATTCAAATTATTATCACAATAATAATTCATTAATAACAATTTAACAACATTATCTAAAAACAGTGTCACTAGGGTATAATTAATAAAAGAAATAAAATATATATTTTATGTATTTTTATGGTGATAACAACAAAACTACTTGTAATAATATCATTATTTTTTAAAAATTAATTTTAATTGACAACTTAAATAAATATTATAATAATATTATTATTTTCGTTGAATTCAATTTTTATTATTATTAGTTTTCATCCTACACACCAAGATCTTAATGTTGTTTCAGCGCTCTCTCTATTTCCTGACGTAATATAATTTAAAACTATATCCCGTTGTTTCGAAACTGGTATTCAACCTTGCCCTTTCTTTATATAAATATATAATGATATAACCTCTTACTCTTATATCGTCAAGGCTGTTGCTGCCTATAATTACCAGACACCATACATGGAGGGGATCGAGAACGAGCCAAAATACAAACTATTCTTTTCTTTTGCGAGAAACCCCAAAACAAACATCTCTTCTTGGTTCTGCTCTCTGCAGTCTGCATTAGTACTAGTACTAGTACTCGTACTCGTACTGCTCTCCTGTTTTTGTCCTAATTTTTTAAGCTAACATTTAGTGTCGGGTACTCCTACTCCCTTCCATTTCTTTTTTCCTTTGTTTTTTCTCTTTTACACAATATATTATTGTAACTGCCTAGCCTTTTTTTTTCTGTGAAAATGCCTCATTTCTATCTATCATAAAATTCCATTTAACATTGTCCTCTCTAATTACTTCAAACTATACACTAACCATTGTTTTTCCATTGATGCTGATCCTGGTCATCCTCAGCAAGTGTTGTTTTCTCAGTTGATATTTTGTTCACAGCAATTTATAATTTTCCAATTAAGTCGGAATAAAGAGTTTGAATTAAGGATGTCTGCAAACCCAGATCTAATTAAGAAGAAGCATGTTGGATGTTTGAGTGGAATTTTTCGTCTCTTTTATCGCCACCATTTTCTTGCTAGACGCACCAATGGCCAAAATCACAAAAGCTTACCTCCAGGTATTGTAATGTACTTATCTAACTTGCTTACTAAGAAAAACAGAGGATTGCTTTCTTTATGACTATTTATTTAACGCACTACTACAATTTTTTTTTTTTTTTTTTAAATTTAATTAATAATAATTAATTTGCACGTAAGAAACTGAAACCCTGTTAGTTTTGTCTACATTTCCAACATTTCTGCAATTTGGAAACAACCAACACTAGTTTGTCTTTAGATACTACTTTCCTTCTTCATATTACCCTAAGAGATCACTAGTTAATTTTACTCCTCGATCGTAGTCAGTATGTAATATTTTGGAGCACAACGTGATAAATTGCATATATTAAATTTAATGCTTTTTTAATTTCACGTTAAACAGTGGAAGACAGTAGCAATCAAGCAGCAGAGTCCATCAGTACTCATCAGACAGAAAGAGTAAGAAAACTAATGACTCTAAACTCCTCCATTATTTACACCATGATTTTTATCAGAAACATTAGTCATATGCAAGTAAACTTATGGCTACAGAAAAAGGAGCCAAATGCCATTAAAGAGAATCGAAGACCCTCCACGGAATCAACAAGAGCTTCGGTTTCTTCTTGTAGTTCACCCAGCTTCTCATCCACTGACTACATCAAATCTGTGCCCGTTGAATCATGTCTGTCATGCCAAACCATTTCCACTGAAACATCCTCCGTTCATAACATGGCTGCAAAGCAACCAAATGATATCAATTATCCAAACAAACAATGCCTTGACCTTGGAGATGTAATCAGAAATTCCATGTATAGAGAAGTCCGTGGCATAGCAGTAAAAACCACTGCTAAAGATGAAGCTGTGGTTCATACCTTAACATACATAGACTCACCAAGGCCTTCAGAACCGCCCAAATTTGTCAAGCCAAGGCTCTCTGGCCTCAATGGATCATTTCAAGTTATTGCCAAGCTTCAAGAAGCACCTAGGAGAACCAACAATGATAGGGATAGTTGTATGCGTTGGGTACCAAAGGAGTCCCGGAGGCTCTCTTATGATGGAAAAGATGCACACAAATTCACCATAAATCTCAAAGAACTCCCAAGGCTATCGCTGGACAGCAGAGCAGCCTCATTAAGAGGATCTAACACTGAAACAAAATCAAACTACGACCAAATGATCGATCTGCCGCAAGAACCAGGAAGTTCCAAACGATCATCCAGCATCATAACAAAGTTGATGGGCTTGGAGGCTCTCCCAGATTCATCATCGATCAATGGGGGTCAATCAATGTTCAATAATACCTGCCAGAACGATAGACATGATTTCCAGTCAACATCATCAAGAACAGCCATGAAAGATAAGCAGCATTCTTTTTCTGGATCCCAAAAGAAGACCACAAGATACCTAGCATCAAACCAGATGAAAAATGTTGACCTAATTGTCATTAAGGCTACCTCAAGTCAAAAAATTCCATTAGAAGCAGCTCCGTGGAGCCAGATACATGGAAGCAGAGGATCCCAACCACCAGGTTCCAAGTGTCAGGAAGCTACTGCAAGAACCACAAACTCATCACCCTTTGTTTATAGTGAAATTGAGAAAAGATTGGCAGAACAAGAGTTTAAAAAGTCTGGAAAGGATCTCAGAGCTCTTAAACAGATGCTTGAAGCAATGCAGAAAACCAAAGAAATGCTGGGTCACGAAAAAGATAAGTCCTCCAGTTTTAAGTCTCAAACAAGCAATAACAACAGCCTTGATCACAGATCAAATTTGGAAAGTCACAAGAGCCTCCTACAAAATGACATCTCGGTTTCTCCCAAAGCAAAGGGGTCTAATCATCCAATAACTTACAAATCACCAATCATCATCATGAAACCAGCTAAAGTTAACATAAAAAACACAGGTACTGCTTCTGCTGTCAGCTCATTTAACAGCTTAACTAGCCGATGCAAGCTTCAAACCAGTGGCTTTCACAAAAAGGAGTCAGTCGAAAAGCAGGCACCAAAACATTCAACCCAAAAGAATGTGCATAATACCAACTACAAAACGGGTAGGCAATCATCCATAGACAAAAGTGCTAAGACAAGCACTTTGAAATCTATTAAAGCATCTCAAAATAATGGAGAAGGTAATAGCTGTGGTTCAGCTAAAACCAAAAGAACTGCTAGCTTTGACCTGCAACACAGCCAGTTTGGGTTGGACAAACAGCCTCGTCAGGCCATTCCATCATCAAATTCAAGCAGAAGCAGAAGGCATTGTAGCAGACAAAAAATACAATCCAGTAGCCTGGCTAGAAAAGACATGTTAGAATCTCCCAATTTGCAGAGAAGCAAGGACCTATTGAGCGAAGCCAAGACAAACATCAGATATTTGAGTCCCCAAGTTGACACCCTTTCTGTTCATTTTGATGGCACCATCAGCCTGGATTCGCAAACAGACGAAGAAACCAATCCAGTTAGTCAGCCTAGGGAGACAAACCATACCAACTTCAAGCATGATGGCAAAGACCAGGGAGTATGTGCTCATATTCTTCTTAGAGGGTACTAAAACTACTTTAGCTTTCAGTTTAACGTATTATTTTATCTCATTCAGGATCAAGCTGTCGGGTTGAGTCAAGCAGAACCCGGGAAAGCTAGCGCTGAGCAACCAAGTCCCGTCTCTGTTCTTGATGCTACCTTCTATAGAGATGACTTACCTTCTCCTGTAAAGAAAACATCAATTAGTAAGTACTCATGCATTCCACATCTTTTAACAACTAGGAAAAGTGGAAAACGGTTTAAATTCTAAAAGAGAGGAGACGAATGCCATGTGAAAGTTTACTGGATAAGGACCAGAAGATGTATACATTATATTTTCTTTTTCTATAGCTTCAAACCTCCATATTACAGTTTAGAAAGCAAGGTTTGTTAATATTATATGTTCCACAACTTGTCATAGATGATAAGACTCTATATCCAGATGAAGTAAAGTTGCAAACGATGGAGCTAGCTCAGCAATCCAGCAGAGAATCATGTGTCAGCTCCGAGATTGACATTAAAACATTAGAGGACATCAAGAAATTGGTTCGAGATTCTCAACAGGCAAACTTCAATCTTGTAATGGCACACTATGACAGCACAAATCCAGACCACAGATACATTTCAAATATACTGTCAGCATCAGCCCTCCTTGGATATCTGGATTCCGGCTTGACAAGCATTAAATTCCAAAAATTAGAGAACATGATCAACCCTAAATTGTTTTTTGCACTTGAACAAGTCAATACAAGCACATCGTTCTTACGTGATGAAAATAAATGTGAAAATATTCTCTGGCTGAACTACAATAGGCCAATCCACAGAAAACTGGTATTTGATGTAGTTAATGAAACTCTATGTCACAAATTAGAGGCAAAAGACTCATTTAAACAGTGCCTTTTGCAGAAACCGAGAAATCAGCATCTTGTAGAGAAAATATGCTTAGAGATTGACCGATTACAAGGTCTTAACTCGAATGGCAGCCTACTTGATAAGGATGACAATATGAAAAGCATCGTACCTGAAGATCTAATGGATTGGCCAGGGTGTGACAGTGAAATCCCAGGGGTGGTGTTGGACATTGAGCAGTTGATCTTCAGAGACCTTCTAACAGAAGTTGCAACTGGCATGACAGCTGCCTCACAACATCGGCCTGGTGGACACTGCAGGAAACTGTTCTCCAAGTAGCATCTTACAGAGGAAAAAATAAGATGTCCTTTACTGTTTACTCTTTCTTCTTGCCCTAGGTCCTGAGTTTGCTTATATCTTTTATATTTAATCTGTATAAACAAAATAATCTTCAAGAAACTTTTAGCTCGATTCCTGCATGTAAATCTCTGATCTAGTTTTATGACATGATTGGTAGTATTAGACTTCAAGATATGGCTCTAACACTTCATTATGACATATATAACTTTACAAGTTAAATTATAATTTTTCCTTGGTAACATTCTTCTGTCCACATACTGCATTGTTTTTAGAGGTTTGATAATGCTATTTACAATACTTCAGATAAGTGTATGTCAATATAACCAATATTGTAGCATTAACCAGATCTCCTCTTTGCCGAATGTGTCCAGATGATAAAAGAAATCACACAAATTTTAGATGCCTGAATGTCTCTCATATGTAAGACATTAAGACGACTGAATATGAGTATATGACCATTTACAATATATATACATAAGAAGGCCAACTTTTCAATAAAATCCATATACACACCTAACATCCAGCAGTAACCAAACATGTAGACGTAGATTTATCAACGTATATGTCCACAGAATTAGAAAATAAAAAATTCAGGTTTGACAGTTAAGAGCAGACGAGACAAAAGCAGTAAGTCACCTCAGAATTTATACATACAGAAAAAAAATTATTGAAACTGAAAAATTAGAGTACACTTACAATGCTAATAGTGGAAAAGAAATTTTCCAGGATTGTATTTGCTCAATGGTCAGAGAACATACAGATGCTTTTGAGATTTTTGTGTGTGTATTGTACACAAAATTCTAAAGATACGTCAAGACTGAATTCCTCGCTCCATTGCTCTCCCTTAAACATTACACAGGCATGGAGACATGTGAAAGTACACCAAATTGTTTCTTTTCTTTCTCTTTTTTTCCAATTTTTCTATCATAACATGAGGCCACACGGGTGACAGTAAAAATAAGTTTTAGCTATTGGGACCTCTTTAATTCATTTTAAGGCATTAATACAATCTTCAATAACAATATAACCACCTTAAAATATTCCAACATGGAGCAAGCTACATTACACTTGCAACCAATAACCATACAAGTGCACAGTTCGCCACAATTCTATTGGAAGCTCAACTTGTACAGTTCTTTTCAACTTTGTTCGTCATACTTCAATTTCGTTTTAGTAATAAAAGAAAAGTGTTCGACAAAACAGGATCTTTACTTCCATTCAGATGCAGAAAAAAAAATTCCAATTTTAGTCAATGGGCGGTAATAATAGGACACAATACACACAAAAAACTACTTAACCACAGTTTACAGATGAAGAACAACATAGTCCACAATGGGCAGAGATAAGAAAGTCAAGCCTCCATTAAGTGTCGAATCATACATGAAAAATGAATTTCAATTAGAAAGAATCATTTACTGAGTCTATCCTGCAACCAACACGAACATACCTGAGAAAAAAATTGTCAAACGTGGGAAATATCCCTAGAAATTTGCAATAACCATTCTATCATGCAACATACAGACAACATAATGCCCTTTGACATCCCTGGAACCAGCTTCCACGGCCAACCTCCTAAAAAGTGTACAATTCTAATCCAACTGAACTAATTTACTATTGAGCCAGCTCGTGAGGATTATCTATAGATTCATTGAGAATTTCCTCTGCCCGCCGTTTCTTCTCGTCCTTCTCACCAGCCTTTGCAAACCGGGACAATGTTTTCTCATAACCCTTGTTCTGGGGTCTAAAATCTAGCACATTGCTAAGGGACTTCTTTCCTATTCCAATCTTAAATTTCACAGACGGCTCCCTATTCAGAAGAACCATGTTCTGCCCCTCTTCAAAATCAATTGGCCTGCCCTGCATTGCTTCAATGGCTGGAGCAAATGTCTCCAGCACGGAAACACAGTTCTCTATCACTTGGCTCTCTGCAATAAGATTTTTCATGGTAGGTTCCTTTTTAAGTTTAGCTGGAAATGTAACACTCGAAACTTCTTTTTCTCCAAATTTCAAAGGTGGCACAAGAAACGGGTTACTTTCTGCTTGCATTGACTTATCAATATTTCCATTTTCACCGGTTGAGGGCCCCTCCAACCCATTATAGATGAACCGTTGCTGAAAATTCAACAGAGAGCGGTTGACCTTCTGTTGTATTTCTCTATGCTTTTTAACCATTGGATCTGTTACTCTTTCAGTGGAAAAGTGAGGATAGGTATGGGGTTCAGGAAATGCAGGTAACCAGGCCGGTATATGCTCCACATGAGTCTCTTCTTCAGTTTGCAAAAAGCTCGGAGTCAGTTTTCTGTCCCTTACAACTGGAAATTCTGGAATACTGTAGGCAAAAGGAATTTTCTCAGCGTTGCTAATATAATAAGAAACCTCTCTAAGAATGCCAGAACAAACAAGGGAATGATCAATGTCAGAAGCACCAGGAAATCCCTGAACCGATCCCAAATCTTCCAAGCCCTGAATAATATCAAAAATGTTGGAATCTGTTCTACCAGAAAAATTAGCATAAGAATGTGCATTCTTTCCAATGTTGAAGATATACCGAACAGCTACATCAGTGAGTGTATCAAGAGCAGATAGTTGAAAAGTCTGAAATCCTTCACTCTCACATACTTGAGCTACTGCCATCTTTGCAATTGCTCGAGCAAAGTCATCACCACCTGACTTTCTCTGCCTGTTCGTCTTAGAATTTGGTTGTACATGGTCTCTTCCACTCTCCCCACCTCCATCGTTCATATTCAACACCTCATAATCACTTTGCCCAACTTAGTAAAACCAAAAGCAACATTTTCCCCAAACAATCCCAAAGATTCCGCATTATCTACCCGTAGCTCACCATTCCATCTTTTATCCTCTGTTATCACTGGAGAAACTGCAAAATAATTTTAAAAAAATAAAAATTGGATAATGATCGTATAAATGCCAACAACTGTTCATTTCTATTAAATATAAATATAAGAAAATTCAATGAATTAAGTCCAAGTTATCTACTTGAGTTTTCGGAGTCTTTCTCTCTCAGGCAATCTTTTCTTAATGAAGAACCTTCCAAATGAACGAAAATAATTACTACCTACCAAATGACCACTAAGAGAAGCAAAGAAATAAAAGAAGAATAATAATTAAATATTTCTTGCACTTCCCTCCATTTTATCGGCCAATAATCACGCCCTAAAAATCCAGAAAACGCTAAAGCTGCGAACTTCGTATCCAATTGGAAGAAAATTCGAAATAAATGGAAGCGGGAACAACCAAAAAGGAAAGGAAAGACTAAAATGGAGAGCTTCAACGTACCAGAGATTTCTAGGGTTTCAGATCAAGAAAAAGCAATTCGCATCCAGAAAACTGTAATTGGAGAGCATAGGGCTATGAGTAGCTTGGGTTTTAGGTCAGAATTTTGAATTGTGTTTGGTCAGGGCTTAAACCCTAGAGAACCACTAGATCAAGTGAAAAAAAAAATGCACAGTTAACAAACCAACAGTGAAATAACCAGGGAGAGTGTGGGCTCGAGCTCGAGCAATTTTTGTTCTTATAGACGAGAAGAAGAGGTAGGATAATTATTTAAAGAGAGCAAAGATAACGTACAACACCAGGATTCAAAACATTGTTTTAAATCAACGTGATTCTTTGACACCTGTCCCTCAATCTTGACGGGAGCTTTTAAGGGGAAAAATATTAAATATCATAAACATCCAATGTTTTACTTTAGTATCAAAAATATCCCTCAAAATTTTAAAAAAACTTCTTTTCTTTTCTTTTCTTTTTTTCATTTTGAGTTTAAAATAAAAAAAATAAAAACATTTAGTTATTTTGTTTAATATTACATTTTCTCTATATGAAAATCTTCTAGGAAAAAAACTATTGACAAAGTGATACTAAGTAGTGTATGAATCTTTGATAGATTTTTATTTTTATTATTAATTAAATTTTATTAAAATATAAATCATCTTTAAATTTGTAAGACATAGTGATACTATATATTCTTTTGTTTCATTTTTTTTTTCTTTCTTTCTATTTCAGTTTATAACAATTTGTTGTCCTTTCTGGATGACATTTAGATGGGTTAATTTTGAGTCTTTGACGTACACTTTTCACAATTAAAATATTTGTTTTAATGATGTAATTCAAATTTGCATGAAGTTGTGTTATAAAAAATATGAGTTTATGGATTTGAGAACTGACTTCTTTTACCTTAAAATTAGTAGCGTTAATTTATGCATATTAAATTAATTTTAGCTTATTTAAATTTAATTTTTATCTTAAATTATCAACTTTAACATAAATTTAATTTAATTTAATTTATGCTATAAATTGTGAATCCTAACTTAAACCAAAAAAAAAAAAATTAAACTGCCTCAAACTAGCTCAAATTTGTCAAAATTTTTATTTACGTATATTAATTAGTTTTTTTTTTACATTATTTAACTTGATGTTAATTGAAAATATTATAAATTTTTTTATAATATTTAATCTAATTAAAATAATAAAAAATTTGAACTAAATTCAATACATTCTAATAACCTTAAATATACAAAATAAAATTTTATTACAAATTTTTACAAAATTTAAAAAATTAAAGTTTCAAAGTTATAATTATATTACAAAATAATTCAATAAAATAAATTACTACATAAAATTAAAGTAAATGAATATTTTAAACTTAAACTTCATGTAATTGTGATTAGTGATAACATAATATATTTATACATTATTAGTAAGAAAAATACAACAAATTTTACATGACATAAATTAACAGACTCAATTTATAAAAAAATAATAGTATTAATAGATAATAATAATTATAACTATTTTTTATTTTCGTGTTATTGGATTGGCCATAATCCAACTCTATTTTTTTTTTTTTTGTATTATCTAAATTGATCTAAATTTAATTCATTCATATTCGATTCATGTTCTATAATTTATATTTAGTTTAAATAATTATGCTACGTAACAAATTATCACCTCAAACTTAAAACCTTTGGATATGCCCTCGGAGTTGTGAACAGATGATGCCTTGGGTATAACACCCTCAACTGACCTTCCATCTAACTCACTTGTCCATCCCCTTGTATTAAAAAAAAATCAACTAACTACTATCAATCTTCTACAAAACTAAATCTTGAAGCTATAGATAAGGATTTTTTTTTTTTTTTTTTAATTTACCATTATATAAATTTTTGTATTTTTATATTAAAATTCTGGTAAAATCTGAAACTTTATTTGTATGAGTAATCACATTATTATTAAAATTATTTTCAATTAAAAAACCAAATACAAATGTAATAATATTGGTTTTTTTAATTTTCATTCAATTGTATTAGTATTCTTATTATATTTTTATTAAGAGAATCAAATGTGCCCTTTAATTTTCATATTTTTTAACTAATAAATGATATATTATTCTTAATCTATTGAGTACGTGAGAATTGAGATCTTACCCTATAAATTTGTTCTATTTTACCATAGTATAGAAGGTGGGTACATTTTATAAAAAAGATAGGCAAAATTCCTCTAATCTACTTATATTTTTAAGTTTTTTTACAATTTTTCCTCTTCAACATTATCATATCTTGTAAGTAATACTTACAATAATTATACTAAAATTATTATGTTAATGACGTATAACACTATTAAATAAAATAATGATTTTGCTACTAATTTACATCACAGATAATCATTTAATATATATTATTAAAATTTGTATTGTATTTAATATTTGATGTATAAAGATTATATGTTCCAACCAATTATAATTTTACAGATCATACAGATGTTTACTAAAAAAAATTATGCTCTTTTAACAATGCTGCTCGTGTTTTTAATCACAATTATAATAAGGCACATGTTCATATAACAACTACATTACTATCTTTTATTTTAAAAAAAATTTACTCTCTTATTTTTACTTTAACATTAATGTGATTATTTTTAGAACATGAATCGAACATTTAGACATACTTCTAAAAACTAATAGCATAATGCAATGAGAAAAAATCCATAGGAAATATATAAAATTATATTGGAAGAACAAGTAACAATATATAATTAGAATTTAACACATAATTATAGATATTATTAATCTCATAGTGACAATTTTTAACATGATATGATATGAATATAAAATTTAATAAAAATTGATTGATAATATTTTTATGTCTTTAAAAATTGTGTTATTTTTTACTATTATAAATATGCAACAGAAAAAAAAAAGTTAAGTAAATTTTTTCATATATCAATTAATACAAAAATTTAACATAATTAATATCAAAATATGACATAAACACGATACAAATTGTTACTATTAATTTAAGTATGACTTCATGGGCAATACTAAAATAATTAATTAAGTTATATTAGTAAAATTGTATATAATTTAATTACTTAATTATTTTATAACAATATGCTCTCTTATTTAAAGTAAGCCCCAAAAACCGTAATAATAAAGTTAAATTCTCATGTGTCAAACAAAAATTATTAGAAAGATAAGTTCTTGTTACATTAATCTTTTAAACCTGTTTTTACCGAGTAACATACAAAGTAACCTACACTAACTACGTGTTTGACAACTATTAATCAATATTATATATAAAAATTTTATTCATTAATAATTTTTTTAAAATAATTATATATATTATTTAAATTATTAATATTAATTGTATTTTTAAAATTCTATTATCATATATTCACATTAAATAAGTGCTATAATCCAATAAAAATTCTACAATTATTACTAAAAATTTTAAATATTATTTTACTTTTTAAATTAATTTAAAAATATAAAAATTTTATATTTATTTAAAATATGATGTAAAAGGTAACTAAAGAAAAAAAAAATAAGTAAAATATTTTATTATCAAGCACGTGTTTATATATATATATATATATATATAACATAATAAAATTAATTTTTTATTTATTTAAAATATATTGTAAAAACTCACTAAAAAAAAAATAAGTAAAATAATTCACTATCAAGCACTTATTTATATATAAAAATTTAAATCATATCTAATAATTATTTAAATAAAATTATTCATATATTTTAAATTAGTGACATTAATTATTATTTTAAAATTTTATTATCATATATTCACATTATATAAAGACTTTCATATGATAAAAATTTTAAATATTATTTTAATTTTTTAATTAATTTAAAAATATAAAAAAATTAATTTTATATTTATCTTAAATATATTATAAAAATTAATTAAAATAAATAAAAGAATTCACATAAAAAAAACTTATTTTTAATTAACACATATACAGTGGATACAGAGGATCTCCTTGTACAATAAATTTTATTTTTATTAAATAAAACTAGAGAGCTGGGGAACAAAAAATTTTAGATTAAATTATTTATGTTATTTGATTATTTAAATTATAAGTAATATTATTTGATCTTTTAATTTAAAAAAAAAAGGTCAACTAAAAATAAAACATGTAATTTTAATAATTTTTTAATTAAAGTATTATTTTTTAAATTTATATTTTAATATAAAAATAATATAATTTATTTTAATTCATCTCTTAAAAAATAATATTTTAATTAAAAAATTATTAAAATTATGTATTTTATTTTTAATTAATTTTTTAAAAATTAAATAATATTATTTATAATTTAAATTACAAAACACATAATAATTTAACAAGCGAGGCTACGACACTTTTGCTCTAAATGCTAAAACGCCTGTTCCAATTCATTTCACTTCAGA